>CM059201.1:42463279-42503220 GCA_030323885.1 Branchipolynoe longqiensis | reverse complement strand
TCCCAAGTTCCATAGTGGGGTGTCACGTGATGGTGGTGTAGGGGATGGGGAGAGCAGTGGTAGTGAGGGAGTATGAGGGGGAAGAGGTTGCGAAGGGGTGTAGGGGGAAGAGGTTGTGAAGGGGTGTAGGGTAAGGGTTGTGGGGGGGGTGAGGGGGAAGAGGTTGTGAAGGGGTGTTAGGGGAAGGGTTGTGGGTGAAGGGGTGTAGGGGGAAGAGGTTGTGAAGGGGTGTAGGGAAGAGGTTGTGAGGGGTTAGGGGTAAGAGGTTGTGAAGGGGTGTAGGGGGAAGAGGTTGTGAAGGAGGGAAGGGTTTGCGAAGGGGTGTAGGGGAAGAGGTTGTGAAGGGGTGTAGGGGGAGAGGATGTGAAGGTGTGAGGGTGATGGGGAGAGGTGGTTTGAAGGGGTGTAGGGGGAGGAGGTTGTGAAAGGGTGTAGGGGTAAGGGGTTGCGGAGGGGTGTAGGGGGAAGAGGTTGTGAAGGGGTGTAGGGGTAAGAGGTTGTGAAGGGGTGAAGGGGGAAGAGGTTGTGAAGGGGTGTAGGGGGAAGAGGTTGTGAAGGGGTGTAGGGGTTAAGAGGTTGTGATGGGGTGTAGGGGGGAAGAGGTTGTGAAGGTGTGAAGAGGAAGAGGTTGTGAAGGGGTGTAGGGGAAGAGGTTGTGAATTGGGGTGATGGGGGAGAGGATGTGAGGGGTGATGGTGGGAAGAGTGGTGAAGGGGTGTAGGGGTAAAGGTTGTGAAGGGGTGTAGGGGTAAGAGGTTGTTAAGGGGTGTAGGAGGAGAAGTTGTGAAGGGGTGTAGGGGAAAGGTTGAAGGGTGTAGGGGGGAAGAGGTTGTGAAGGGGTGTAGGGGGAAGAGGTTGTGAAGGGGTGTAGGGGTAAGAGGTGGTGAAGGGGTCTAGGGGTACAAGGGTACAAGGTTGTGAAGGGGTGTAGGGGTAAGAGGTTGTTAAGGGGTGTAGGAGGAGAGGTTTTGAAGGGGTGTAGGGGGAAGATGTGATGATGGGTGTAGGGGTAAGAGGTTGTGAAGGGGTGTAGGGGAGAAGTTGTGAAGGGTTGTAGGGGGAGAGGTTGTGAAGGGGTGTAGGGGAGAAGAGGTTGTCAAGGGATGTAGGGGGGAGAGGATGTGAAGGGGTGATGGGGGAGGAGGTGGTGAAGGGGTGTAGGGGTACGAGGTTGTGAAGGGGTGTAGGGGTAAGAGGTTGTTAAGGAGTGTAAAGGGAGTTGTGAAGGGGTGAAGGGGTGAAGGGGGAAGAGGTTGTGAAGGGGTGTAGGGGGAAGAGGTGATGATGGGGTGTAAGGGTAAGAGGTTGTAAATCGGTGTAGGGGTAAGAGGTTGCGAAGGGGTGTATGCGGAAGAGGTTGTGAAGGGGTGTATGGGGTGTAAGGTATGCATAATATGTGGACCGACCCAGCGGGTGGTCAGGTGCTGGTCACGTGGGAGAGTGGGTGCGTGACCAAGGTTGGAGCAATAAAGCCAGTCGTACACCAGCACTCGAGTTGTCTACATCTATCATACACTACATGGTGTCAGATTGGACCTATGGCTCACTATGGCGTTGTCAGGATTGAAACCGCCACTACCACTTGTTCTGGAAGGTAACTTGGCCCAAAATTGGAAGATTTGGCAGCTGCATGCAAGATATATGCAGGTGCAACCGGTGTAACGGTGAAAATGGAAAAGGTGCAGTGCTTTGTTTTCTTACATGTCGCCGGTGTGGAAGCCCAAAAGCTGTACCAGACATTTGAAATTGACAGTTCTGACAAAGAAAAAATTGGCCCGTTGATGGAAGTATTCCCTCAATACTGCACAGGAAAGGCGAACATAACCGTGGTACATTTTCAATTCAATATGTATCAACAGACGACAGAAAGTATGGACATATATTCGAGAGCTGAGACAGCGAATCGGCTACTGTGGTTATAGGGAGATGGAGGATGCTCTCTTGTGTGATAGACTAGTGTGTGGTGTGCGTGATGATACTTTGCGGGATAAACTGCTGCAAACTCCAAATTTGGAATTACAAGAATGTCTCACTATGTGCAGTACCAGCGTCCACAGCACCAAACTGTTGCGCAACTCTGCAGATGGTCAAGTTGAAGCACAGGTGGACACAGTAAACAGGGACCGGAGGCCATGGACACGCCTCCAGGCATGCCCCCAAACATCGGCACCTGCATGGGGCAGGTGAGGGGCACAAGCATTGCCACCAGTGCAACGCAGTGACTGTGACAGATGCGGATATGTTCACACGCGCGGTATGTGCCTGGCCCGTGGAAAGCATTGTGCCAAATGTAGTAAGATTGGACATTTCGCTAAAGTGTGTAGGGGTGGGCAAACGTCCACAATGGTCGATGAATTAGGAATCGAACGCAACAACCTGCCCAGTGACTGGTCGATAAATGAAGATGAAATAGAAGAGGACGACGAACTGTATGTAGGCATGGTCTGTGAGAATGACGATGCTGGAGCAAATCTTTGGTCCAAGGACATGACCGTTAATGGCCAAAACATATGTTTCAAATTGGATACTGGCTCAGAAGCCAATTTGATTCTGACCAGTTTGTTCAGGAACATTCCAGGAGCCGAATTACAACTGGCAAGATGCCATCTGGTGACTTACAGCGGCCAACGACTGTGCCCAGACGGAGAGACGCGGCTCAACGTGAACGGTAATGTGCTACGATTCCAAGTTATGAGCACGGGCAGCCCTACCATCGGAAAGGATGCCTGTGTTGCATTAAATCTGGTGACACGGGTGGATGCGGTGCGTACGACGTATGAAGAAATGTTTACCGAGGAATACGCTAAGAAATTGGTAAATACATACAATGACGTTTTTACTGGTCTCGGGTTAATTAAAGTAAATGCAAAAATCCATGTAGACCCTAACATAACACCAATTATTGATCCACTGAGACGAATACCGGATGCTATAGAATCTGATGTGAAAAAAGAGCTAGATCGCTTGATTGAATTGGGTGTCATCGTACAGCAGCATGAACCTACTCCCTGGGTGAATTCGGTAACCTTTGTAAAAAAACCTTCAAAATTACAAATATGTTTGGATCCTACCAAACTTAACAGAGCAATTCTATGCGGCCCCTACCCAATTAAGACAGTCGAGGAGGTTGTCGCAAAAACATGTAACACGCAATACTTCACTGTGCTCGACGCTAAGAGTGGGTATTGGCAGGTAGAACTCGACGAGGCCAGTAGTCAACTTTGTACGTTTAACACCCCATTGGGAAGATATCGATATACCCGGCTGCCTTTTGGCATCAAGACTGCCGGGTACATCTTTATCGAGGAAATGAATGTCATTTTGAAAGGTCTCCAGAGAGTATATGTCGTGGCAGATGATATTCTCATATATGCAGCAACACTAAAAGAACATAATGAAAGACTAGAGGTGGTATTGTGCAGGGCCAGGGAGGTAGGATTGAAGTTAAATGCAGCCAAATCACACGTATGTAAATCAGAAGTACCATATGTCGGGCACCTATTAACAAAAAATGGTATCAAGCCTAACCCAGAGAGAGTACAGGCTATAGTAGACCTTCCAACGTCCACTGATAAACATGCTGTTCAGAGGTTCCTTGGCATGATAGGGTACGTCAGTAAGTTTGTACCTAACCTATCTGATATAGTGAAACCATTGCGGATACTGTTGACAAAGAATGTGGCATGGCATTGGGTGAGCGAGCAAGCGAATGCATTTAGCACATTAAAATCACTGTTAATGACAGCGCCCGTCCTAAAATATTTTGATGTGAAAAAGCAATAACGATTCAGGTTGATGCTTACAAATCTGGCCTGGGCGCCACCTTGTTTCAAACAGATCATCCGATTGCCATGGTCTCAAAGGCTCTCAATCCAGCCCAAGAGAGTTATGCAGTGATCGAGAAGGAATTGTTGACGATCTGTTTTGGATGTAATAAATTCCATGAATATATATTTGGGAAGGAAGTTACAATCGAAACAGATCACAAGCCGTTAGTCAGCATAATGACCAAACCGCTGCAAACTCTCACAGCTAGGATGCAAAGGATGAGGATGAGGCTACAAAATTATAATCTGAATGTAAAATATATAAAGGGATGTGACATGTATTTCGCTGATGCTTTATCGCGAGCCCATACTAAGAAAACTGCTCCAAGCAATTTGTTTGATGCAAATATTTCTATTGCAGCAATAGATCACATGGAGGATGACCTTAACTGCATCACCACTGAAACTGCAAAAGACGAGACACTGCAACTGATAATTAAATATACACAAACAGGCTGGCCAGACACAAAAAAACAAGTACGGGCAGATGCACAGCCATACTACACACACAAAGATGATTTCACAGTACATGACAAATTACTATTGAAAGGTGAGCGCATCACAATTCCCACCACGATGAGGAAAGAGATATTGGACAAAATCCACGAGCCTCATTTGGGAATCGTTAAATCAAAACAGCTTGTGTGTGACTCAGTGTACTGGCCTGGTGTTGTAAAACAAGTAGAAGACAAGGTAGCCAGGTGTGAAATTTGTCTTACACATCAAAACAAACCGCATGCCAAACCATTAATACCTCACCATATATATGACACTCCTTTCTACAAAGTGGGCATAGACTTGTTCCAAGTCCACCAGGAACAGTATCTGGTATTAACAGACTATTATTCCAAATACCTGGAAGTCATGTGATTATTGTCTATGTCTAGCAAAGCCATAATAGACTCTATGAAAGATATTTTTGGTAGGCACGGTATTCCGCGAATTGTGGTTTCCGATAATGGGCCACAATTTGCTAGTAGAGAGTATGCCTTATTCGCTAGGCAATACAAATTCACCCCTATGTTCTCCAGCCCAATGTACCCGCGAAGCAACGGCCAGGCCGAACGCACAGTGCAAATGGTAAAACAGTTAATCAAAAAGGCAAAAGCAGACAACAAAGATTTGGCAATTGCGTTATTAGCATACAGAAATGCAACGATATCTGGCCTAAATGCCTCACCAGTGCAGCTGTTAATGAGTCGAATGCTTCGATCGAAAATTCCAACTATACCAAAACACTTAAAACAATGCGTAATCACATCGCGAAAGCAAGAAATATTACAAAGTCAACAGAAGCAGAAGCATTACTATGATAGGCGAGTAGGGAAATACCTTCTGCAACTAGGGGGACAAAGTCAAATACAAAACACATGAAGACAAATGGGCCAGTTGAACAGTTATGTCACGGAACCAAACCACTAAACGAGATTACATAATCAAGTCCAATGAGGGCAAATTATTCAGAAGAAACAGACAACACATAATCGAGTGATTGGAGAAAGCACCAATTAGGGCACACACCCTATAATGACACTTGCACAGATACAGGCGCCCAAACCACGAATAAAACACACACACAGTCGCCGTACACAACGCGATTTGGACGAGTAATTAAGAAGGTATGCGGATTCGGGTATTGACCACATGACATGGTAAAGTGGCATTAACACTTGACATAAGCACTTGTCTGCACAATTGTACACGGATATTATGAGGTGATTAATGGGTGTGTACGGCATATAACATGATGTTTGCTATTTGATATTGCATTTGACATTTATTTTCATAGTATTACTTGTATTTGTCTAAATTTATTGCTATTGACCAGAGCAATATGTGATGCTCGTTGTCTCAGGTGCATGATAACACATAGGGGTGTAGGGGGAAGAGGTGATGATGGGGTGTAGGGGTAAGAGGTTGTGAAGGGGTGTAGGGGGAAGAGGTTGTGAAGGGGTGTAGGGGCAAGGGGTTGTGAAAGGGGTGTAGGGGAAGAGGTTGTGAAGGGGTGAGGGGGAAGAGGTGATGATGGGTGTAGGGGTAAGAGGTTGTGAAGGGGGTGAAGGGTGTAAGAGGTTGTGAAGGGGTGTAGGGGCCAAGAAGTTTGAAGGGGTGTATGGGTAAGGGGTTGTGAAAGGGGTGAAGGGGAAGCGGTGATGATGGGGTGTAGGGGTAAGAGGTTGTGAATGGGTGAAGGGGTAAGGAGGTTGTGAAGGGGTGTAGGGGTACGAGGTTGTGAAGGGGTGTGGGGGAGAGGTGTGAAGGGTGTAGGCGGGAGAGGTGATGATGGGGTGTAGGGGTGAGAGGTTGTGAAGGGGTGTAGGGGTAAGAGGTTGTGAAGGTGGGATGGGGAAGGGTTGTGAAGGGGTGTATGGGGAAGAAGTGATGGATGGGGTGTAGGGGTAAGAGGTTGTGAAGTGTGTAGGGGAAGAGGTTGTGTAGGGGTGCATGGGGAAGAGGTTGATGATGGGTGTAGCCGTAAGAGGTTTGTTGAAGGGGGTGTAGGGGTAAAAGGTTGTGAAGGGTGGAAAAGGAAGAGGTTGTGAAGTTGGTGTAGGGGGAGAGTTGTGAAGGGTGTTGTGTGGAGAGTTGTAAAGGGGTGTGGCCTGTGTTGGGTTGTGAAGGGGTGTAGGGGTAAGAGGTTGAGAAGGGTTGTAGGCGGAGCTTATACAAGATTGAAGGAGGGGGAAGGGTGATGATGGGGGTAGGAGAAGAGAAGTGAAGGGGTGGAGGGTAAGAGGTTGTGAAGGGGTGTAGGGGTAAGAGATTGTGAAGGGGTGTAGGGGAAGAGGTTGTGAAGGCGTTTAGGGGTAGAGAGTTGTGAAGGGTGTCGGGGTAAAGCCGTTGTGAAGGGGTGTATGGGGGAAGGTGGAAGGGCGTAGGGAGAAGGGGAAGGAGGGGTGTGCTATGGAGCAGTAGTGAATGGGTGTAGATAAATGAGTTGCTATGTCGGTATAGCTGAATCTTCCTATTAAGTGGTTGTCTTTTTTAGTATTCTTTTTAATGGTAAGATTTAAATCTTATGCGCCTTTTAAGATTTTTCGATAAATTAATTTTATACTTTTTCTCTTAATACAAAAAATAAAACTGAAGGGGTGTAGGTGGAGAGGTTTTGAAGGTGTGAAGGGGTAAGAGGTAGTGAGGGGTGTGTAGGGGGAGAGGTTGTGGAAGGGGTGTAGGGGGAGAGGGGGGGGGGGGATTTTGAGGTGTGTAGGGGTAAGAGGTTGTGAAGGGGTGTAGGGGGAGAGGTTGTGAAGGGGTGTAGGGGGAGAGGTGTGAAGGGCTGTTAGGGAGAGGTTGTTGAAGGGGGTGTAGGGGGAGAGTTGTGAAGGGCTGTATGGGGAGTGGTTGTGAAGGGGTGTAGGGGGGAGGGAGAGGTTGTTGAAGGGCTGTGGGGGAGAGGTAGGGAAGGGGTGTAGGGGGGAGGTTGTGAAGGGTGGGGTTTTGAAGGGGAAGAGGTTGTGTGGGGGTGTAGGGGGAGAGGTTGGGAAGGGTGGTAGGAGGAGAGGTTTTGAAGAGGGTGTAGGGGGAGAGGTTGTGAAGGGGTGTAGGTGGGAGGGTTGTGAAGGGGTGTAGGAGGAGAGGTTTTGAAGGGGTGTCCAGGGGTAAAGAGGTTGTGAAGGGGTGTAGGGGGAGAGGTTGTGAAGGGATGTGGGGGAGAGTTGTGAAGGGGTGTAGGGGGAGAGGTTGTGAAGAGGGTGTAGGAGGAGAGGTTTTGAAGGGGTGTAGGGGGAGAGGTTGTGAAGGGGTGTAGGGGGAGAGGTTGTGAAGGGGTGTAGGAGGAGAGGTTTTGAAGGGGGTGGGGGGGAGAGGATGTGAAGGGCTGTAGGGGGAGAGGTTGTGAGGGGGTGTAGCGGGGAGAGGTTGTGAAGGGCTGTAGGGGCGAGAGGTTGTGAAGGGGTGTAGGGGGAGAGGTGTGAAGGGCTGTAGGGGGGAGAGGTTGTGGAAGGGGGTAGGGGGAGAGGTTGTGAGGGCTGTAGGGGGAGAGGTTGTTGAAGGGGTGTTGGGGAGAGGTTGTGTAGGGGTGAAGGGGAAGAGGTTGTGAAGGGATGTAGGGGGGAGAGGTTGTGAAGGGCTGTAGGGGGAGAGGTTGTGGAAGGGGTGAGGGGGAAGAGGTTGTGAAGGGAGTGAAAGGGGGAGAGGTTGTGAAGGGGATGTAGGGGGAGAGGTGTGAAGGGGTGTAGGGGGAGAGGTTTGTGAAGGGATGTAGTGGGAGAGGTTGTGAAGGGGTGTCGGGGTGAGGTTGTTGGAAGGGGTGTAGGGGGAGAGGTTGTGAAGGGATGTAGGGGGAGAGGTTGTGAAGAGGAGATGTAGGGGGAGAGGTTGTGGAAAGGGGTGTAGGGGGAGAGGTTGTGAAAGGGTGTAGGGGGTAGAGGTTGTGAAGGGATGTAGGGGGAGAAGGTTGTGAAGGGGTGTAGGGGGAGAGGTTGTGAAGGGGTGTAGGAGGAGAGGTTTTGAAGGGGTGTAGGGGGAGAGGTTGTGAAGGGGTGTAGGGGGAGAGGTTGTGAAGGGGTGTAGGAGGAGAGGTTTTGAAGGGGTGTAGGGGTAAGAGGTTGTGAAGGGGTGTAGGGGGAGAGGTTGTGAAGGGGTGTAGGGGGAGAGGTTGTGAAGGGATGTAGTGGGAGAGGTTGTGAAGGGGTGTATGGGGAGAGATGGGAGGTAGTAATAACACACAAAGCTGATAGGGATTCACGCCGAGTCGCCCGCCCCTCGAGCGACCCACATCCGGTCTGCAGACGAGTGACCTGTGATTCACAGGGCACTAGAATAGGGATATGACTGGTCGGCTCAGTGTATGGCTACTGTGCCTGAGTGGGACTATGAGTCACGGTGTCGGAGGCACTGTATTCAAACAGGACAACATTGTCGTCATGAGTGTGCGCGGTCATAGGTGAGCACTCGTCCACAGATTACTCCAATTACTCACTCATGTGCGCAAATCAGAGAATACTCGTTAAATCCTAATTCGGAATAGGAGTATGCCGTTTAAAAATACTATGAAATATATATATGTGATGTATGAGAATTATACAAGTATAAGTCGGGGCTTACTGTATGTTTTCTATACCTCACTTGTCCTTCTTCAACTATGACTGGTAGCGCCGCCGCCGTGCATTCACCAACCTACCCGCCTTTGACTGCCTGTGTCACACAGATCTATATACACATACATCTTTGCTTTGAATAAGCTCCTAGTCCGTGTTGTAAAATATTCTGACTTTTAGGTCTGGTTATTAAATAAATAATAGTTTAAATATATTCTAAAATATCTCCTTTTCACAAAACTCATATGTGAAGCATTAAGAAAACTGTTTTAATCATATCTAAATCATCCAGTTGTTTCTATAAAGTCATTATATATTCCAATTATATAAGTCACACTATAACACCTCTCTAATGTTGGTAAATACATATGCATAATATTCAAACCAAGTTGTGAAACCATGGTAGTTTATGTATATTAAGTGAAGTGATAATTAATATCAGATTGTTCTAAGGTTCTACATCAAATATAACTGCTGGACACAAGAACTCTGGACAATTATTACTGCATTGGTATATTTACATGTATTACTGAATTGAAGTCTGTTGGTATTATATATTGTGTAAAGTAAGGTAAATGCTAAAACTAAGGCCAGCATATACAGTTGCTGCAGATTGTGGTTTCTTCACCCAGACAAATAGTCTGTGAAGAATGCCACAGAATTGGTACAATAATTAAGTTAAGAAACCAAGTTCTGGTTGCCTGTTATGGTATGATTTACAGATGCCAGTATCTGAGGGAGTGTTAGCACACAGGTGACAATGCATGGGGGCTGGGTGCGTCTGAGTGTTTGCAGGACCTGCTAAATCCAGGTGTCAGGCTGGAGGTGGGAGTTGGAGTGTGTTTGTGTGTGTTTGGTGAGCTCTCCCTGGCCCACCTGGTGGCAGTTTGCTGAACTAAAGATGATGCAATATGTAATTCTCAAAGTAAGGCATGGAGAAACTCCTACTATATTGGAGTTGTCCCAATCTAAGCCACTGGTGACCACTGGTGTTATGTAAAGATAAATAGGGTTGATACTCCCATGTAAGTGTGATAGGTGAACTTGATGGAAAAATATGTATCTGACTTGGGGTGGGTGGATTGCCCCCCACCCTTACCCGGCAGGGGGGAGGGGGCTGGTGGGAGTGGTGGGGGTCCACCCACTCCCACCCTGCCTCCCCCACCACTGACTGGAGGAGCTCAGCCAATGAAATGCCATGTTACTGTCTCTGACTGAGGAGACTCCCAGCAACTGTGTACCTGTATTTTGAATGTGTTCCATCTGAATAAAAGAGCTGGGCAGGGGGCGTGTGAGGCAGATGACATCGACACAGCACAGCAGGAGGAGACAGCAACCCCTCCCTACTAGACTTTATCACACTTAATTTCTGTTGGGTTACTATTTCTTGGAACTGATGTAGTAAGCAGATATAGTAAGCATATATAGTAAGAGGATCATCGCTTGAGTAATATCATACATTAGTGCTTTCCGGCCTCCGCCCACAGAAGTTAGGGTTCTATTTCCTATAAAGGTTCTAGTGTGTAAAATACCGCTAGTTAACAGTGTGCTTTCCTGTGTGTCACACGGATGATGGTGTGGGTGTGGGTGATGGCTTTGATACCCGTGACGGGCAGTAACACATGGTGACCCGGCAAGCTGGGTAGGGAGAGTGGGCAGAGAGGCCGGGGTAGGGCGCAGGGCGCAGGGCGCAGGACGCAGGGCCGTCAGGGAATCACTTTATCGGGCGTCAATTTACCTCGCGCTAACCCGACTGCGGATATTACAGTATCGCCGGAATCTCCTCTCAACGCCACCAGGCGCGCCACTGACGTCCACGTGACCGGTCACCAAATATGGGCATGCGCCTCTCTCACCTGCCACCTGCCACCCACTCCCACACCAGCATGAACCAAGCCCCAAATGTGAGCGCGGTAAATGTGCACATATTGTGTGCGTACGTGAGATATCTTTGTGTGTGTGTGTGATGGTGTATTTATGCTGCCCATAATGGTTAAGTCTAATGACTTGTTTTTGCCGATAAACAGTAATATATTAGTAATTTTTGTTTGTTTGTTGTTTTACGTCCTACCCGAGACTTGCCGGGTTTACTTCGCGCCAAATATGGTACTGGAGATATCTCTATCTCGCGCAGCACCGGCCATAGTAATGTGCATGTACTTGTTCTCAATGCGACTGCTGGTTGTGATTTCGTACTATACATATACCCTTAGGATAGTTGCTATAGTTATTCATTTCTTTAATATGGGAATGCACATTTAATCTGTTAAACGCATGTAGAGTTCTTACCATATATGGACATATAGGTAGACATAGGCTATGACACAAGCCATAATATTTGCCTACAATATATGTGCATGGTAACCATAGTTAATCTAGCCTGCCTTGTTTCCAACACCCAACTTCAGATTGGGAGTGTGTAAAATTGTCGCATCCAGAATACAAGTGTGGTGGTGGAAAATCACTCACTGTGCATTCTGAGCATAACACACGAGACAGTGATCCACGCCGAACACAACCTCAGCCATCGCCTCTTTAAGGTCCGCGAGATTATCGAATGTATTAAATGGCATGGGAGATTATCGAATGTATTAAATGGCACGCCTTAATGTGGAAATGTGACGTTGTTGATGCTGGTGTAGCCGCGCCTCTCTTAATTACTTAGAATGATACATACTGGGGATTAGAATGCAGTGAATATACGTGGCCGTCTTCGGCGATACTTGGTGAGCAATATGAATCTTTAAATTAAAAGCAGTTTTATGCTACATTTATTAATTCAAGTTGTGGTTGACTTGACTGCAATCGGGCAGGGAAGCCAAGTACGCGGCTACAGACTTGTGACAGTGCGCATTCATGACGTCTTTATAGGGCTGCCCCACTGGGGGACCAGGCTGCCAGTACCATGATCCAATAACCCGCACAGTCATATTATCCTGATACTGTGCTAAACAATTCTTGTTCTATACATTAATGCTGAGTGCCAGGTAGGTAGTGTTCGGCCACCGCGTCTTCAAATTAAAAGGACACAAACATGATATTTTAATATGAAGGGTAGGGCAGGCAAACAACGGATCACTGCAAATGCCACATTTAATTGTATTCGATCGTTTGGTACTTTACTGTTATGTGTGAGATGAAAATGTGCTAGATTTGTTTGTTTTGCATGTAGAAATAATAAGCGAGTTGACGGTACTGCACTAAGGTATACATGTCCGCAGTGTGAGTGCCTTGTAATGACTGTGTAATTACAGAGCCTCGACTGAATCTAAGTAAACACTGCTACTTCTATCTCACGATGCATGCCTACAGTACCACCTGCTGGTCCCCGGGTATCGCCTGTTGGTCCCCGGGTACTGCCTGTTGGTCCCCGGGTATCGCCTGCTGGCCCCCGGGTATCGCCTGCTGGTCCCCGGGTATCACCTGTTGGTCCCCGGGTATCGCCTGTTTGTCCCCGGGTATCGCCTTATAATATTACTGAATGCCCGGCCACGTTTGGGACACCAGATAATACTACAGAAACTCTCCCCTTCATATCACTTGTCTATCAACTCATTAACCAATGCTAAGGAAGAATGAAGTCAAGACACAGATAAACAGTGGAGAAGTTGTGCTTTACTAACACCAACTCCTGTCCACCTACCAGTGACCTATCATCCACACCCCTTGCCTTCTAGCCACACAAGATCTCATTACTACTTTAGCCTGTATAGAAAGCAGTGCTTACAGCTTATGGGACAGGAGTCCTATAGCTGTGTTCACACTCAATTAGAATAGATGAATTTTGATAGCATCAGACAGAGTGTCTGGGGTTCCTGCTCAAGAGTAGGTGCGCCTCACTCCAGAGTCAGGAGTAGAGTGATCTCTCTCCAGGGGGTCTGAAGCAGAGTCTAGAATTAAGATCTTGGTTTGAGGCTAGTGTGGTCAGAGGGCCAATGGGATGCAGGTGACTGGGCAGTCCCCAGCCAGCCAATCAGGCACCTCCACAGTCAGGGTGGGTGGCACCCTCCCCCAGTAGGGGTAGCTGTCACTCAACCCAGCTGCAGGTGGTGCCCTGTGTGTATATGCAAATTAGGCTGGTGGACCAGCCCAGTGGTCAAGGCAGGGGGGGCAGGTAGTTATACAGTTACAATAGATCTCTGTTAAAATGGTCTTTTCTCCAATTGCACTCTTTATGGATGCATAGAGAAATATTTCAACAATCATGTACTGCCTCTTATATAGGAACATCTCTTCATTAATCTCAGGCATCATATATGAACATATATTTTACACAGCTTATATCATGTCATAATGGGAGTGGGATATTATTACTTTTAGTTTATATAACATCGTCCCCACTCCGTCGCCCAAGACTAATAATGCTCTCTGCCAATATATAATTCTTAACCGAAAATCCGTATATTTTTACAGCCTGTTGGTCCCCAGGTATCGGTTGTTGGTCCCCGGGTATCGCCTGTTGGTCCCCAGGTATCGCCTGTTAATCCCCGGGTATCGGTTGTTGGCCCTCGGGTATCGCCTGTTGGTCCCCGGGTATCGCCTGTTGGTCCCCGGGTATTGGTTGTTGGCCCCCGGGTATCGCCTGTTGGTCCCCAGGTATCGCCTGTTGGCCCCTGGGTATCACCTGTTGGTCCCTGGGTATCGGTTGTTGGCCCTCGGGTATCGCCTGTTGGTCCCCGGGTATCGCATGTTGGTCCCCGGGTATTGCCTATTGGTCCATATGTATTGCCTGTTGGCCCCCAGGTATCGCCTGTTGGTCCCCGGGTATCACCTGCTATCCCCCGGGTATTGCCTGTTGGCTCCTGGGTATCGCCTGTTGGCCCCGGGTATCGCCTGATGGGCCCCGGGTATTGTCTGTTGGTCCCCAGGTACCGCCTGTTGGCCCCCTAGTATCGCATGTTGGCCCCTTTGTATCAGCTGCTGGCCCTTGGGTATCGCTTGTTGGCCCCCAGGTATCGCCTGTTGGCCCCCGGCTATCGCATGTTGGTCCTTAGGTATTGCCTGTTGGTCCCCGGGTACTGCCTGTTGGCCCCCGGGTATCGCCTATTTGCCCCCGGGTATCGCCTGTTGGCCCCCAGGTATTGCCTGTTAGCCCCTGGGTATCGCCTATTGGCCCCCGGGTACCGCCTGTTAGCCCCTGGGTATCACCTATTGGCCCGTGGGTACCGCCTGTTGGTCCCCGGGTATCGCCTGTTGGTCCCCGGGTATCGCCTGTTGGCCCCCGGGTATCGCCTGTTGGTCCCCGGGTACCGCCTGTTGGTCCCCGGGTATCACCTGTTGGTCCCTGGGTACTGCCTGTTGGTCCCCGGGTATCGCCTGTTGGTCCCCGGGTACCGACTGTTGGTCCCTGGGTACCGCCTGTTGGTCCCCGGGTACCACCTGTTGGTCCCCGGGTATCGCCTGTTGGTCCCTGGGTATCACCTGTTGGTCTCCGCGTACCGCCTGTTGGTCCCCGGGTACCACCTGTTGGTCCCCGGGTATCACCTGTTGGTCCCCGGGTATTGCCTGTTGGTCCCCAGGTATCACCTGTTGGTCCCCGGGTACTGCCTGTTGGTCCCTGGGTATCACCTGTTGGTCCCCGGGTATCGCCTGTTGGTCCCCGGGTATCACCTGTTGGTCCACGGGTATCACCTGTTGGTCCCCGGGTACTGCCTGTTGGTCCCCGGGTATCACCTGTTGGTCCCCGGGTATCACCTGTTGGTCCCCGGGTATCACCTGTTGGTCCCCAGGTATCACCTGTTGGTCCCCGGGTATCGCCTGTTGGTCCCCAGGTACCGCCTGTTGGTCCCCGGGTATCACCTGTTGGTCCACAGGTATCACCTGGCGGGACGATCAAACTAGAAGGATGTCATTCAATGAACACAAAACACAATCAATTTTACTCCCAGCACAGAACAACCTCTTAAGACCTGTCTACACCATCTTACATTTTCCCTTAAACAGAACAAATTCGATAATTGTTTTGGAACAAATGCATGCCTGTGCCGACTGTTATTTCAACAAACTTGGACGAGGTGGATAACCTATAACTTGCTTTCATTTCAGATTTAGATGTGAGTTTCATCTTTTGGATAAATAGTCCAGCTTTTCCCCATTTATAACCAATCAGATACTTTAGATGGGTCGCATGACCAAAGATTATACATCACATGCTATGCACAATGGCAGTATCCTTCAAAAAGATTTTTTTTAAAGGCATGGTCACACCAAGAAGCATTGGAACCTATTGATCAGCGATGCTAACAATAACACTGATTCATATCTAACTGAAATCATCTCCATCAACCAAAAGAAAAACCTCAAGTGGCCAAAGTCGAAACTAAAGAAGGCTGAAGAAGACAATATGTTTGTTTGTTTGGGTTTTACGTCCTAGCAACATGTAAGGTTATGTCAGGATCAGTAGCGACTTGTCACACTGCGCACTAACCATCCTCTTCAGATCGACAGATACCCCTCGTGACCTCTCTGGACAATACACTGCGTCTTGTATAGGGGTCATATTCAAAGGGGTTCAGAGTAATAGAGTTATCCCAGTCGCTCACATTATCCTGATGCTGAGTTAACCAGTCCTTGCCCTATCCCAGTAATGCCAGTGACCAGACTAGGTGGCGACAAGTCATTGGTTTGACCTGGCCTGGATTAGAACCCCGAAATTCCGGACGGGAAGCTGGAGCTCTTACTGATTCGGCCAACGCGTCGAGTGAAGCAGACAAAAAGATTGTCAACAATGTGCAACAAATGTGGACAGAAGTCCACAACTATTACAATGTGCAGACAGAAAGTTAGACAAACATGAACAAGTCGACTCATTTGAGCCCGACTTGCTCAACACCGTTTTGGATCATATAATCAAACCTTTACAGCTCACCCCTTCTAGTTTCTACCGGAAGTAGATCATCACATGTGGTGTCTTCATGCACCCCCCCCCCCCCTCCAAGGATGGAAGACTACGGCAGGAGATACATCGGGATATGGTTATTGAAATAGGGTATGATTGGGTAATTGGGCTCATCCTATTAAATTGACATTCCATTAACGCGTAGTGCGACAAAGGACGTGCGTATCAATGAGTAAGCAATGTACGTTTGTCAAGTCTGTGGTATGCTAATACCCCTGTCACACTACGACATAACGAGCCAACGTAAGCCTGACATGCTCACGTTTCATCATTATGTTGACGTACATTGGGTTACGTTATGATGACGTCAAAATGTTGTGAGACTGATGTCGAGCTACGTCACGTTACATCGTGTTATGTCGGCACGCGTCAAGGTTTTGAACATGTTCAAAACTTTCGAAGTAGCTCAAGGATGATGTCACGCTGACGTCACGCCGATGTTAGGCGACCATCACAGCTGCATCGGTGATGTTAGATCCACATTCCGTTACATCAGAGCGATGTCAAAGCAACGCACAGTCGGGGAGGAACGTGCGGCCAGCGTTAAGTCAACGTTGCTCTAATGTCAGGTGAACGAGTCTGTGGCGCATGGCGAATGTCGCTCCAATGCTTCGCTAATGTGTCCCGATGTAGTCGTTAGCGTGTCTATAACGTCGATGACGTCATTCGAACTTGTTCTGAACCTGGTGTGAACCTACATACACAAAGCGCGGGTGGGTCGGGTGCTTTGACTGACGTCGGCCCATGTTCCCTTTACCTTGAGCATGTCAGCCACGCGCTGTGATCACGCTGACGACGTTGGCGTGACGTCAGGGCGACGTTAGGCTATAACGGTCGAGTCGGACGTCCCAACGTTCGAGCGAACGTGATCACGCTAGGCCAATGTTAGAGCACCATTGGAGTCATGCTAGCCCGGTGTCGAGTGAGATGGAGTGTGCTCTGACGTTGACACAATATGCTAGCCTGACGTCACGGCGACGTCAGACCCACGTCAACTATGCTGCATCCACGTTCAACTTGTGCCCAAATTTGCATACTAGGCCGAGAAGTTTGACGTTTTTCACGTTCTCCCTATGCTGACGTCGTTACGTCGTAGTGTGACAGGGCCTTTAGCAATTCCTGGTGAGTTTTCTCTTGGTGTGGTGAAAATGATAATCCTCACAAGGCACAGCCCGTTCTGATGTGATGATCTCATCTGTTGCTAGGACATTAAACCCAATCTATTTATACATTCGTGCTGGGCATTTGAAAGTTTCATGGTGGCCATTGGAGGTGGGTGGGGTGAGGGAGGAGAATTTCCGTCTCCGTCATTGGATTCTCCCTCAGAGGTGAAAAGACACCGATCGCTGCATGACGGACCGAGCTTACCATGGGCGTGACACACGCATCACTTTGACACGTGGAAAGCCTCACACTGCTGCTGTGTCACGCACGCCGAACGCCGCATGCCGCACGCCGCACGATGCATGCCCCATGTCGCATGCCGAATGCCACATGCCGCACGCCACATGTCGCATGCCATATGTCGTATTCCGCATGCTGCATACCGCACGCCGCATACAACATACCACATGCCGCATACATCATGCCACATGCAACATATCGCATGCCACATACAGCATACCACATGCCGCATACAGCATGCCACATACACCATACCGCACGCCACATACAGCAAACTGCATGCCGCATACAGGATACTGCATGCCACATACAACATGCCGCATACAACATTCTGCATACAGCATACTATATGTACGGGGTAATTTAATTGTTTTTAAATATTTCAATCTATCTATCTCTATTGTGTGGTCAACACTAAAGAGAAAAGGAAACTACATGTAAAGGGTACTTTAAAGTCACCGGGTATACCTCACCCAGATACAAACGAATCCAGCATTAAAAACTCTCCAAACATACCTTTGCTTAGTTTGTTTGGTTCATGCAACTGAATTTGTGGGAGGAGAGTGTTGAGGTCTGTGATGTATGAATGACATCATAGGTGGGATTCCCTCATCACATGACCTAGAGGGGTTCCCCACAGATAGGGGAAGCCATGGCAACAACTGAGATGGCAGCCACAGAAAGCTGTCAATTCAGCTTTTAAAGTCTATTTATCTCCATGATTTAATCAATTATTCACACAAAAAGTAGCTGGTTATGAGAAATATACATTTGAACTTCATATTTAGCATTTTAGATTGCCAATTCTAACATTTGTCTCTATATGGTTGTCTAAAAGCCTTGTACAGTGCTGCTGGACTAACTACAACACAACAGGAGCAACAAATTTCAGCACTTTCCCCCCATGTATACAGTTACATGAACTGAAAACCTGCAAAGGTATGCTTGGAGAGCATTTGTCAGAGTACGGTACGAGTCTCAGCGGCCTATACTTGGTCCGTTTAAAGCTGCATCGCGCGATGAAAGCATCAATATTTCAAAACCAAAACTATTATGTGGATTTAATTCTACCTATCTAACCTAGCATTTATTAGCGTGTCTTGCTGTAATCAATCTAATGGAACCTATTATTGCTAAAGTGCCTGTCACACCTTACCGGATTGAGCAATGGACATAAACCGGACAAAGAATTTTCTAGTCTGGTGGTGTTCGGTATCAAAATGTACCGAAATGTGTCAAAATGCTGCGCTTTCGGGTCAAAGGCGGCCGGACAAAATGGACACTAAACGCACAAGGAATGTACATTAATGAATAGCTACCGGACAATAACCGGATGATAACCAGATAACACTGGATAAGAACCGAATGTCAAACAGACACGTACTGGACTGTTAACGGATGCGCAGAAAAAAAACCCAAAACCGACGGACCAAATTCACGCACCACCATCAACAAACTATTCAGGAAGCAAACTGGAGACGTAACGGATGGGTACCGGACATGAAACGGACAAAACAGACTAAACAGACTTAACTCGGACACCAACTGTACACATCAGTCCGGCGGTGTCTGGTACAAATTTTGTGCATGTTCAAAACTTGACACCGGACACACCGGACACCACCGAACAGAGAACGGACATGCCGGATGCGTACAGTATATAAACCGGACATTGACATATTTCACCGGACAGTGTCCATTTTCTATCCGTTTCCCCAGTCCAGTAAGGTGTGACTGAGCCTTAAAGCCTATTGAGTCAGAGTTTTCACGTGCTTGCCAACATTAATCTTACATGTTTACACTTCAAATGTCAAAAGTGAGCCATATAACATAAAAGTAACGTGGATTAAAACAATCAACCAAATATATTTAACTAAAAACATTACAGAAACTCAGAACCATCGGACAACTTCAATAACCTAAATTAGGGCCTATGATAAGGATAACCATAGACACTAGGCGTCAAATACAGACTATAACATTCCCATTAGGTTCACTTCGTTTGTCTACAGCCCGCGCGGTGATATTCATTCGTATACGTGCATTCCTGTAGCAGCCCCGTATTTCACCAGCCGTGCTTCCGACTTTACCATGTGTAGGTGACTCATGGGACAGCCTGCATACCTGTAGCAGCCCCGCATTTCACCAGCCGTGCTTCCGACTTTACCATGTGTAGGTGACTCATGGGATAGCCTGCATACCTGTAGCAGCCCCGCATTTCACCAGCCATGCTGCCTACTTTAACATTTGTATGTGACTCATTTGATAGCCTGCATTCCTGTAGCAGCCCCGTATTTCACCAGCCGTGCTTCCGACTTTACCATGTGTAGGTGACTCATGGGATAGCCTGCATTCCTGTAGCAGCCCCGCATTTCACCAGCCGTGCTTCCGACTTTACCATGTGTAGGTGACTCATTTGATAGCCTGCATTCCTGTAGCAGCCCCGTATTTCACCAGCCATGCTTCCTACGCTCCCATTTGTATGTGGCTTATTTGATAGCCTGCATTCCTGTAGCAGCCCCGTATTTCACCAGCCATGCTTCCTACTCTCCCATTTGTATGTGACTTATTTGATAGCCTGCATTCCTGTAGCAGCCACGTATTTCACCAGCCATGCTTCCTACTCTCCCATTTGTATGTGGCTTATTTGATAGCCTGCATTCCTGTAGCAGCCACGTATTTCACCAGCCATGCTTCCTACGCTCCCATTTGTATGTGGCTTATTTGATAGCCTGCATTCCTGTAGCAGTGGTGTGGGGTGTAGAGGGGTGGTGTGGTGTGAAAGTTGCCTGCAAAAGTGTTGAAGTGCTGCTGGCTTTTGCAAGTTACCAGCGGCACTCTCTCGGGGAGCAAATAGAGGTTTCGCCCCTGCAAGAACATGTCAAGACAGGCGCAAAACTATTTGTCCCTGCAGTGGCTGGTCGGGAGATGTTGGGAGTTCCCTTACATCAACCGCCCTTAATGCTGCCACAGTGACATGGTTTTCTGTTTAGGGTTTGCTCCCTTAGCCTTCGGTTCTGTCATGTATATCTATGTGGCCCGCCAGTGTGCACCGTCACCATCGCTCTAATATAATCCGACTCCCATTCTTAGCTTAAAGTTGCATAGTCCGATGATTTTGAGTTTCTATTATTTCCCGAGATTAAAATATTAGGTTGATCATTATAATCTACCTTACATTAGATTGAAGTAACTTTGATTTTAAATGGCTACCTTTTGAGATATTTGAAGTGCAAATGTGCGATATTAATTTTGGCAAGCTTGCCAAAACTCTAACACCATAGGCTTAGGCAGTAACAGGTTCTATTAAATTGACTCAGTATTCCCTGCTATGTGATGACAAATGTTTAATAAGTACAGCAGTACCTATGTTAGATATGCAGAATCAAATCTAGATAAATGTTTTCGTTTTGAAAATTTGATGTTTTGTTCGCACCATGCAGCTTTAATCCTAATGGCCCTGTCACACTACGACGTGACTACGTCAGCGTAACCACAACGTGAAAATAATGATATCACGTCGAAGTTATCGGCGTAATATGCAAATTGTGGACGTGAATGCAACGTAGTTGACGTGAGCGTAACGTGAAAGTAACGTGGGTGTACGTCGTGACGTTAGCTGTAACGTGACAACGTTAGAGGGGAGGGGTAAATGGCGACGTGACCGGGCGTTAGTGTAACGTGAGCGTAACGTCGCCGCAACGGGTGTGACGTGAACGTAACGTGACCGTAACTTGACCGTAACGTGACCGTAACGTGACCGTAACGTGACCGTAACGTGACCGTAACGTGACCATAACCGTGACCGTAACGTGACCGTAACATGACCGTAACGTGACCGTAACGTGACCGTAACGTGCAAAACGCTGCCCACACGTTGCTCCCACCCGGGCCGTCGGTCTGACGTGACATAACGTGACTCTAACGTCATTTACGCTGCTATAACGATCGCGGAACGTCAACCTAACGTCATTGTCACGTCATCCCAACGTAACGGCTTCACGTTGAGATACGTTGAAAGTTTTGAACAGGTTCAAAACCTCGACGCGCGCCGACGTAACACGACGTAACATGACGTAGCTCGACGTCACTCTAACGTCATCATAACGTGACCCAACGTACGGCAACGTAATGACGAAAAATCATCACGTTAGGCTCACGTTGGCTCGTTACGTCGTAGTGTGACAGGGGTATAAGTTAGATACCCGATACAACGAGCATTCTTACTGAACAATCCTAGCAGATAGAAACTTCCCCCCAGTGCCTGAGTTGTTTGAAGCTGTACATTATTAATTGGCAGCTATGGCCGTGTGCTGCAGGGGTCGTTAAAAAAACAATGGTAGCTATGGCCGGGGAGGGTGGCAATAGGCAGACAATTTGGAAGTATTCAGTTACCAAATGGATTAAAAAGAGGAATTGTAGAATTTCATTTTACTTGATATCTTACTTGATATGATATGTGTCAATTATAATTCATAAACTACAGTGTCCAACAATTCTTCCAATATTTATATTTGATTAGAATAACTGGAACAGTAATTGTATAACACTTCTTATGAGTAATGATCTGTATATGTGTGTGTTTGTGTGAATCAGCTATTACCAGATACGAATCAACTCTGACACAGACATGACCCTGTTGCATGCTTTGCAGATGCTCCTCCAGTATTAGATTTGCGAGAAGAGTTTGACAATCATTTGTGAAGCTACATTCCAAGTGGGAATAAGAAGCTTTAAATATTAAACAGGGAGGTGAGATGAGAGCACAACTAGCGGAATAAATGCACATAAAGTGACATCACGCTCCACGTGAAAATGTATATTTGCGCTGTAAAGAAGCCACGCAAAATGATAAAGATGAGCAAAAGATAGAAAAAGTTTTAAGGAACACTGTCGCAAAGGTGCTGGTGTGTATGCAGAATTGTGGGGATCATTCTGGCGACATTTCGCGTAAAATGTCAGGTATCCATGGAAGAGTTGAGAAAACGTTTCTAATTGAGTCTCGGCATAATTGCGCCGGGCTAAGACGTGAGCGAACGGAGTGGTGGAGGGGCGTGGGAGTGGAGGGGTGATGTCGGGCGTAAATGGGGCTGTCACACTACGACGTTTCTCCCGGCGACCCGTCAGCGTTGAAAATAAAATCTTGCGCGTCGAGAAACGTCAAACTTTTCGGCGGTTTGGGGGAAAAGATCGGCGTCAGCACGGCGCGTTATGCGCGCGCGGCCAACGTGTGTCGACGCGCTGGGGAAAAAAAAAAAAAGTTTGGCGCGACGTCTTCATTTAACCTTAAATGTTGCTAGGGCGTAAAACAAAAACGGCCCAGTTTGCGCAACGCGTGAGCAACGACCCTCCCGCGCGCGCGCCGTCTTCCTAGCGTTCCCATAACGTTATTCCGGCGCGTCCAACGCATCGCGACGCGCGCCTAACGTCCTCCTAACGTTGTTACCCATTTACTCCCGCGCGTTGCTGGTCGTTGGTGGTTTTTGACATGTTCAAAATACTCAGCGACCAATAACGCGCGCCGACTTTCGCCGCCGACCGCCAACGTCAATGATAGTGTACCGACGTGTACCGACGCGCGGATAACGCGCTACCAGCGTTTCTATATAATTCACTAATTATCGCCCCAAAACACCACACGTTGACCGGTCGCCGGCGAGAAGCGTCGTAGTGTGACAGCCCCATAAAGGATGGTGTGTAGAGGGGTGTGTGGTGTGTAGAGGGGTAGGGGTGGTGTGTAGAGTGGTGGTATGGTGTGTAGAGGGATGTGTGGCGTGTAGGGGGATGGTGGGGCGTGTAGAGGGGTGGGGTGATGTCTAGAGGGGTGGGGTCGAGAGGTATGTGTGGTGTGTAGAGGGATGTGTGGTGTGTAGAGGGATATTGTGGTGTGTAGCAGGGTGTGTGGTGTGTAGAGGGATGTGTGGTGTGTAGAGGGATATTGTGGTGTGTAGCAGGGTGTGTGGAGTGTAGCGGGATGTGTGGTGTGTAGAGGGATATTGTGGTGTGTAGCAGGGTGTGTGGAGTGTAGCGGGATATGTGGTGTGTAGAGGGATGTGTGGTGTGTAAAGGGATATTGTGGTGTGAAGAGGGATGTGTGGTGTGTAGAGGGATATTGTGGTGTGTAGCAGGGTGTGTGGTGTGTAGAGGGATGTGTGGTGTGTAGAGGGATATTGTGGTGTGTAGAGGGATGTGTGGTGTGTAGAGGGATATTGTGGTGTGTAGCAGGGTGTGTGGTGTGTAGAGGGATGTGTGGTGTGTAGAGGGATGTGTGGTGTGTAAAGGGATATTGTGGTGTGTAGAGGGATGTGTGGTGTGTAGAGGGATATTGTGGTGTGTAGCAGGGTGTGTGGTGTGTAGAGGGATGTGTGGTGTGTAGAGGGATATTGTGGTGTGTAGCAGGGTGTGTGGAGTGTAGCGGGATATGTGGTGTGTAGAGGGGTGGTGTGGGGTCTAGATGGGTGGTCTGGGGTCTAGAGGGGTAGCGTATGGTCTAGAGCGATGTGTGGTGTATAAAGGGATGTGTGGTGTATAGAGGGGTGGGGTGGGGGTAGAGGGATGTGTGGTGTGTGATGGGATGTGTGGTGTATAGAGGGGTATTGTGTTGTGTAGAGGGATGTATGGTGTGTAGATGGATATTGGGGTGTAGAGGGGTGGTGTGGTGTGTAGAGGGTTGGGGGGTCTGTAGAGGCATGGTATGGTGTAGAGGGGTGGTGTGGTATGTAGAGGGATTCGTGGTGTGTAGAGGGGTGGTCTGGTGTGTAGAGGGATGGTGTGGTGTGTAGAGGGGTGGTGTGGTGTGTAGATGGATATTGTGGTGTAGAGGGGTGGTGTGGTGTGTAGAGGGATGTGTCATGTGTAGAGGGATGGTGTGGTGTAGAGGGGTAGTGTGGTGTGTAGAGGGTAGTGTGGTGTAACCTTACAAGACATACAAATAATAATGATACAGCTATATATAGTCAAAGCTGCTTTCTTCAAGAAGCGAATTATTTGTTAACAGTTCTCTAACTAATATTGCCGTGTGGGTAGTGTAAGCAAAGGGAAGATCCAGCCGAAAAACATTGCATCTCAGAGCGGAACCCGATACAACGCATTGACATGGTTAAGCCCTGCAGGTAGATATTGGCACTCACATGATTTTCATTTGGGATAGCCCTGGTTGGCAAAAGAAAGCAGGTGTATGCCATTTTGCATAGAAACCAATAAATATTATTTCAATTAAACTGTGAAAAACTGCTACGAATTACAAGCGCTGTATGGTAATTATAATACATTGATTATATAGAGACCAAATAAATAGATGAAAGGAAACCCGAACCACATGTCTCAATATATTTATGTATCTCATCTTACTATTGGCATTTCCAGAAAAACACCCGGTTGGGGAGACTTCCGCTTATTTCGGGTCGGCTGGTTGCCGGCTCTGTAAAGGACGTGTTAACACCGTGAGTTCTGTAATGTAACTGACTTTATTTAGAACCACTAGTCATGACGTCATCCGGTATTATGCTGGGGGCGTTCGTACAACTACATACATTACATCTTCCCCTTTTAACGATATATATCGATATATTATTAACAATCAACAACGTTTTTGGTGCACGACTATTTGATGAATTCAATGGCACATTATGATATAATTTTCATACATAAATTCATTAATACCTTTTTATTACAGTTACCCATTATATATTAACTAATATCGAGATCACGGGGTTATAATTGTTCCATCTTAATATTCTTATTAATGCTACATCTTACCTCTTTTCTCCTTTTTCTTTAAAAGAAATCAGAGTTGTTGCTAAATGTTGTGTATCGAGTGTACTGCACAGTCAAACACCATTTATATTGTCAATGAACTTAACACTTAATGATAACATTTTGTATATAACATAAGACTATCACAATATTCAATACTGTATTTTATGAAAAAACTTTCCCAAGATGGTTACATCCTCAACATGTATGTCAACTTAAAACATTTATCAAGACAAACACACTGCATACGCAGTTGGCTTCAAGGGTTGTTTCCCATGTGTGCATGTATTGTGTCCATTCTTTGTTTGATGTTAACAAAGTGTCGTTCTTAGTCTTACTGTACGCTTTACTGTCACTTGTTGAATTATAACAATTGCATCATTAAACATTAACAAAAATAACAGTATTGATTCAATAGTTACTTGAGACTACATATGTCATGCACGACAACTTAAAACATTTATAAAAAAACTAGCAACATGCAAACTCTCGTTCTGAATTTGAACAGCATGTAAAATACCGATACTCAATGTTTACTGTACATTACTAACGTATAATAAAGCGAGTACTTACTATGAAATGCTTTAATGACCTTACCAACTGGGTTCTAGACATTACGAAAACTAGTCAGCATTATCCATACGAAAATGATGTAACTACAACATATTGGCATCAAAACCTTTCGGTGGCTGACTTATGCGACCATATCGTGTAGTGTAAGGCGATGGGTTTTGACTGTGGTGTAATGTTTTAAGGATATCCCTATCACTTGAACTTTTGCGACTGTTAGTATCTATGTCTTTACATTTGTAAAGAAATTTCCTGTTATGCCGTAATACTTCTAAGTTCACAGGGTAGGCAACACGGCTTGGACACCAAAGTTCAAGAAGGACATGTCAATGATCGAGAGTGTACAGAGACGTGCTACAAAGTTATCACCAACCATAAGAGAACTACCATACGAAGAACGTCTCAGGATTCTCAACCTACCCAGCTTATACTACCGAAGGGCCAGGGGAGACATAATAGAAGCATTCAAACACGTCACTGGAAGATATGCGGTTGATGCTAGATACCTGAAGCTGGCCAACTGTAAAACTAGAGGTCATCGATACAAGCTGAAGAAGGAAAGAGCAATAAAACCTGTCAGACAGCTATTCTTCAGTAACAGGATAGTAAATGCCTGGAACGCATTGCCTGAACATGTCATAGAAGCGCCTTCCGTCAACGCCTTCAAAGGCAGACTGGATAAGCATTGGAGGGGGCTGCAATATTGCACACATCCGGTACTCGATGCATTTAATCCTAGTAAATCAAATTTTGACATGCATCGACCTGATACAGGCTATAAGCCTAACAAAATCAGAAGCGGATGAGTATGAGTAATACATTATTACGTTCATTTACTAGGTTGTACGCCCTCATATTATCGCTATGCGTTCCCACAATTGTCCCCCGTTTCCACTCATTTGTGTGACTTCTATATCGGACCCTGTCCCCTTTCTTTAACATAGGTTGATTCTTACCTGCATGTCTGTCGAAATATAGTTTCTGTGTCCCCTGATTATACTGCAATTGTGGCATCTTGGACGACTGTATATCCGCCCTGAGCGCACTGTCCAAGATCGCTAATTTATTCCGTAACCTGCGGGACATCACCAACGCCATCTAGTGTAGTGTTTCTATAATTCAAAACCAGACACAGATAATAACTTTTTGGGCTAATAAATTTATTAAACAGGCTTAATAAATTTTTACAGCAAGCCTAATAGTCCTATCACTTATTGAACAAAATTAATTGAAGCTCATTCTCATCAGAACAGATGAGAGTATTTGCTTTTATCTACTTCTAAGTTCACAGGTAGTACAACCGTGAACATACTGTCTGAAATATTTAATCATTACTCATTACTTATGTGCAGGTCTAATAGTATTAAGGTTATCATTCTAAGCAATAATCAGAATTTTCTTGAAGACCAGTTATCGGTGAATCTTGAAATTGAAGGCATGAGGCAGCAGCTAGATGGTGGATCACGGTCACACAGGCAACTCACATTTTTGGCACATACACTCAGACTATTAGTACACACAACATCATGCAACATAGGGAATTTTATGGACCATTAGATCTCAGCCAAATTGGGACAGGAGGTCTAATGGTCCTGTTTTGAATACACTTCTATTCACGTAGTTAAAAACACTGCTTGATTTCCATTGTCCCAGTGTTCTTATTCCTTCAAGTGACATTCCCAGTCAATGGCCACCATGGGCAGTCAGCACCTTTCAAGGCGGCTTGCAAGCACTTAGTGAACAGTCTACCAGTCAGAGGAGCCCCGTTCGACATTACGAATGCTGGGGCTCCCTTATGCACTGGGAAGTGACGATCGTACTTATTCCATGCATGCACAGGGCAGAATGCGGAATTATGTACACGTGGAAGCTCAACACTGTAGACATCTTCAGGCCTGGTAGTGGTTTTTGTGCTTCTAACCGTTATCGTCACGTGTGTATCGTGCGCCTTGATATCTCCCCCGAGCAGCGTGTGACCGTCATCCTCCAGTATCTCAGAAAGAAAGAAATTTGACTGTCTTAACAAACATGTGTAGCCTATTAACAACGCAGCAATTAACACAAAGCCATCTTTACCAAATTTTCTAAATTTTAATATGATTAACTTAATATGTTTAATCCTCAATGGGAAGGCTCTATTTACCACATTATTCTTTAATTTGAACATACCAGTCTTAACTACTGATACTGCATAACAATCAAATGCTTCACAGTTTCCCCTTAACAGTCTGACCCATGATCTGGCTCCGCTAATATAGTTCTTAATGGCTCCTCCTGTTTTCAATTTTTCATTTAGATATAAAGCGTACAACATTACCGTTTTAAGTAGTGGTCGTTTAGGGTTAACATTAAGTCTTTTACAGAACTGTAAGTACTCCTTAAATTGTACCCTCTTATTCCTCCACGTGCCTCCTGCCAACCCCGCTGTAAAATACACGCTAAGCCTATGCACTACTGCGTGATTACTATCTGCAAGTTGATAAAGCCAAACAAAGAAAATTATCAACCACGCAGAGCCATTACAAGAATAAATCAAGTATATCACAATTATGAGAAACATGTACTCTGGTTAACAGTCTGTCCTGACAAATTTTGTCAGCTACTAGTTTCGATTTCTTATCAAAATGCAACCTACTAAGAGCATCCGCTAGCAATAGGTCGGCTCCCACCTTGTGTACGACCTGAACCTCGCAGGAGTGAATCGCTGCGAAACGCCAAATTTCCCTGGCGCAAGCACACAACACGGGATCTTTCCCAACACCAGAAGATAACACCTGTTGGGAAGCAGCATTATCAGTATTGATAATAATAAGGAAATTTTGGGGAGCTGAAGGCGCTAGAGTTTTTAAAGCTACCACTAGATTTATCGCCTCCAGCTGAGCTATATGGAAGCCATTATTCATGAAATCATCAGTATACAGTTCGGAATTAAAAAAATTGATACTGAATGCCCCCCCACCTAACAATGAAGAATCACATTCGATGACCCACTTCTCCTTCGGGGAATGTTTTAATCAAACTAGCCTATTAGTCCCTTCTGCGAATCGCAAAAACCACGCAATGTCCCTCACTAAATCCTGACTAACAATAACCTTCCCAGTAAAAGGACATGACCTAAGAAATGCTAGGATCCTATTCATGAAAATCCTAGACGAAACAACACATTTGGAAATAAATTGCAGCCTACCCACCAGTCTCTGAACATTTTTCCTTGTTACCCTAGCACCAATCACCCATTTCTGACATTCTACTAAAATGTCCAGTAATTTTTCGTCCGGAATTCTCACTACCATCTTCTCTGAGTCAATTTCATAGCCCAGCCAAATTAATTTAGTGACGGGGGGACTACACTTTTTAACCGAAATGTTCAAACCCAGCGTTTTAGTTAAATTTAGTATATGTGCATATGCATGCTGTGCCTTTTCGAATGTACTCTCAACCCCCACAAAATCATCTAAAAAACACAATGCAAAGAAACCTTGTTTTCTCATTAAATGGACCACAGCTGCTGTTGTCCTTGCACACGCCATACTAGAAGTTCTACAGCCAAAAGGGGGCGCCGTGTCAAAATAAAATTTATTATCTACTTTAATCCCAAATAATGGCACACTTAAGGGGCAGGTTCGCAATTGCCTGTACGCCCTCGCCAGATCTATGGACCATACATAGCACATCTTCCCCAATCGAGTAACTTCCTTAGCCAGGGACATAATAGTAGGTAAATAATATTTATATCTCTTACCCTGATAAAATCCCTTTACAATACCCGCGTTAACGCTACCTTGCCTAGGAAAACTTAAGTCCACTATAATACGACGTTCGTCAGTGTTCTTTTTTGGTCGGGTCATAATGGGACTAATTTGAGCCCACGGAGTGAAAGGCAAATCATCAAATGGACCTAATATTGCGTTATGAGATAATTCAGTACGGATATACTCATTAATCCAAAACAAATCTTTCTCATCGCATGTGTGATTACAGGTAGAAGCAATAGGGGTGAATTCACCGGTGAAGTTGGCAGGCCATCCGTAATTCAGAAAATCAATTAACTCTTTATCACCATAATCCGGCAGCAATTTCTGCCAGTTTGCAATAACTAAACCAGAAGGAATCGGTATTCTTGCACCCAAATAATTTGGAAGGCCAGTCGCTCTGACCGCCGCATAGATCGCTGCATATTCCAGAAACAAATGACAGTTATCAGTCAAGTTAGGCCAAGACTCCAATATATGACTCCTATACTCAACCGGTGACTTTTCACAAAACTGCTCCTGACTAGTACCCTTCATACCTTCGTCTAAACTGTCAGTATTCATACATGTAACGGTAGACGAACCATTAAGCGAAACATTACCAATAACAACAGGGTCAACATCAAAAGTAAAATTCTTCAACTCATTATTAACAACCAACTCAACAGAGGGTGACGCCATACCATGCGGCAACACCAGAACATTATCAACTACAGATTTTGGAGGCATGGAGCCCTCCAAGGCGGCGAAACGACAGCCTCCGCCGGTGGCAGTGCAGCCACAGTCAAGACCATTAATGTCCGAATATTTTCTAATAGAGCAAGGCTCACGACCATACAACTTAACACTAGGAACATTTTTAACAATAGGCAGAAGGGCAACCTTTAACCCAGAGACAGAATTTTGGCATGGAGGTGAGGGAAGGGGTAAAGTACTAAGTACGCTAGTGGCAGGACTAGCAGCAGAGTCAGTGCTGAAAGTATATGGAGGCACAGGGCCATCCATGGTGGGGAAACGACAGCCCCCACCGGTGGTCGTGTGGCCACAGTGCAGAATTGCCAAATTCTCTGGAGGCAGAGAGCAGGACTCCAACGGCGGAGAGTCCACTGTTGACACGTTGCTATGGCAACCGCGTCGATGGAACCCAGCCAGGTGTGCGTGATGTGATCGGGAGGAATGACGATTCAAATTTACATTAGCTTGAATAATTCCTTCCTTTGCTAGCTGCGCCGCACCAGAAAACTTTCTAATTTGTGCATTATACCAAGAAAACCTAGATCGACCAACTACACTAGATCGAATACTATTAAGCAATTTTGTTACTTTAACATTTTTCATGGCATCATCTAACCCCAATTCACCAATCGGCCCTGCAGTAACACACGGAAAGGAAACAGCTTTTAGCAAATGTAAATTAGAACAAGGAACCGTTGCAACATCCTCACCGACCTGTTCATATCCCACGCTGGCTGGGTCCGCAGGTACTATGACGACATCTCGACCACCTTGTGACGCCTTGACATTGCCGACCATCTCGTTTATCGACACATTCGCACCGTTAACATCTACATCAGTCCCGCGCCGACTGCTATCTAAAAAACCTTGGAACGAGAGTCAGTTTCGGGTGCTGTGTCTTTTGCGCGCAATTTAGATTTACAGTCCGCCTCCTTATGCACATGTTTCTTCTTCAACTTATACGCGCAGTATGAACACACATGGAGATATTTGTTATCACCCTCCCCATGATCACCCAGGAATCCACACGATCTGCCACGATTCCAAATTATACAAGGCCGCCCATCCAACTCCCTGTTAAAGTCCCCAGTAGAACCATCTCTCACAGACTTGGCAATTGTTTTAGGCACTCGCTGACTCAGGCCGCACACATCCCGACGCACCTCATCGTCCCAATCATCAGGCAACCGCTTATCAGTGATCATATTAAAAAAAATTTCGCTATATTCTAAGCAGGTGTTCCAGGTGTAACTGTGTGCTAATTCTAAAATAGTATCTATATGATTGTCCAGTTTCGGGACCCATGTGTCCGGTACATCGCCCCACTTTATCATGCGTCATATGGCCGACAAATACTCAAACCATTTTGAGTCCCCTAATCCAACTTTACCTTTTTTCTCGTCACGAATGACATACTTGTGAGGGAGTAACTTAACAACCTTCCCCCGTCTTGCTTTCTTTCCAACTAGTCGAATCAGTTCTGTCATCATTCCATCATCACTATCAGAGTCACTATTCACGTTAGCTGCAGCATGTCTACGCTTTTTCTACATTTACACTCAGGAGATGAAATGGTGGCGTCTACCACGCACGAAGCAATACTAGTACTAAGTGAAACGGCGTTACCTGAGTCCTTGGTGTCAGCCTCACCGCATCCTACGCACGAACGGGCCGGACGAACCTTCCGTTTTCTTGCCTTGCGAATAACCGTGACTCCATCGACCTCAGTGACGTCATCTATCATAACATCCGGCCCGCTCGGCGGCTGCGCTGAAATTGGTGAAACTGACACATTATTTAATTCCAAACACTCAATACGCGCCAGTAACGGCTGCTGCGCAGAAACTAGCTTTTCATCCAGCAAGCGGGATATATCCTCCACCGTCGCTGCTACGCTAGTTCCTGCTACCCTCCCAGATGGAGGCGATGCTCGCAGATTATCCAAGTGCAAACGACCTGATGATGGCGGGCGGCTGGCGGACCGTCTGCCGCCGAACCACCCGAGTGATATGGCAGCTCCATAGATTCAAGTAATGCCCTTGAATATTTCCCAACTTCAGAACGAATCTTGGATGCCTTAGGCATGATGACTGATGAACTGAAATTTGTGTGTGTGCTATGGTAAACCGATCCGTCGTGGATGATTGTCAGGCAGCAACTGGCCTATCCTTTGAATCTCCTACCGGAAGTTAACTTGGATCCTAGCAACGCATCCTACAATTGGTATCTATGGTGTTCATAATATCCAGCCCGTCGTCAGGGTTTTGAATTACGCATGTTACCGGCAACATGTACAATTAAGTAATGCGATCTGCATGTCCCCATCGGCCTTAAAGGGGCCAGATATAGGTCGCTGGCGACGGGAACCGTACTCCGACAAATGCTCTCCAAGCACAACCTTGTTTGGGTTTTATGTTTAAAGAACCAAATATGTGTGGGGAGAGTAGGGGACCCACTTCACCACCAGAAGTGGGTCAGTTCTGAGGCTGGTACTAGCTGGCAGCTGTTGTTTTTAAAATGGCTGGGTGAGTGGAGAGATTCAGAGAAGGGAGAGTAAAACCTGGGTATTTTCAATCTTCTTTAGAGTAGTTCAATCAGGAAATATATTTGTGTAATCTAAAATATATGTTAGTACAATTACATTGCATAATTCAATGAGAAACAGATATAGATGAAAAACGTTTTTTTGTTGATGAATGTAAAAAAGTGTCTGCTGTGTATGGGGTTTGAACCCACACAACCAAACAACTTCAGATTACAAGTCCAACACTCTAACCACTAGGCCACAGAGACCACATGTAACTGGCAGCCTCAGTTCAGGCTATTTGTGTATAGGACGTCACATATACAAGGGATGGTCAAAACACCCTTGGCCTCGCCGGCTACAAGCTGAGCTGTAACTATCGCTGGTGCCCGGCAGTGTTAGGGACCGATTAGGCCGAAATCTATTGAATGCGATCATATTTAACAGAACTAGATAGTCAAATAATGAAATTTAATTAAATTAACCTTAAATTCCAAGCGATATTAACGTAGCAGCTAGATCGGCGTCGAATCGCCGAGTGTAAACAAAACAAATAGCAGTGCTTGCCGCAACATCCGAAAATCCGCGCATGCGTTCTCGCCAAATTAGGACATGGCATCGTGTATTCACAAATAGCCTGCACTGAGAGTACTTACTATGTGTGGTCTCTGTGGCCTAGTGGTTAGAGTGTTGGACTTGTGATCTGGAATTGTTTTGTGGTGTGGGTTCAAACCTCACCCACTGCAGAACACTTTTTACATTCAACAACAACAAAAGTTTTTCATCTATATCTGTTTCTCATTGAATTATGCAATGTAATTGTACTAACATATATTTTTCATTACGCAAATATATTTCCTCATTGCACTACTCTAAAGAAGATTGAAAATACCTCAGTATTACCCTCCCTTCTCTCCACTCACCCAGCACAACAATCTAGGTCACTCTCTTGTGCACCACCAAGTGGAAAAGTTCAGTACTAAGCATGCACCACCCCTGTGGCACACATCTGAACTATTCTGAGTTCGTTTGTTTTCCAGGCGACAAATAGCTCCCCGCTTTAAGACATTTTTTTATCATACATTTCACCGTTTTGACATAACTTTCAACTTGCCCATTGCTTTGAGCATGCATGGGACTAGTAAACACTGAGGTGAAACCATATATAGAAGAAAACTTCCGGAAGTCTTCACTCGCAAATTGCGGGCCATTGTCCGACACAACAAACTTGGGTATTCCATATCTGGCAAATGTTTGCTTCAAAGCGATAATAACATCCTGACTCGACGTATGTAACAACTCAATAATGTCTGGAAACTTAGAAATAGAATAGTAATCGACAATCAAAACATAATTCTTACCATCCACATGAAACAAATCAACCCCTACTTTACTAAATGGTATATCATCTATAGAATGACTAACTAACGGTTCCTTTGCCGGCAAATTTCTAAATTGTTGGCATATAGGATATCTGGAGATCTTGTCCTCCAATTGGCTGCTTAGGCCTGGCCAAAACCCACTGTCTCTTGCTAGTTGCTTGCACTTCCGCACTCCCAAATGGGATTTATGTAATTTTTCTAATATTGTAGGCTGCATTGATTTGGGAATTATTATTTGTGTTCCTTTCAACAGTATCCCATCAAAAACAGTAATATCGTGCCGAAACGTGTAATACGGAGTCACATCAAGATCAATTAACTTGCTATGGTCAGGCCAACCATCAACTGTCAATTGTTTTACTTTTTTTAGTGTGGTATCTACTCCATAACTCAACATCTTCACCTGCTCAAGGCTGTCAGGACTTCGCTTGCGGCGGGGACATGGAAGAACAAGCAGTTGCATGTTCGTGTCTACCTTGATTTCTGCTGAGATCACGAGGTCGAACCGCTAAGCCCTACTCAATACGATATCCTGGCGTTCCTGCTCCATCTGAATGTGAGACTCAGAGCCCAGGGCTCAGTTTTCAATTATTTTAGCTCTGTCAAGACTTGGCTCTCTGTAGTTACCGGCCCTTCTGCCGCATTTGATACGTACTATGTGAAGCTCCTTAAGAAAGGAATTAGGGAGAACTCCCCTCATGTGGTCGCTCGTGCTTTCCCCCTCTCCCCCTCTGACCGTAAGAGAGTTCTGATTTTCCTCACGGCCCTCGGGAAAGATGCTCATGTCTACGTGGCGGCCCTCTTAATTGCTTACTTAACACTGGCTAGGCAAAGTAACATAATGGCATGAACAGGCAGGGTCTACTCTGGGTCCTCATACTCTACTGTTTAGTGATGTTCTTCCCTGCCCTACTTCCCTACTTGTGACATTCAGGACGACTAAGACTAGATCCTTGACCTCAACACCACTCAGCTTCTCCCTCCCTGCAATTCCAGGTTCACCTTGCTGCCCGCTTGCGGCGTTGCTCAGATATACTGCCACGATTAACCCTCAGCCTGGGTTCCCTGCCTTCCTTCTTCCCTGCGGGGAATTCCTCTCCGCGGTTGCCCTCGCACGTGTCCTTTCCCTCGCAGCGACAGCTGTTCTGATACCCCCGCAGTCCCTTACGTTACATAGTTTAAGAAGAGGAGATGCCCAGGCATGCCTTCAAGCAAATGTTCCCCTCCCAGATATTCGAGCTGCTGGTTCCTGGAGGAGCTCTGCTGTTAAAGCATACCTCGCCCCTCTCCCCATAACAAGAGAACCATCAGCACTTTCTTTCCTTTTGGGTTAAGTGCTGATGGTCTGTTATTATTATCCTTATTGTTCTTGTTATCTAGTTGTAATTCCCTGTGTTATCTAATTATTCAGATTTTGGCATCACCTTGACGCCCTTCGCACCGACACTGAATTTGATGTATGGAAGCCAGCCATCCTCGTTCACACTCGCGCCAGTTGCGCCCATTGCTGAGCCAGCCTCATCACAGGCTATGATTAAATATTTATGATATTTATAACTATTATTTATATCAGATATATATATTCCCTAGAATATAATATTGTCTATAAACTGTTGTCTGTCTTCTTGTCCGAGTGATGCGAATTATTAGTAATAATGGGAAAGCAATGACTGTTCAGAATGCAGTTTCCGGGCTTATAAATGGCAAACACTAACGCTTACTGTATTTTAGTTCCCAATGTTGGGCAGTAGCAATAGGGCAACGACTGGTTACCTCAGTGTCAGGGTGACCCCCACCCTCCCCGCTCCTCACTTCTCACATATTACTGGCTCTGGCCACCTCTAAATTTCCCACCCACCCAACCCAATTTTTTAAGGGGTTAATTGCTGATGGTGTGTTATTATTATCCTTATTGTTCTTGTTATCTAGTTGTAATTCCCTATGTTATCTAATTATTCAGAATTTGGCATCACCTTGACGCCCTTCGCACCGACACTGCATTTGATGTACGGAAGCCAGCCTTCCTCGTTCACACTCGCACCAGTCGCCAGTCGAACCCATTGCTGAGCCAGCCTCATCACAGGCTATGATTAAATATTTATGATATTTATAACTATTATTTATATCAGATATATATATTCCCTAGAATATAATATTGTCTATAAACTGTTGTCTGTCTTCTTGTCCGAGTTATTAGTAATAACGGGAAAGCAATGACTGTTCAGAATGCAGTTTCTGGGCTTATAAATGGCAAACGCTAACGCTTACGGTATTTTAGTTCCCAATGTTGGGCAGTAGCAATAGGGCAACGAGCGGTTACCTCAGTGTCAGGGTGAAGTGACTGAGTAAGACACTAGGTCATGGTCACTGTGCCCAAAAAGAGAAACACTATAAAGCCGTAATGACTGCACTGTCACAAGTTGGCATTAATCCTGACATGTTCACTGTTTCAGCACTGAACAAAAACAGAAGGAAAAACCTATTCTAACGAATATGCCAATTAGCAAATAATTTTCTTTTTGAAAAAGAATTGCTACTGTTAAAAAAAACAAATCAAATGGGAAGTGTGTGAATGTGCGTGGGGTGGGCGTTCTGCTACTATTGATAAACTATAGAGCATTAGTCGAACTTAAGCAAATAATGCCAAAATACTGGCAGATTTTGAATGCGGTACCACACACAAAACTCCAGTGTGTGTAATAGACAGCATGCCATTGCGTGTGGGCGCGTGCGTACGTGCGCGTTGGCGCGTGCGTGTGAGGGGTTGAAGTCACGGCCGCCCGTTGTGCTCCTGGTAATCTGATAAAGGACAGTGAAAGTTGAGCCTGATGTCTGAAAGGGACAGCCACCTGAGACGGAACGTCGGCCGGCCTAAGAGTTGTTTTGATAAAGGAAACCCTCAAAAACACACCAAATCAACCTATTCAATTTCGGGAGCAGGCACTCGGAAGTAGATTTTATATGTGCTTTTATATTTTACTATTTCATATATGGATGGATATAGCAAAGCCATTTATTTCCCACACTCATTTAATACTAAACAAACAAAAAATAAAAATGAAATAAATAAATAAAACTTTGCTCTAAATTAAATTTGAAAAGAAATACGACTCGTTTTTGGTGGGAAATTCATATATATAATCAATAGAAAGAAATCTGCATACATCTTCAATCGATGCTTAAAGTACTAAGCCGTGTGCTTCGGAAAAGTAAAGCATGAGCTAGACCGTTTCATAAATATTTTCAATTTACAGAAATAATAAAAGGAGAAGCCGCAATAGAAACTAAGTTATTGCCAATTCATTCATTAAAATGAACATACTCGTGTTTCTATTTACTTTTGAATAAAACACTGTTTGGTTAAAAAGAAACAAGCCCCGAGCACGTTGGCATTCAAGGAGTGATTGGGTGATTACATTTGTGGGACGGGCGCTTTACCTGGATGTGGGTATTTACGGCCGGACCTGAAGGAGGGGCTGTCAGGGGTTTAAGGGCAATGTATGTGCGCATTGGTGGCAACGACCACCTGAAACCCAGAACACATTAAAGTCTCACCCGCCGAGCCTTAAGTTACCTGGTGAGAGAAAGAAAGACACGAGGGAGAGAAGAGAGGGGCTGAGAAGGGAGCAAGAGAGAAGAGAGTGAGATGGAGAAGAGAATAAGAGGGGAAGAGAGGGACAGAGAAGAGAGGTACAGAGAAGGGGGAAAGAGGGAATATATGGAGAGAGAAGAGAGGGGGAGAGAAGTGATGAAGATAAAAGAGAAGAAGAGCGAGAGAACATGGAGTGGGAAGAGAGGGATAGAGGAGAGAGAGAGAGAAGAGAGGGAGAAAGGAAGAGAAGAGAGAGGGAGAGAGCGAGCGAGAAAGGGACGAAGAAGATAGGAGAGAAGAAGAAAGGAAGAAGAGGGAGAGAGAAAATAATGGAGAGGGAAGAGAGGGAGAGAGAAGATAAGGAGAAGGGAGGGAGAGGGTACAGAAAAGAGGGAGAATGAAGAGAGGGCGAGATAAGAGAGGGGAGTGTAGCGTGTGTATGTGTGTAGGGCGGGGTGGGAGTGAGGACGTACCGTCGCCCGTTCTAATAATACTTCTCAGTTGAATCGGGTCAAAGTGAAATGAAGCTCTAAGCTGGACGGAATGGCCGAATGAGTTAGACACGCGCTTTGTACATGGGAGGTCGTCAGTTCAATTACCAGCATAGTCAAACCAAGCATTCCGCAAACTGACACATCTTGCTACCTTGTTCGATGCTCGACATTGATAATTACTAGGATGCAATGGATTAAACAACAAAACCCACAATACACCAGTGAATGGAATTCACCCAAAAAACTTAGATCTGCTGGGACACCACATGGAAAAGATCGTGATGTCAAATGCTGTATTATATCTATGAGAGAGATGACCAGAACAATTTATGCAAGGTGGCAATTTATTTTGTAAATTGACTGCACTACTATTATTATTATATTATTATTATTGAGCTTTTCTGGATAATTTAGAAACACAGAATAGCTGGATGGCCTCGTGGAGCAATGTCTGCCTGAATAGTCCAGTCAATCTAGCTCATTTTGGGGCCTGATCCATAACAAATTGCAATAGAAAGTTTCTCACTGGGATTCATTTGAGGACTACACAACTACATCTATAAATTTGGTGGAAGAGGTCTAATTATGCTAATTTATGTTAATTGGCTTTTGTTTTGGCATCAGGGAAAGGAGGTATGAGAGTTAAATGCAGGGATTACTCTATAAAATCATTGTTCTAATAAGCTCATACTTTTATTGTTAGGGTCCAAGAACTCTAATGTGCCATTAGTAGTGTTAGTCTGTCTGTTACATAATTATAATATGCTAATTAGAGACCACCATTACTGGAAAACCCTTTTTTCTACTATAACTTTGTCATTAATGCACCAAATGTCACACATGATGGGTCTAAAACTAGGTTTTCATGGTCAAAGAAATTAATTAGCAAATGTGTCTTGGTTGAAATGACAAAGAAATAATGATCTGCACAATATTCTCCCAAATCGGCCAAACAGCACAGCCGGCCATGTTCAACGTGCCACATGTGTACCTACCTACACATCGTGACCCAACAACTTAACCCGCCTGCACACACCGCTCCCACAGGAAGGCCCTTTATTGACATGCTGATTTGTTCCCCTCCGGAGTCGCTGCGCTGACGTCATTCACTGTGACCACACAGTACATTGCACTGATGGTTTCCATGACAACCACAGAAGGGAGACGGGGATCATTGCATGACAGGAAGGGCATATGACGTAGACGACTACCAGCGTCAGTCACATCTCCACTCCTTATCGGTAGTAGATATGTAGCACAAATACTGCCATCGACAACAATTCCATTACCATAGCAACAATTCTATCACTATAGCAACATTGCGATCACTATTACCACATTAGCTAGCCTTCGCTCCTAGTCCTACTGTCAGCTATGTCAAGCACTACATTACAGTGAATAACTTATTCATGTATGACTTATTGCCATTGAATACCAGGTTTGTGGTGGCCTTCGCTCGTTTTGTCATTTGTTCACAACACTCTGGGACTATGCAAGATGTGGAAATTAATTGATTAATAGAGTATACAAGTGGCATGGTGAAAGACTCATATTGGAACCAGCCAAAGCAGCGCGAGCATTGGCTCAAACTATCTAACTTAAGGTCCTGTATCATGACCAAGAAAACCTTATTTAGCACAATTATCATGATGGAATGTGACTATTTCTAATTGGAACTACCTATTTTCTGTTCTTGTTTAGGATCTAATCAAGGCTAAGCAGATCTGGGTTAAAGATGAGACTCACTCATCCCCGATAACCTTCTCAGCTGGAGAGTGATGTAGACCAGGGAATACATGTGCAGAATTATAGGCTTTCTCTATGAAATGGAACTGAAACCTGCTCAGAATTAAGAGTCAAACATGGAGGAGGGTTATAAAGAAAGGGTTCACTGCATCAGGAAAAGTAGTACAAACTCTAATTTGAATAATAGTGACTTTGAAGCCATTTGACTTAGCCTAATGCC
>CM059201.1:42141425-42462779 GCA_030323885.1 Branchipolynoe longqiensis | reverse complement strand
GCTAAGGATTTGGGACAGCATGTACAGAATAATCAGTGAATTTATTACCCCATCCCTTTGGACACCTACTTGGAGACAGCTATCAAGGAGGAACATCATTAACCAATTATATCAATCTCGTAGCCTCATTTAGTCCTGGCCCTGCCCTACAGACCTGAATACAACTGCTGAAGAGGAGAATTTGAATGTTGGTTTGAGTAATCGACATATATAGCTTTAAAACTTTACTGTAAAACCTGGATACGGACATGTTTAAAACGGACATGTTTAATTAGACTTGCCCCTCATTCCAAGAAGCTAGCCAGGTTCCAGGATGTCCAGTGGAAGTTTGCTGTCACCATAGCCTGGGCTGGTTTCAAGTTGCATGGTCTGATGAACCATAATTTATTTTCAAAACCAAACCACATACTTACATTTGATCCTGTATTTGTAACTCAGATGGGACAATGTTAGACCGGAAATCTGAAGGTACCCAGTTTTTGGTGGTTTTTTTTATACATCAGAAAATTGGTCTTCCTCATTTCACTGCTCCTTGCCTATCCTAATAATGCTGAATGCCATGTAAGGTGTGATAAATATAAATTCGTACGTCATTGGTTTCACTTGGCCAGGTTTAGAACCAAAATGAAAAATGCTCATTCATTTAGCTACCCCTGCTGGTTAGTTTGAATCCTGGCAGCTATTTGTTTAAATCTACTTTATAAAACATTTAATATTTTGTTTGTACAGATGCAAAAGTACATCAATAAGTCAGTATGTATTCCCAATTTGATTAATTCTGTCTAGCAAGTGACTAAAATAAAATAAAATAATGTGACTGAGTGGGAAATTGAATCATGGTGCCGATGGCCTGGTCTCCCAGTGGGGCAGTGCCATGAGCTCAGATAAAATGGTCAAATGAGTAGAGCATACGCCTTCCGTTTTTGTAGGTCATGGAAGTAGAACCCCCAGGTTTGAATCATATTTGAGTCAAACCAATCACTTACAAATTGATACGTGTCACTACCTAGCCTGGTATTCTGTATTACTAGGATAGGGTGAGGAGCAGTGGAAATAGGAAGATTCTCCAGCTTAATCAACTAATATACAAAGAAATACCCCCCCAAAAATGGCTACCTTCAGATTTTCAGTCTAATATTGTCCCATCTGAGTTAGACATATCAGATCAAATGTAAGTATGTGGTTTGAATTTGAAAAAAAAAATTATGCTTCATCAGACCATGCAATTTTAAAACATGGTTCGAATCCCATGGCCTAGCATGACTACATCACTAGTTCAGCTCACATCACATGCCAACAATCAAATGATGGTGCAATGTCGCCATCAGTAGAAAATGCCAGGAGACCAGGTTATATTTGATTTAGGTCATCCCACAAAACGTGGTCATCATGAGATGTCAATCTGTGTCATAGCTAGAGAAGTTTTGGAAAGATTCCCGAAATTATGTTGGGTTCTTTCAGCTCAAATTGCTCCGAAATTGGCAATTCTTCATTGAAGTTACACCGGACTAATGATTACTGATCAACTTGGTATATTTATCTAAAGAATAAGGCAAACATTCAAAAGCCATCGGACTATGCAACTTTAGGCTGGCATTTCATCGAACATCCGTCTTTGTCAAATTAGCTATTCAATTTTGTATTTCTATTATGTTTTCCTGTAGTTTTGTGCCGCCGTTGTTGTTGTTTTGGGTACTATCGAATTAATTTGTTCTGAGTTTTATCCTGAACAGGAGCTGTAGTCACGACTGTCAGGGAGCGGGATGGTGGTGGGAATTGGCTATAGAGATACTTTCAGGGAAACGAAACATCCATTTACCAGGAGACTGTTTTAGTCAGAGCAGACGACCTAATAAATATAGTGCAGAAATCGTTTAACACTTTTGTGTATGTGATATATATATGTGTGTATTATATATATTCTATATTCTACTTATATACCATATGCTATATTCAAGTCTGTCCCAAGATGGCGCTGATGTAGCTGTGTTGGTGCGAAAACAACACGGACGTATTTTATTAGTCAAGAAAGCATTAATTTGTTAATGGAGTCAGGGGAAAATGAGAATGTCATGACTCGTTACTCCTTCAACTGCCCGACACCCTGCAATATTCCCTTAGATGTTGCCATGACATAAAGCCCCACCTGTTCACTCATTATTCTGACGCTCATGATGTTGACTTGAGAACGAACAGCAATAAAGGGCCTGTCACATTACGGCGTATGGCATTAGCGTATGCCGGCGTATGCGGTTTTCGACCCATACACCATCATAGACAGCCATCATACGCTACGCACAAGGTCCCAGCGGCATCTGAAGCGTATGCCTAACCTATGCCTAACCTACCCCTAGCCTATGGTGGCGTATTCAAAGCGTATCCCGACCTATGCACGGCGTACTGTGATGAGGGTTGACAGTTGTGATTGACAAGTTCAGCGTACGCCCAACCTATGCGTAACCTATGTCGGCGTACGCATAGCATACGTCGAGAATATGAGCAGTGTATGAGCCATACGCCAACAATTTTTGAGCATGCTCAAAAAGAATTTGGGCGGACACGTGTATGATGGCATATGATGGTGTATGCCGGCATATGTATAGCGTATGCATAGCGTATGTGAAGCATATGATGGCGTATGACGGCGTATGGGTCGAAAATCCATACGCTAACGCCATACACCGTACTGTGACACCACTTTTACAGAACGTTGGGGGTACGCAAGAGACACCCGGCGGGTGTCAATCCAGCATACGCCCAACCTATGCCGACATACCCCTAACCTATGCATAACCTATGCCGGCGTATGCATAGCGTACGCCTAGCATATGAGCAGCATATGATCCATACGCTGCCATACGCTGAAAATTTTGAGCAAGGAAACAGGCTTGTTGGAGGATCGGCGTATGACGGCGTATGATGGCATATGTCGGTGTATGCATAGCGTATGCGTAGCATATGGCGGCGTATACCGACGTATATGACGTAACGCGCTTACGCCGCCGTACGCTCCCGCAAAAAACCCTAATGTGACAGCCCCTTTAGACAGGTGGTTAGTAGATGGCACCGTCAGGGAGGGAAATGCCACCTTAGTCACCAGTTGGAACAAAAGAATACAGGGAAAAGAACATAACAGATGGAATGGGCATTGCAGTGGACATGGCCTGTGACATTGTTCACTCACCGTTCACTGATTATTTCACCACACACAAAAATGTTACGATCATTTTATTTCTCCCTCTTCCCATATTTGTATTGATTTATTAATTCCCTCCTTATTGTATAAGGTCTGTCAAGACTTCCAGCTTTGGGGATTTTAAAATGTTATTGTTATGGGATTATGTTCTAGTGAAACGCATTCCCTCATCAGAAAGCAGTCATGGAATGGAAACCTAAAAGGACAAACTTAGAGCATCGATAGTCCCTCATATTGCGCTGTCACCTGGCGGGATGTGTCTGTCCACGTGGTGTCCGCCAATCAGAAGTGGACCATCCCCAGATATTGCTCTGGACAATGCCAGAGAAGTTGCGCTTGTCACCATGGTTAACGATATGCATTGTTTTCGCCAGTTCCTACAATAATAGCTTTTGGGATAATCCTAACCAGACTGCAGTCCTTGACAAGAACAGCTATGGGGTTCAGTGATGGAGCTTCCTTGCTGAGATTAGGATTAATGATGAAACACTTTGGACATACCTGCATGTATTCTTATACATTATTCTTCATGCCTGTCCAGTAATATCGCTGAACATATTTTACCCGAGGTTTGTTCTCAGCCAAAGGCCAGCTGGATTATCATGATATGCTTTCAGAATTCCGGGCATATGTGTTTTGACAAGAACTTGCTTGTCTCCATGAACGAGAATTCCACTATTAGCATGAAATGACTTTGTTACTTGATGACACTGACACTTTGCATTCACATGTTTGGCAGGATCCAGATCATAGATACTGAGTGGTGTAGAAGTCCGAAAATCTGATTGTACAGATTGTCATGCATGACAGACCTTTGTTATTGTTTTTTTCTGGTTTTGGTGAAGGTTTGAAACAATTATGAAAAGAAAATGTATGATATGATCCTTTCCGTTTTCACAACCAAAGAATGAATAGAGATCTGTGATCCACATTTGCTCTGAGTTGGAAATGAAAGTATGTGCAATATGTGAGTTTGTCTTCTGAAATGAACTCAATGTTACAGCACAAATATCACCTGAGTCCATTTTGTGGCAACATTACCCCTCTCAAAATGTGAAATATGCATTACATCTGATGTCAGTGTTCTATTTCAAACTCAGTGTTAATCTAGAGATTCTCCTTGACCCCGTCATATGCATAATCATATTAAATAATAAAATATATAAATGAAGAAACAGTTTAAATGAAAATTTCAAACCATTACTCCAACAAAACTGAAAAAGAAACTCTGTACTGAATGGGCGTCCATATTTATTATCTTACCAGATTACCGTTGCAACGTTGAACTCAACTCGAAAATGTGTTTTTTTAAATGGTACACGTCATAATATTGAACATAGGCTAAGCTGATGCTGATCTATGATGCAGTCACACGTTATTATTAATATTTGTATTGTGATGGAAAGGAATTCTGGGCATTGAAATACAGACTTATTTATGAAGAACAGTGGGGGGGGTATAATTTGGATTAGTGGGGTATTGTCTGGGCAAGGCCAAAATGTAGCTCATCCCCTAGTTAGTTGCCACAACGAAAAGAGTCGCACTTACAAATATGTGATTTAGTTTTACGCTTTAAGTGGAAGTATCAATGCAGTCAAAGTTAGAATATCAAATGGTGATGACATTTCTGTTGATTACAATTTTTATGAAATGAGAGTGACATTTAAAAACATGCATCATTTGCTGTACACGTCGTTCCGTTTAAATGCATGTAAAGTTGCATTCGACACCAGGCGTCTAGTTATGTGAGGTGGGTGTGAGGCGTACTGCAGTAAGGCAGACACTTGAGGCAGTAGGCCTACTGGTTATTCAGCATGCCTTCTCCCCTCCACTCAGGCCAGACACAGCCAGATGCAGGGTGTAGCACGCCCATTGTGGGGTCCTGTGGAACACTCAGAGTGCCTGGGGTTACCATGGTGACTAATTAGGTCAACCTGTGTCTGAACTCTTTAACTAGGGCGTCAGCAACTGTCAGAGGGTGGGCTTCGGGGAGTTCTGTACATAAATTCATAAAGGAAGTGGTATTTATCTTAAAGACAATATTTCCCAGCACAATTTCAAAGCAATGCACACCGAAAACAAATATAGTAGAACTGACCAAGTTCGGTCATCTGGATCCTTTATAAGTTCAAAGTGAGCTTCAGTTATTTGGGCTATTGTAAAGGCTGGGTGCTTCATGGGGGATGCGGGGGGGGGGGGGGGGGGGGGTATGGGGGGGGGGGGGGGGGGTATTCCACCGCACCTCTGGCAGTGCTAATGAACGTAGTTGAATGTACGATAGATTAACGTGGGTCAAATGTGGTGTATTAGTACGTTAAACTACGGTGAAAAACGTTAAGGTACGGCGGGTTTTGGTACAGATAAATACGTTACAGCATGGATGCCGGTACATTCAACTACCTTCAACTACGTCCAACTACATTCAACTATGTTCAACTACATTCAACGTATGTTAACCTCCACTACAGTCAACTATGTTCAACTATGCCCAAGTATGATAAAGAAAGCTAGAGTATGCTAGAGTCTGCTAGAGTACGCAACAGTATGCTAGAGTACATTAAGAGTATGGAGACTTTGCCACAGTACATTAGCCTCTAACCTAGTGCTATTTGGAACATGTCCAAAGATTAAATCAGAACTCATGGCCCACCCACAGTATTACCAAGTTAGCATGACAGACAAGTATGGATGCCGGTACATTCAACTACTGAAGACGTGCTTTATCATGTATCAAATAGTGCGGGTAAAAACACGAACACTTGCATGCAACCAATCTGAAAAGTATTCTTTCCCATAATTATGATTAGTTTCAGAGTCCCATAATAAATTGCAAAGAGAGCTTCCAAGAGGACACTGAGAGGTAATTTATCTGGGTTCAAATTAATATATGGGAATCAGTAATTCTCTCAAAAGAAATCACTGAATGAAGATGTAATAAACAAGCTCATCAAGGGTCCCCGATCTTCAAAAATATTAATTGGGTGCAAGTTAAGAAGAGTCTCAAACAGTGCCTGCATTATTTTAAAAGTATATAAATTAATGTATTATTTAGGTATATTTTGGTAACCCTGACACCTTGTTTGCAATATAACTATTCTAAAATTATAGAGGAAATATCAGGTCTCCAGAAATCAACACGGCTGTTCGGGATTCTTGTTAAATCTAATTATTTTGTTTTGGGGTGTTTTTCTTTTAATCACATTATTAGCCTGGATAAAATGGTGATTAACTGCCAATTATGGAGTAATGAAGCCACGTGATCAGAGTTAATAATGAGAGGGTTAGTGTTTGGGTGGGAAAGTGCGTGTGCTGTGGTGTGTTTGGTTTTAATCTGCATGTGGTGTGCGGAGTGAAATCATCTTTACTGTCCCGGATGTAAATATGCTTCCGGGTCTGGAATTGACTATTTCGGCTAAGTAGGGAAAGGTCGGCTTTACTGCGATATATTGCCCAGTAGGCAGATTATCTGATTATGTAAGGAGGCTGGTCACATGCACATGTAGATATTGGCGTGGGTACAGTGATTGCATCCTGGAGCGGGAATGCTGGCAAACATAGGCCCTACAGAGCACTGACTGTGTGAGGCGGGCTCGAAGCCATGTTTCTGCCATTCCGTGGCAAGCATCCAAGCAAGTCCTCCTCCCGTGTCCCCCTATTTGTCTGAGTTCGACAATTTTGTGGGGAAATTGGGGACGATGTATAAATTGTTATTTTCTCATAGTATTATTATATTATCGGCTGTGTATATCTATTTTTCACTATTTAAAATGTTTATTTTACATAAAAGAATTGATTTTCACAAGCAGTGTAGACCTACTGTTTTAGGATAGGTCATACCCTCCCTAGGAACTCAATCGAGCAGCTGCATTCTCCATTGTTTGGATAAAAAGAACGACAACAAAGTAAAAGTTACGAGACCGGTGAAGTGCAGATGGCGAATATTGATTAGCTTCACCCCGTTACGTGACCGTCAAAGTGCGGATGGCGGATATTGATTAGCTTCGCCCCGTTATGTGACCGGTGAAGTGCACATGGCGGATATTGATTAGCTTCACCCCGTTACGTGACTGTCGAAGTGCAGATGGCGGATATTGATTAACTTCACCCGTTACGTGACCGGTGAAGTGCAGATGGCGGATATTGATTAGCTTCACCCCGTTACGTGACTGGCGAAGTGCAGATGGCGGATATTGATTATCTTCACCCCGTTACGTGACCGGCGAAGTGCAGATGGCGGATATTGATTAGCTTCGCCCCATTATGTGACCGGCGAAGTGCAGATGGCGGATATTGATTAGCTTCTCCCCGTTACGTGACTGGTGAAGTGCAGATCGCGGATATTGATTATCTTTGCCCCGTTATGTGAGCGACGAAGTGCAAATGGCGGATATTGATTATCTTTGCCCCGTTATGTGACCGGCGAAGTGCAGATGGCGGATATTGATTAGCTTTGCTCCGTTACATGACCGGTGAAGTGCAGATGGCAGATATTGATTAGCTTCGCCCCGTTATGTGACCGGCGAAGTGCAGATGGCGGATATTGATTAGCTTTGCCCCGTTATGTGACCAGTGAAGTGCAGATGGCGGATATTGATTATCTTTGCCCTGTTACATGACTGGCGAAGTGCAGATGGCGGATATTGATTATCTTTGCCCCATTACATGACTGGCGAAGTGCAGATGGCGGATATTAATTAGCTTCACCCCGATACGTGACCGGCGAAATGAGGCTCGATGTTTCCCAGACCAGTTGCTGCCCAACCCGAGGGTGCAAACCTGGGGTCTTTTATAAGTAAATTTCTGGATAATGCCTGCAAATCGGATTGACCAACAGAAGAAAGATTTGCTGGGAATAATTGTAAGGCGACCTCTGAGGTCATCTCTCTGCCAACCTCCGTTTGAATGGACTGAGCCTGTACAGTCCAGACACCACCATCTACCTCTGGGCAGCTTTCACTTGGACACAGCTTTGTCATGAGATATGATACCGTGTATCTAATGGTGTGTTCTATTGGTTATCGTGGTCAGCACAGGGGTTCTGGTTACCGTCGTCTCGCATTGGTTCAATATGATTGCTGTCAGGATGGGTGTAGTGGCGGTAATATGAATATTACAAGCAACCATGAACTTAGTGTTCCAGTTTGGAATGGATTCCACCAGTTGAGACTATTTAGTGCACAAGTATAACTTCTTGATTGCCTTTAGAATGTTTTAGCTTTTCTATATGATTCTACAGAGTGCGTGAATGCATGCAGTCTACTCGCTTAGCTTTTTATTCACATCTCTCGTTCTGTACCCAATAGATTTTGGTTTTAGGTTATGTTTTTGGACACAAGATTAGACCTGCAAGTCCACATCATATTTGGTGACCGAATGCAGTGGCCGAATCGGAGTTCAATTCCCGGTCTATTCAAATTAATGACTTACACAATTGATACGTGTTGCTACCTAGCATGGCACTCAACATTAATAGGATAGGACATGGACTGGTTAGCTCAGTATCAAGATAATCTGACTGAGTGGGAAATCGGGTCATGGTGCCGGCAGCCTGATCTTCCAATGGGGCAGCACTATAAAATCACCATGAGTGATGTTAAGTGCTGATATGATCTTAGATATTGCCAGGACGCACAACTCTAACAAACAGATGTTACATTTGGGGGCTCCACCAGTAACTGGTAACAGGGTGAGTATTCTGCATTGAGTTTGTACAAGTAACACTTTCAGTCAAACCGGATCTGTGGAGGTGGGGGGGGGGGGAGGGTTTGTGATACCGACTTGTGACTGTTTACTCATGGCGATAATATACCATTGCTTTATTGGGGTATCGTCAGCACCATGACTTAATGTCCCATTCAGTAATATTATCCTACCACTAAGGCAATCCTATCCTAGTAATCCTGTGTACCAGGCTAGATTGCGATAAGTATCAATTTTGTAAGTCTTTAGTTTGATTCACACAATGACCTTCCGTATGAGAAGCAAACACTCTGCTCACTGGACTATTTCGTCAGGTTTACCATTAGATTATATGGGCAAGGTCCTTAAATTGTGTATATTCACGGGTAATCATTACATTTCAATTCAATTTGATTCTTTATTTCACGCTACATTCCTGTTTTGCTTTAGTCAAGGACTAAGGAACTAGTTCGAATAGCTGTACATGTATGCACAATGCAGTCAGTCAACATGGGTGATGCAATCGCACTTGCTTTAGTCTAATCCACACACACCACACACACCACACACACACTACACACCGCACATTACACATACTACACACATACTGCTGGCGTTCCAGCGTCATCACGGTGGCTGCTATGGTAAGAGGCGGTGGTGGTGTTGGACTAGCAGTGTTGATGTTGTCTGTGGTGGTGCTCGGCCAACAGTGGCTTAGTGATGTTTCTGCTGCCTGTGTGGAACTTGGTGGTGACTGCAGTGGGTTCGCGGGTTAGCTGTTGTGTGGTTCCATAGTTCTGTGAATGTGATGGAGGGACTTTAGGTATGGCTTTAATAAGACGTAACACCTTGGTTAGTCATTCACTGGTATCTTATTTCCTAGGTCACAAATGCTGCAGGGCCCATACGGTGGTGCGGTCTACGGCGTGTCTTGCGGTTTATGCAAATGTTATGGCGTTGCGGCCTGCAGTTTATCTCTTCAGAAATCATGCGGTTTGTGTTGAATTTATTCACGTATTTAATATACAAAAAAAGTAATAACTTTCTTAATGTTGATTACACAAAAATGAATTGCGTAACATATTGATAGTCATTTTACAACCTTTTCAGTGTCAACAAAGGTGATCGTACAGTGTTGCGGAGTCTGGATTGCCAGGATTGCAGCCTGCGGTGTTGCGATTTTCCAAACTTAAGATAACTTTGACTTAAAATAACCGCAACTGCTTGCGGCGAGCACAAAACCTTATGGTCAACGTGTGGTAACCGTAACCCACCGTACTGTCTGGCCGATGAGGCGAGTAACGGTCGCTGCAAGCACGCCGTAAGGCATTTGTGACCGTAGCATTCGTAGTAGTACTGGACTGTCAGGTTGTAGTGTTGATATTTGGCAGTGACAGAATGTGTGGTCGTGTTGGTTGTAGTGTTGTAACTGGATTCAAATTGTAGTGGTGGTGAGTCGTGCTGGTGTAGTGTATGGGTGGATGTTGTGATATATATATATGGAGTGGGGCTACCCCACCACGTGAGGTCGGGAAACCCGGGTGACGTCATTGGGGCGCGGCAGGCAGGGGAGTACAGAAATAAACCAGTACCGCGCAAGCACTCGTCGTGTCCAGTCGTTTCCATTATTACATGTTGTCAGATATAGAGAACTCACGATGGCGCTCGCCAGTTTGAAACCCCCAGGACCACTCAACCTGGGGCCGTATTCATGACGCGGTGTTAGCGAGCCAAAACTGGTTTTAGCTGGGATTTCTGGGTTAGCGGCGAAAAGTCAGTACGCAAGTAGTGCAAACACACCGAGTGTAAGCTAACACCATATCATGCATACGGGCCCTGGAGGATAATATGTCCCTAAATTGGGAAATGTGGTATGACTCATACGAATACTATGCTGCAGCAGCCGGAGTCCATAGTAAAACTGAGAAGATACAGTGTGCAGTGTTACACGTGGCCGGGGCAGAAGCACAAAAGGTATATAGAACACTCAAAAGTGACACCGGCATCGTCAACAAAATTCAGCCGTTAAATGCAGCCTTCCGATTATATTGCGGAGGGAAAACCAACATAACAGTCATATGGTACAAATTTAACTCATTACAACAAACAACGCAGTCAATGGACACTTACATTCGTGAACTACAATACCGAATTGCACATTGTGACTATGGGGAGCTCACTGACTCCATGCTGTGTGATAGATTAGTGTGCGGTGTCAAAGACACCAAATAAAGAGACCGTTTATTAGAGACAGCCAATTTGACTTTAGAGCAATGCATCGAGACATGCCGCCTCAGTGAGCACCGCTCAGCTCTATTGTCAGAAACGACGGCAACGACAGAGGCTGAGCACGTGGACGCTGTCAATGTGTGCCAACTGACACCCGCCCCTATCGCACAACGTGCGCCGTCATGGGCAGGGCCGCGTTCAGGGTCCGTCTCGGAGGCGCCTCGGCGACGTCTCGGCGATGCTTTTTGCTCTATTTGCGTTCAGGGTCCGTCTCGGCGACGCCTCCCTTTTCATAGTAGAGACAAAAAGCGTCTCGAAAATGGCCGCCGTATCCAGTTGTTTCAGCCAATCACAGCGCAGCTTGTCCATTGCAAATGGCCCGCCGCCTGTGGGGGCGGCCATTTTCGAGGCGACCAACTGCTATTGTTGTTCAGACTAGCCTGTCACGGGCACCTCCGAGGCGCCTCCGAGACGGACCCTGAACGCGGCCCAGGTCATATATATATATATATGGAGTGAGGCTACCCCACCACGTGGGGTCGGGAAACCCGGGTGACGTCATTGGGGCGCGGCAGGCAGGGGAGTACAGAAATAAACCAGTACCGCACAAGCACTCGTCGTGTCCAGTCGTTTCCATTATTACAGATGTGGTGACACGGTTGGTGGTGACAGGTGCCCTGCTGGTATCGGCCGTACTGGAACTTATTCACATGTACAGCCTCGAAATGAGACTTGGGTAGCAACCGACAAAGATCTCACCCGATGTTGGTTTAACATAATTTTTCGTAGCATTAAATGTGATGGCGCTAGATGGTGCACCACGGTGCAAGCCAACGCTTCCATTTTTTAGACTTTACATCGACGCTTAACGGCGTTAGACGGTGCAACACAGCGCAAGTGTTGGCCAGAGTTCAACGATGATGAACTTTCAAGGTCAGCGCTTCCAACGTCGGCAGTTCAGCCAATCAGAGATCATCATTATCCTGACTGCGCATGCGCTGAAAACGGCATCGAGAGCAAAATAATGGCACCCAGCCATTGAGTTTGCTGATACGCGCAGTGTAAAATGTCAATTTTATTCTAAATTAATAGAAATATAGAACAATTTGCCATAAACATGGATGCACGAATGCAATATAATAATATAGTTAAGACACAACTATCCATATGGAAAAATGGACAACATAGGTCGAAGTTAGCGACCATGTGCGTCAAAGTATTCAGACTTTCACGGCCATGTTCCACGCATAGCATGCCCACCATTTTGCGCCGTCAACCATCGTAAAGCTGACAGCGTGTGATGCTGTCAAAAGTATAAATGGCCCTTTAAACTGTTTGTCTTAAAATCTGGTACTTAGATACAAAAATTACCATGTTTATTTTGCAACCACCCGGCCGCACCAACACAGTAACTCACAAACTGGCAAATCTATAGCCGTGTTCACACGGGCAATGTAAATCGATTCGTAGAAAGCGACTTGCCTAGTTCGCCTCACATTTCGCGTGTGAACGCACGTCTGATGCGGATTAGGGCTGATTCGACTCACGTGATGCGGATCCTGTAAACCACCTAAGCGAGGTAGTCTACGTGAATCGATTCCTCTGATGCGGATAATTTTGCCCGTGTGAACGGGCTGCTAATTCGCCTCACCTGATTCGATTTGTCTAGTTCGCCTCACATTTTGCCCGTGTGAACACGGCTTATGTTATTTGAGACGGTAGATTTAAAGCTCTGGTCATGTGATTTCATCACATGAATATCTACTCTATGTTAACAAATTGTGCATGTTATTCGTAACATGGGTAATTTCGGGTGGAGGCATGGGTACCTCACCGTTCGGCTAACTTGAGCATCATTGGCACCATCTACCAACAACCCGTGGACTAAAGCTGTCGCCGTGCATGCTATGGTGGAGCCACCTTGTGGAAAAAACCCGAACTAGCACACAAGCCTTAGAAACCCAGCTGCAGCCTTCCCACCAAAACGTGATCATGCGCCCAAGATTCGAACTCAAACCCCCCTCCACTCCACACTTCTACTACTGCTCCCGATCGACACGGACTGCCTCCACACTTTCTTCGCCACATTATGCCACGTAACGCCACGAAACCCCACAAAGGAGATCAACAGGAATTGCATACGGGTATCGTTGAACATTACTTACAGTTCATACTGTCACTATAGTGTCAATGTCACATCCGCATGAAATGTCCTTACATTGCATACGGGTATCGTTGAACATTACTTTTGGACCTCTTTACACGGCTCCTATCAACTATACACGTTACGCCTACATGCACTTCTACTACTGCTCCCGATCGACATGGACTGCCTCCACACTTTCTTCACGTAACGCCACATAACGGTATGTAACCCCACAAAGGAGATCAACATACGGGTATCGTTGAATATTACTCTGATATTGAGCTGATTGACAGCTAGTGACATTGCCAGTTGGCGCTCGTGACTGTTGTAGCAGAGGAGGAAGGCATCATGCTGCCATCAACGGTTTCAGCTACCGGCCATGTCACACACAAAGATACATATTTCTGCATGACTATTTTAATTCTGAACCTACATGCATGTGATGCTGACATTGCCTACATGATATTGTTGACGGTGATATTGAGCTGATTTGACAGCTAGCAAACATTGCCGACATGGCACTCGTGACTGTTGTATCAGCGGAGGAAGCCATCACTCTGCCATCAACGGTTTTAGCTTACTGGCCATGTCACACACATATACATATTTGTGGCATGCCCATTTTAATTATGGACTTTACACAGCAGTGATGGTGACATTGCCTACATCTTTTTGACGGCGACATTGAGCTGATTTTACAGCTAGCAATATTGCCGGTGTGGTGCTTGTGTTTTAGCTTACCGGCCGTGTCACACACAAATATACATATTTCTGGCATGCCTATTTTAATCCTGAATTTTACACGCATGTGATGGTGACATTCCCTACATGATCTTGTTGACGGTGATATTAAGCTGATTTTACAGCTAGCAACATTGCCAGGGTGGTGCTCGTGTATGTTGAATCAGAGGAGGAAGGCATCACGATGTCATCAATGGTTTCAGCTTAACGGCTGTGTCAAACACAAATATCCGATCTACACGGACTGCTTCCACACTTCTTCACGTAACGCCATGTAACGCAACAAAAATGCCTCTAAGGAGATCAACACGCAATGCAACTCAACAAAAGCAGAGAACACTGCTAAACAACGTGGCTGCCCGAAGTAAAAAAAGGCTGAGCACACAAAACAAAGGGAGGAAAATAATGACGAACCGGAGGCGGCCTCCATCATGACCGAACCGCCACCGCTAAACACACCGACAGCACCCACAACGGCATAGTGGAAGCCATACAGTCATTGATGGGGAACCAATTGCAAAGTCTCCGTACACATCTGATGGCGAATATGGAGGCTCGGATGGATGCATTTGAGGCAAACAACCAAAACCGGAGGATTGTAGTGAGTGGCATGGATGACATGAAGGTAGTTGACAGTGAGTGCGACACTGTCAGCTACCCAACCGTCAGTCAGGTGCACCCAGATTACAGCTATGACAACAACACCACCATCAATCGGGCAGCACCCTTACAAACGAGGACACCACACCCGACAGCACCATATCCACTGCCCATGACCGGTAATGGAATGCACTTCCGAGAGTCCTACCCTGACGGCGAAGGCGCGGCGGGACACTTCCCGCACTTTCAAACCATCGGATTCACCGACTCAATTGCAGTAGACGAACATACTAAGGCGATCAACGGCATACTACTTGCAGCCGGAACAGCACTGGGACGGAAATGAGGTAAAGCTACATTCCTTCCTCATCTTTATGTATTTTGTGGCGATAAGCGTAATGGGGGGGACTTGGTGAGGCTACTATGCCCGAGTACTTTGAGGCATTGTTTAGAATGGGAAAAGACTCGGCCGTCCCACACACATGGAAAGACCCCATACTGGATCACCTACACCAGATGGCAACCATGGCCAATACCTGGGACTGGTACACAACGCGTCTGTGGTCAGAGAGAGTCTTCTCGATGATTGATGACGGACGCCTGCCGCACAGATGGGCAGATCAGTATGCAATAAAAGACGTCCAAAGGGATGGCTGCGCAGTTAGTGCCCATGCGGATCTGTTCAACCAGCGCAACCAACAACAACCAACGATCAACGTACCAGGCAACCAACTACAGTGGCCTATCGACACACCAACAGCATAGCAGGATCGGCTATAACAGGGAGGCCGATGGGAAGCCGTGCCACCTCTGGAACTGGGGGAACGACTGCGGTTTCATGGCTTCCCATGGTCAGCAACCCAACCGAAAAGTACACATATGCGCATGGTGCGCTAATAAATATCATAGGACAAATCCCCATCTAACACCACGTAACTGTGTTACGTGGTGTTACGTAACACAGTTGAGGTCCAACTTGGTTGGACTTCAGACAGCCCTGTTTGTGACAGGTTCTAAGGCTAAGTCAAATGGCTTCAAAGTCACTATTATTCAAATTAGAGTTTGTACTACTTTTCCTGATGCAGTGAACCCTTTCTTTATAACCCTCCTCCATGTTTGACTCTTAATTCTGAGCAGGTTTCAGTTCCATTTCATAGAGAAAGCCTATAATTCTGCACATGTATTCCCTGGTCTACATCACTCTCCAGCTGAGAAGGTTATCGGGGATGAGTGAGTCTCATCTTTAACCCAGATCTGCTTAGCCTTGATTAGATCCTAAACAAGAACAGAAAATAGGTAGTTCCAATTAGAAATAGTCACATTCCATCATGATAATTGTGCTAAATAAGGTTTTCTTGGTCATGATACAGGACCTTAAGTTAGATAGTTTGAGCCAATGCTCGCGCTGCTTTGGCTGGTTCCAATATGAGTCTTTCACCATGCCACTTGTATACTCTATTAATCAATTAATTTCCACATCTTGCATAGTCCCAGAGTGTTGTGAACAAATGACAAAACGAGCGAAGGCCACCACAAACCTGGTATTCAATGGCAATAAGTCATACATGAATAAGTTATTCACTGTAATGTAGTGCTTGACATAGCTGACAGTAGGACTAGGAGCGAAGGCTAGCTAATGTGGTAATAGTGATCGCAATGTTGCTATAGTGATAGAATTGTTGCTATGGTAATGGAATTGTTGTCGATGGCAGTATTTGTGCTACATATCTACTACCGATAAGGAGTGGAGATGTGACTGACGCTGGTAGTCGTCTACGTCATATGCCCTTCCTGTCATGCAATGATCCCCGTCTCCCTTCTGTGGTTGTCATGGAAACCATCAGTGCAATGTACTGTGTGGTCACAGTGAATGACGTCAGCGCAGCGACTCCGGAGGGGAACAAATCAGCATGTCAATAAAGGGCCTTCCTGTGGGAGCGGTGTGTGCAGGCGGGTTAAGTTGTTGGGTCACGATGTGTAGGTAGGTACACATGTGGCACGTTGAACATGGCCGGCTGTGCTGTTTGGCCGATTTGGGAGAATATTGTGCAGATCATTATTTCTTTGTCATTTCAACCAAGACACATTTGCTAATTAATTTCTTTGACCATGAAAACCTAGTTTTAGACCCATCATGTGTGACATTTGGTGCATTAATGACAAAGTTATAGTAGAAAAAAGGGTTTTCCAGTAATGGTGGTCTCTAATTAGCATATTATAATTATGTAACAGACAGACTAACACTACTAATGGCACATTAGAGTTCTTGGACCCTAACAATAAAAGTATGAGCTTATTAGAACAATGATTTTATAGAGTAATCCCTGCATTTAACTCTCATACCTCCTTTCCCTGATGCCAAAACAAAAGCCAATTAACATAAATTAGCATAATTAGACCTCTTCCACCAAATTTATAGATGTAGTTGTGTAGTCCTCAAATGAATCCCAGTGAGAAACTTTCTATTGCAATTTGTTATGGATCAGGCCCCAAAATGAGCTAGATTGACTGGACTATTCAGGCAGACATTGCTCCACGAGGCCATCCAGCTATTCTGTGTTTCTAAATTATCCAGAAAAGCTCAATAATAATAATATAATAATAATAGTAGTGCAGTCAATTTACAAAATAAATTGCCACCTTGCATAAATTGTTCTGGTCATCTCTCTCATAGATATAATACAGCATTTGACATCACGATCTTTTCCATGTGGTGTCCCAGCAGATCTAAGTTTTTTGGGTGAATTCCATTCACTGGTGTATTGTGGGTTTTGTTGTTTAATCCATTGCATCCTAGTAATTATCAATGTCGAGCATCGAACAAGGTAGCAAGATGTGTCAGTTTGCGGAATGCTTGGTTTGACTATGCTGGTAATTGAACTGACGACCTCCCATGTACAAAGCGCGTGTCTAACTCATTCGGCCATTCCGTCCAGCTTAGAGCTTCATTTCACTTTGACCCGATTCAACTGAGAAGTATTATTAGAACGGGCGACGGTACGTCCTCACTCCCACCCCGCCCTACACACATACACACGCTACACTCCCCTCTCTTATCTCGCCCTCTCTTCATTCTCCCTCTTTTCTGTACCCTCTCCCTCCCTTCTCCTTATCTTCTCTCTCCCTCTCTTCCCTCTCCATTATTTTCTCTCTCCCTCTTCTTCCTTTCTTCTTCTTCTCTCCTATCTTCTTTGTCCCTTTCTCGCTCGCTCTCTCCCTCTCTCTTCTCTTCCTTTCTCCCTCTCTTCTCTCTCTCTCTCCTCTATCCCTCTCTTCCCACTCCATGTTCTCTCGCTCTTCTTCTCTTTTATCTTCATCACTTCTCTCCCCCTCTCTTCTCTCTCCATATATTCCCTCTTTCCCCCTTCTCTGTACCTCTCTTCTCTGTCCCTCTCTTCCCCTCTTATTCTCTTCTCCATCTCACTCTCTTCTCTCTTGCTCCCTTCTCAGCCCCTCTCTTCTCTCCCTCGTGTCTTTCTTTCTCTCACCAGGTAACTTAAGGCTCGGCGGGTGAGACTTTAATGTGTTCTGGGTTTCAGGTGGTCGTTGCCACCAATGCGCACATACATTGCCCTTAAACCCCTGACAGCCCCTCCTTCAGGTCCGGCCGTAAATACCCACATCCAGGTAAAGCGCCCGTCCCACAAATGTAATCACCCAATCACTCCTTGAATGCCAACGTGCTCGGGGCTTGTTTCTTTTTAACCAAACAGTGTTTTATTCAAAAGTAAATAGAAACACGAGTATGTTCATTTTAATGAATGAATTGGCAATAACTTAGTTTCTATTGCGGCTTCTCCTTTTATTATTTCTGTAAATTGAAAATATTTATGAAACGGTCTAGCTCATGCTTTACTTTTCTGAAGCACACGGCTTAGTACTTTAAGCATCGATTGAAGATGTATGCAGATTTCTTTCTATTGATTATATATATGAATTTCCCACCAAAAACGAGTCGTATTTCTTTTCAAATTTAATTTAGAGCAAAGTTTTATTTATTTATTTCATTTTTATTTTTTGTTTGTTTAGTATTAAATGAGTGTGGGAAATAAATGGCTTTGCTATATCCATCCATATATGAAATAGTAAAATATAAAAGCACATATAAAATCTACTTCCGAGTGCCTGCTCCCGAAATTGAATAGGTTGATTTGGTGTGTTTTTGAGGGTTTCCTTTATCAAAACAACTCTTAGGCCGGCCGACGTTCCGTCTCAGGTGGCTGTCCCTTTCAGACATCAGGCTCAACTTTCACTGTCCTTTATCAGATTACCAGGAGCACAACGGGCGGCCGTGACTTCAACCCCTCACACGCACGCGCCAACGCGCACGTACGCACGCGCCCACACGCAATGGCATGCTGTCTATTACACACACTGGAGTTTTGTGTGTGGTACCGCATTCAAAATCTGCCAGTATTTTGGCATTATTTGCTTAAGTTCGACTAATGCTCTATAGTTTATCAATAGTAGCAGAACGCCCACCCCACGCACATTCACACACTTCCCATTTGATTTGTTTTTTTTAACAGTAGCAATTCTTTTTCAAAAAGAAAATTATTTGCTAATTGGCATATTCGTTAGAATAGGTTTTTCCTTCTGTTTTTGTTCAGTGCTGAAACAGTGAACATGTCAGGATTAATGCCAACTTGTGACAGTGCAGTCATTACGGCTTTATAGTGTTTCTCTTTTTGGGCACAGTGACCATGACCTAGTGTCTTACTCAGTCACTTCACCCTGACACTGAGGTAACCGCTCGTTGCCCTATTGCTACTGCCCAACATTGGGAACTAAAATACCGTAAGCGTTAGCGTTTGCCATTTATAAGCCCAGAAACTGCATTCTGAACAGTCATTGCTTTCCCGTTATTACTAATAACTCGGACAAGAAGACAGACAACAGCTTATAGACAATATTATATTCTAGGGAATATATATATCTGATATAAATAATAGTTATAAATATCATAAATATTTAATCATAGCCTGTGATGAGGCTGGCTCAGCAATGGGCGCAACTGGCGCGAGTGTGAACGAGGATGGCTGGCTTCCGTACATCAAATTCAGTGTCGGTGCGAAGGGCGTCAAGGTGATGCCAAAATCTGAATAATTAGATAACACAGGGAATTACAACTAGATAACAAGAACAATAAGGATAATAATAACAGACCATCAGCACTTAACCCAAAAGGAAAGAAAGTGCTGATGGTTCTCTTGTTATGGGGAGAGGGGCGAGGTATGCTTTAACAGCAGAGCTCCTCCAGGAACCAGCAGCTCGAATATCTGGGAGGGGAACATTTGCTTGAAGGCATGCCTGGGCATCTCCTCTTCTTAAACTATGTAACGTAAGGGACTGCGGGGGTATCAGAACAGCTGTCGCTGCGAGGGAAAGGACACGTGCGAGGGCAACCGCGGAGAGGAATTCCCCGCAGGGAAGAAGGAAGGCAGGGAACCCAGGCTGAGGGTTAATCGTGGCAGTATATCTGAGCAACGCCGCAAGCGGGCAGCAAGGTGAACCTGGAATTGCAGGGAGGGAGAAGCTGAGTGGTGTTGAGGTCAAGGATCTAGTCTTAGTCGTCCTGAATGTCACAAGTAGGGAAGTAGGGCAGGGAAGAACATCACTAAACAGTAGAGTATGAGGACCCAGAGTAGACCCTGCCTGTTCATGCCATTATGTTACTTTGCCTAGCCAGTGTTAAGTAAGCAATTAAGAGGGCCGCCACGTAGACATGAGCATCTTTCCCGAGGGCCGTGAGGAAAATCAGAACTCTCTTACGGTCAGAGGGGGAGAGGGGGAAAGCACGAGCGACCACATGAGGGGAGTTCTCCCTAATTCCTTTCTTAAGGAGCTTCACATAGTACGTATCAAATGCGGCAGAAGGGCCGGTAACTACAGAGAGCCAAGTCTTGACAGAGCTAAAATAATTGAAAACTGAGCCCTGGGCTCTGAGTCTCACATTCAGATGGAGCAGGAACGCCAGGATATCGTATTGAGTAGGGCTTAGCGGTTCGACCTCGTGATCTCAGCAGAAATCAAGGTAGACACGAACATGCAACTGCTTGTTCTTCCATGTCCCCGCCGCAAGCGAAGTCCTGACAGCCTTGAGCAGGTGAAGATGTTGAGTTATGGAGTAGCCTGGAAGAAAAAACCCAAAAAATTAAGACTATCTTCCAGGGTATGAGAAGAAGAGGGAGGGGGGGGGGGAAGGGGAAAAAGAGGGGGGGAAACCTTATAGATCAAAGTTAATGACATCAAGTGAGGGAACAACACTAATGGCCTTAAGATTCAAAGAATTACACCTGTCCTGTGCTTTACTGTTAAGAGAATGATTCACCGATGCCCTACTAAGCGCATCCACCAAGACAAGCTCCACCCCCCGGTTTATGCCTGATAGAAAGCTTGGTACTAGCTGAGGCGGCTATAAGCCACAGCTGTCTTGCGCACGCACACAAGAACGGCTCTTTTCCTGAACCTGACGAGAGGAACTGCTGTGAGGTCTGGTTGTCTGTGTTAACAACACTCACAAAATTATGGGGATCTGGAGGAAGAAGATGGGTGAGAGCAAGAACTCGGTTAAACGCTTCCAGCTGAGTAATGAGAGGGAGGGAATCCGTGATGCTAGCGGGATACTCAAGTGTGTAGAAAGCGGCTGGTGAGAACGCTCCAGCGCCTAAGAGAGTCGAGTCACACTCGATAATCCACTCTGGAGGAGGCGCAGCTGGAAGAAGGACTACCTGATTGAAAGCTGAAGTGAAATGGATAAACCAGTCAAGATCTTTGAGAATCTGAGCCGGGAAAGGATGCAGACCTGCTGGCGGAAAACCCTTAAGCGCCGCTAACAACCTGTTCATAAAACACGTCGCAGGGCGCACACATTTTGCCACATGCTGCAGCTTCTCCACATGCTGCAGCTTCTCCGCAGATGTGCGACAGCCAAACGGCGGGGCAATATCTATATACACATTCCCTCCTACCTTAATCCCGAGGAGAGGGGGCAAACACAAAGTTGTCTCTATGCTCGGGCTAAATCTCCCGACCACAGCTAGGAGCCTCTCCCTGTCTTCGTCAGCTGATCCGTTAACGTAGTTACTGAGGGAAGAGAAAACGAGAATGAAACACCTTGGTAAAAACCTCTAACAATACCTGCATTAACGCTCCGCCCCGGGGGGAAACTGAGATCTATTATAATACGCCTTGAAGTAGAGTTCTTCTTCGGCCTGGTCATAATAGGACTTAACTGACACCAGGGTTCAAACGGATTGGCGGGAAACGGACCTAGCAAGGCACCTATTATCACATTCTGTCTTAATGAACGTAGTGACATTAATATCTAGCTCTGCCTGCACCGTATGATTCTTAAAAGTGGGATTGGGAAGGTGGGAAGAAGAGTAATCTATTGGCCAACCAAACTCTAGGTAATCAAGCAGTTGTGTATCTGGATAGAGCTCCAGCGCAAACCTCCACGCTGAAATTTGTAGAGCCGAAGGAACCGGAAGTTTAACCTTTAAATAATTTGGCAGACAAGACTCTCTACCAAGATTATACAATTTCATGTACAGTTCAGCCTAAACCGCTGACGGAACTGCACTGCTAACGTTGAGCTATATTCGACCGGTCATGTCAGTGCGTACCTGTTGAGTGACGAACCTGTAATGAGAGGAATACTATCAGAACTAGTATCAAAACAATCAAACGAAATTTCTATAGGTAGATTCAGCCAATTCTTCTAAATCTGGTTCTCTGCATAATCTACGGAAGCACTCGTCACACTCAGCTGACTCAGGAGAGGGGGGGGGGGGGGGGGGGGGCCGAAAACACCTGTGCTTCGACACACCGCCCCGATCCAAGGTCACTAGAGCAGGGAAATGTTGTTGTGAGCGCCGACTGCACAGGGAGTGAGGCGGGCGACCCGTGAATGGGGGGTGACACTGGGCGGGGACCTGACCGCCAACGGACTGTGACCGGATACACAAAGGCTTGCACAGCTTTTGCATGAGAAGGGGGCGTGGCTGGACTAGGTGAACTTTTAGCGGGGGAGCACACCGGCAGGGCGGGCAAAGGGGGGCTGGGCTATGTCGGGAAGGGCGGAACTTACAGCAGCTGGGGAGGGGGCAGCGGGGACGCCGGCAGCTTTCCTATCATTGAAAGCACACTTCTCTTTGTTATATTCGTTCCTCGTGTTTATGGGGGCGGGGGCAGCTTGAGCCGAAGGCAGTAGCGGGGCAGGTATCTGGAAGGAGGGCGTGGCTTGTTGTTGGAAGTGTTGTTGGAATTGTTGTTGGAATTGTTGCGACGGGAACTGGTACTGGTAAGGCTGAATGCACGTTCTACCAGCAGTCATACACAAATCCCTTTGAAGTCATCCCAACCATGCGGGAAACGCCCAGCCGCCATTAGTGAGAAAACTTTTTCTGACCAACGTCGTCAAAGAGGCCAATCCCAAGTGTTCGCCATATGGGCCAGTTCAGTTTCATGCATACGGATATGAGCAACCCAGTCAGGCAGAAGGGAGGGGTGGGCGGCCAATGTTTTTAATGCCTCAAAATACTCGGGCCACGTCGCCTCACCCATAGCAATAGATTTACTGGCATCCCCCCTGGTGACGAACAAATGAGGCAGGAAGACAGTACCTTTCGGTCTTTAAGTGCTTTTGACGTATCCAGAAGAAGGTCCGCTATCAACGAGGCCGCCTGCTGAGCTCTCACCTCCGGTGTCTGAGGAGGCGGGAGAACAGGCTATGGTGGGCCGACCGGGTCCAGCACTTCTGCCAGAGGGCGGGGCTTGACGCACAGCTATTGCCGGTTCTTCCAATACTACATGTGGTTGAAGGGGGAGGGCCGGTTGGACAGGCACCGGCGACTGGCCGAGAAAGGGGCGGCACGCTTGTAACTGCGGGGCCGGTACAGGAGGCACAGCGGGCGGCAATGGCGGCAATACATTCCAATGCATTAACCCTCACCGACCGTTCTCTAGTCACCTGCAGCGCCTCCCTCTGCAGTTCAAGTACAGGAGGCACAGCGGGCGGCAATGGCGGCAATACATTCCAATGCATTAACCCTCACCGACCGTTCTCTAGTCACCTGCAGCGCCTCCCTCTGCAGTTCAAGGACAGTAGCTAAATCTCCCTGGGTTGACAGGGAAGAAACTATACTTTGTGACTCCGGAGCCATGGCTTGTGACTGGTATCTGTGTGCATGGGGCGCCAAGGCTCTGGCTGCCCTCCGGAGCGACGCCCTATGTAGCTGGGGGCGTAGAGGGGGCCGACCTACCCGCTTGCGAGGCGGCATAGTCGAAACGTGTAGTCCGAACTATAGTGGAGCGAGCAGAGTTAGAGGTGGCCAGAGCCAGTAACAGGTGAGGAGCGGGGAGGGTGGGGGTCAAGTGCTGCGGAAACGCCCCTTGCCTCGTTCGCGAATTAAACATGTTGCCTCCACAACATGCACAATGGCAGTTATAGTATATTCACAACGCATATTATGGATATTATATAATCATCTTTACATGTGATTTAATAACTTACACTTATAGTAATATATTTACTACATGTGATATCTATCATTACTTGTATTTTTTATGAAGTGGGCATTCTTTGTTCGCTAAATGTTAAATGTGTTCAACTTCGTGATGATATCATCCTACTGAGTCTACATTAACTATAGTGATCGGGGTTTTATCCCCTAACACACATGAATGTGTCTAATGAATGTAAAGAATTGACATTTACACTTATCGGATGTCATGAGACACCATTCATTTCCTTTCTGCTCTGAGTCATTATTCATTTTTCTCAAATATGTTATTTGTCCAGTGAGGGTTGTCATCTTCCATCACTGTAGTAGCTTGCGATCATTAGTTATAACCGCACTTCACAGAATTCACAGCTGACGACATTCATATGCAAGAAGCAATAGGTCAGGTGTGCAAAACAAGAATATTGCTGTTTGCACATTGTTGCACTCATGAGGGAAAGGCAGCACGTGGCGTGTGTCTCTGCTCTATGTCTAAACGTACCACTCACTGGGGGTACTTGTGATGTCATCACGTTGTGGTTGTAAGACATGACACATTCGCGATGTGCATGTGGCCGTGCATCAGCGCAATGACCATCTCGACCATTTGTAGGATAAACTTTGGGCTAGGGAAATAAACAAGTTACATTCCTAGCCCAAAGTTTTAGTGAAGATAATTTGAGGTTAACATATACAATTTCGACAGATCTCTACTGCCTTGGGGTGGAGATTGGTGATGAAAATGGGAAATATTACATCTAAAGGCCCTGTCACATTACGGCGTATGGCGGGAGCGTATTGAAAACCTATGTAAGTCCTGTGCGTGCTGGCCTATGATGACCTTTGGTTACCACTCGGGTGGTTTTGAGCGTATGTGGAACCTATGAGGAGCGTACGAGGAGCGTATGAGGAGCGTATGGGAGCGTGCTGTGACATTTTTTGACAGTTTTGATTGGCATGTGGAGCGTGCGAGTAGCGTACGAGTAGCATAAGAGTAGCGGTCATTCCAGCAACAAGAACAAGACAGAGAAATCGTAAAGGTGAAGGGCCCCACCCAAGAACACAACTACCCTGGTCAGGGGGAAAAGTGTGCCTGGGAGAAATCGAAATGGGCAGAATCTAGGAAAGAGAAATAAGGAGAGTTGAGTCAAAGGACCTTATCTATTTGCTCTATGGTGACCATCCAGCGAGCCATAGACACGGACAGAGTAAGAGTAGAAAGTGAAATGCCAGCGGGCTCCCCCTCCTGGAACTCTTTTCAAACATATCGAGGCGGAGCATGGCCGGCGGAGAGGTGATAGAGATAGGTGTGGACAGAGTGCGGTCCGGATAGCAAGTGTACCTGTTAGGAAGCAGTCTCCATATATGATATATGAAGAAATGGGACTGTGCAAACATGTAGGACGGTCCAAACATGTCCGTTAACCCGGCTCAGATCGATGTCGAGACCTATGGCATACGCTTTGAATACGCTGTGCATATGCTGTGCATATGCTAGGAGTACGCTAGGAGTACGCTCGAATACGTAACACGTAGGTTATGCATACGCTACATACGCTAGAGATGCGCTTGTGACGCAAGTTGAGCGTATGTCTAACCTACGCCGGCGTACCCCTAGTATACGAGGAGTGTACGCCAGCGTACAAGGAGCGTACACCGGCGTATGAGTAGCGTATGAGTAGCGTATGAACCATACGCTCCCATAGCTCGAGATTTTTTTAGCATGCACAAACAAATTTGGACGGACGGACATGAGAAAGCGTATGCCGGCGTACGACGGCGTATGCTGGCTTATGCGTATGCATAGCATATGGCGGCGTATGCCGATGTATATGATGTAACGCGCTTACGCCGCCGTATGCTCCCGCAAAAAAACCTAATGTGACAGCCCCTTTACAGAGAGAAGGCAGGGAGAGGATCATGTAGAGGTCATCTGTAACAGAGAGGAGGTGTGGAGTGGATCGTGTAGAGGTCATCTGTAACAGAGAGAAGGCCGGGAGAGGATCAGGTAGTGGTCATCTGTAACAGAGAGAAGGCAGGGAGAGGATCATGTAGAGGTCATCTGTAACAGAGAGAAGGCAGGGAGACGGTCATGTAGAGGTCATCTGTAACAGAGAGAAGGCAGGGAGAGGATCATGTAGAGGTCATCTGTAACAGAGAGGAGGTGTGGAGCGGATCGTGTAGAGGTCATCTGTAACAGAGAGAAGGCCGGGAGAGGATCGGGTAGTGGTCATCTGTAACAGAGAGAAGGCAGGGAGAGGATCATGTAGAGGTCATCTGTAACAGAGAGAAGGCAGGGAGACGATCATGTAGAGGTCATCTGTACCAGAGAGGAGGCAGGGAGAGGATCGTATAGTAGTTATCTGTGACAGAGAGAAGGCAGGGAGCGGATCGTGTAGAGGTCATCCTTAACAGAGAGTAGGCGTGGAGTAGATCGTGTAGAGGTCATCTATAACAGAGAGGATGCAAGGAGAGGATCGTGTAGAGGTCATCTGTAACAGAGAGGAGGCAGGGAGAGGATCGTGTAGAGGTCTTCTGTAACAGAGAGGAGGCCAGGAGAGGATCGTGTAGAGGTCATCTGTAACAGAGAGGAGGCAGGGAAAGGTTCATGTAGAGGTCATCCTTAACAGAGAGTAGGCGTGGAGTGGATCGTGTAGAGGTCATCTGTGACAGAGAAGAGGCAGGGAGAGGATCGTGTAGAGGTCATCTATAACAGAGAGGAGGCAAGGAGAGGATCGTGTAGAGGTCATCTGTAACAGAGAGGAGGCAACGGAGGATCATGTCGAGGTTATTTGTAACAGAGAGGAGGCAGGGAGAGTATCGTGTAGAGGTCATCTGTAACAGAGAGGAGGCCAGGAGAGGATCGTGTAGAGGTCATCTGTAACAGAGAGGAGGCAGGGAGAGGATCGTGTAGAGGTCATCTGTAACAGAGAGGAGGACAGGAGAGGATCGTGTAGAGGTCATCTGTAACCGAGAGGAGGCAGGGAGAGGATCGTGTAGAGGTCATCTGTAACCGAGAGGAGGCAGGGAGAGGATCATCTAGAGGTCATCTGTAACAGAGAGGAGGCAGGGAGAGGATCGTGTAGAGGTCATCTGTAACAGAGAGGAGGCCAGGAGAGGATCGTGTAGAGGTCATCTGTAACCGAGAGGAGGCTGGGAGCGGATCATGTAGAGGTCATCTGTAACAGAGAGGAGGCAGGGAGAGGATCGTGCCTGGCGCCCCACAGCCCTGCGCACCCGGACGGTACCGCCCCCGCGGCGCCCCGCGACCGCAGCCCCGTCCCTGATGTGGTTGGCCGTTGCCGTCGCCATGCCACCACTGCCCCCCTGGGGCGCTATCATCTTCACTGCCGGCCGCCCTACCGCCCTACCCCCCTGGGGCCCGGCGCAGCCTCCCCAGCCCCCCCGCCCCCCGATGCCGTCCTTGATGCTGCAACGCGGTTACATCACCCGTGGCTCCCCCTTCTCCGCAGATGCCGCCGCATCTCTCTTAGATGCCGCCGCACCCCTATCAGATGCTGCCGCACCCCAATCAGATGCCGCCGCGCCTCTCCGTTACATCACCCAAGTTGTAAACCCAGATGTCGCCGGACAGCCAGGAGTCGCCACAGCCCCCACAGCGCACCCAGATGCCGCCGCACCGCCAGGAGTCGCCACAGCCAGACGCCCGATCCACCCCACCGCCGGCGCACCTGCGGCGGCCTATCTGCCGACGACACTGCCTATATCGTCCACCTCCCTGACCTACACACCTCCACCGATTCCCAGCCCGACTTTGAGCTCGCCTCCCCCCGCAGCCCCACCGAGTTTGACGCTCCCTTTCCGTCCCCCCACCAGACCTCCATCCGCGCCCCGTCCTGCCCCGCCTCCACCCACCCCCTCCCCGGCGACCTTGGAGAGCGGTTGTGGTCGACCCTGCTGTCCAGGACACCCTCCCGGCCTCCCCCTCATGCGGCCCCCACCACCCACGACTACCGCCCAAGCCTCCTCTCCATCTGCCCCACATCTCTGGCGAGGCCTGGGCCCGATACCCCGACTTCACCAGGGCCTATTCAGCCCTCCTAACATTTTGGCCACCTGCATCCCCCTCCACTCAGGTCTCAACATCTCGGATTGGCGAGCCCAACCCCGCAACTACCACGACCTCGATGTGGTCGATTTGTTGGAGTTTGGTTTCCCCGCCAACTACTCCGCCAGCGCCCCCCCCCTTGTCCCACCTACACCAACCACCAGGAGGCCCGGTAACATGAGGCCCACCTCTGGGACTTCCTCGCCACCGAGCTGGCCCACGGTGCCCTCGCCGGCCCCTTCCACGTACTCCCAGGCGGTCCGCGCCCGCTTCCCCAGCATCCATAAGCTTGAGGCCGTCAACCTCGTGGTTGCCCTCCGAGCCCTCCTTCCCGAGGATGTCATGGGTGCCCCTGTTGTTGTGAATACTGACAACATGGCCTCCACCGCCGCCCTCGAGTCCAGTCGTGCCCGCGACCCCACCCTCGGGACTTGCGCCAGGGAGCTCTGGCTCCTCGCGGCGGTGGCGTCCTTCACCATCTCTATCACCCACAAGGCTGGTGCTTCCCTCATCCTGGCCGACGCCCTCAGCTGGGCCCACCTCATCGGTACATGGGCCGGGGTGGCTCCGGCTGAGGTCGCTCGCCTCAGTTTGTCATATGTGGCCCCTCGCCACAATGACTTCCCGTATAACCCTGACCTCTGATTACAGGTTTCACCGCCCTCAAGGTCGCCGCGGTTGATGGCCTCTGCATTGCCTCCCTCGCGCCCTCTACCTGGAGGAACAGACGCTGGCAGGCCGAGGCCTACGGCGCTTACATGCACGCCCAAGGCCTCAACGCCCTTGCCCCTTCTGACTTTGAGGATGTGCCGCCTCCCTCTACGCCACTGCCATAGAGCCCACCTCCATCAGAAACGCCCTCTCCAGAGCCCCTTCCTGGGTTGAGGCCGCAGGGGGGTGAACCCTCGGCCTTCGCCTCCCGCCTCACCCAAAACGTCTGCCATGGGGGTGAGCGGGCCTCGGCGCATGTGCCGCGCCCTGCCCCCCCTCACCCAGAGCATCTCACCGCCGTCGCTCGCCACCTCGCCACCGCCGGACCCTCGGCGTCGTGCCCGGGGCTGCCCTCCTCCTCGGGTACTACGGGATGCTCAAGCAGTCCAGCATGCTGTCGCCCTAGTCCAGGGAGTGGGGCTGTCCCCACACCATCACACACGATGATGTCACCCCAGCCCCGGGTGGCCTCCGCGTGACCCTCCGGAGCACCAAGACCCTTGCGGGTCTCTCCGCTGCCATCGCCCTCTTCATCCTGGCCTCCCCGGGCTCCATGCTCTGCCCCTTCGCAGCCTGGTACGCGGCCATCACCCTCGTCCCAGCCACCCCCCCCCATGACCCGACCTTCATCATGCCCTCGAGGTGGCCGCTCGACCCTCGGACACTCACCTCCATCCTCCACGCGGCTCTCCATGCCATCTCGGTGCCAGCCCCGGACTCGTTCACCATCGATAGTCTCCGCCGAAGCGCAGCCCAGGCATGCCCGCGGGCAGGGTTCCCCCTACAGGACATCATGGCCCAGGGGACCTGGACTTCCGAGGCGGTGCACGCTTACCTGCCCCACTTCGCTCCCCCTGCCGCCCCTCATGCCCACTCCTCCCTTTTGGTGGAGGGCTCTTCGGGGCTCGTCCCTCCCCACTGACTCTCCCTAGGATGACCTTTCTACACCCGGCAGGTCCCACCAACATTCAGTGACATTACCTCGTTTAGCATTGCACTGTATACCTGATGTGACCTATATCCTGTAGGCATTGCCCTACATGTCCCTGTTATTCTCCTCATTGTCATCCTGATTAATTTTATCCTGAATAAAATATTTTTCTCCACCCCCGCCTTTGTCCCTCCTTCGTCACGTATCAAGCATGCACAACATATGTATGAGTATTCATAAGTGCCTTAAAGTTGCACAATCCGATAAAAGCATCCAGGTTTCGGTAGATTGGAACCTACATATACAACTTAGATACTGGTGCACTTATTAAGCATCCTTCGCTAAGGGCATATCATGCTATTTTAATGGAATCTGTTACTGTTGAAACCAGTGGACTCAGAGTTTTGATAAGCATGCCAAAATGAATTGTGCATGTTACTATGGAAAGGTAGATTATAATGATCAACCTACTACATTTATCTCAGACAATAACCCAAACAATTCAAAACTAGTACAGTATAGTAATATCGGCCGGGGTGAGCATTCCGATATCTGATTTGTGGAACATTGTAAAAGAGAGACTGTAATATTAAGTATGTCAGTCCCGGTGTGGCGGTTTCAGCGCCCGGTCAGTTCCAGTGCCCTGCCGTGGTCTAAACACCCGTGGCCTCGCCGGCTACAAGCTCAGGTGGTGCCCGGCAGTGTTAGGGACCGATTAGGCCGAAATCTATTGAATGCGATCATATTTAACAGAATTACATACTCAAATAATGAAATTTAATTAAATTAACCTTAAATTCCAAGCGATATTAACGTAGCAGCTAGATCAGCGTCGAATCGCCGAGTGTAAACAAAACAAATAGCAGTGCTCGCCGCAACATGCATAAATCCGCGCATGCGCAGAACCCACGACAGGCCGCTGAAACTGACCGGGCGCTGAAACCGCCACACCGGGTTGCCTCTCCACCAAAGATGCTCTAACGCCCGGATGGAGCAGTAAGAAGAGCACTGCGTTGTGCTTTTTGTTTGTTGGGGTTTTACATCCTAACAACAGCTAATGCTATATCACCACGGGTACTGATTTGTGACAGTGCGTACCCATAGTGCCTACATAGTGCTGCACCAATTGTCCGCGATTGAAATGTCCCCTGGTTAATCAACTGCAGTGTACAATCATTCAAAATGCAGCTTGACAAGGTGTTAACAACGAGACCAGATGAACCACAGATTCCAGGATAAACCCAGCTAATGCCAGAAGATTCAAACTCATTACCACACATGATAAAACTGAACACAGCATCCTCACCACATGTGGTGGGCCCTGATGGTGGATTCTCCGACTTGGCCTGAGCATATAGCTCAAACACTCTAATCTAATCTAATTCAATGTTGCCCTCCCCACCCCCACCCCCACCCCCAAAAAACATCCTCATACTGAGCAAATTGTCATCGTACTGTCCTAGTTATGCCGAGTGTCAGGCAACGTATCGCCAAATGTCAATTTTCTAAGTCATTGGGTTCCTTGGTTGGGGATCGAACCCATGACCTTCCATACTGGAAACTAGCGCTCTCACCGAATCGACCATTCGAGATACACACACCAGGAACAAGCCAACCTAGGTCAACCTAGGTTGGCTATTGTAAGTGGGTTAGAAGCAGGACCGTGAGTGGAGCGACCCGGATCTGACCTACTTAGTGCGATGGCCTGCATTGTGTGCCGTTCAAGGTACCTTAATAACATAAGAATGACGGACAGACAAGAAAATCCATGTTTAACCATACGTCCATAACATGTTACACCCTACGGATTCACGCAGTCAGAGATACGAAAGGAGAGGTAGTGTACGCATGGAATTGTATTATAATTGTATTTAGGTAATTAATTGAATTACAGATTTAAGTTGAACATCGATCTTATGTAATTAAAGGTAAATAATTCGATGACAGTATTACATTTTCTAAACCAAGATATTAACCATGATTTGATCACGTGTCCAACACCTTTCTTTTTGCTGCACAGAAGGGATGGGATACCCAATAAATTTAAAATAAGCTACTACAAATTGCTCTAAGGTTAACCCTATAAAATAAAAGTTGTACAGTAGATCGTAATGATAAACCGAATAAGTATTAAAAAAATATGGCAAAGACTCAAAACCATCGGATTATACAACCTTAAGGAACTAGTCAAATATCGGCAAGATTCGGTGGTTCTGTTTGAATCAAGGTCACCACCTACTTCTGCCTCATAGCAGAGTACATCCAGTGTAAAAAGGGTCAAATGCTAAGCAGATATAGCCGCAACTTAGTTGTATATGTAACTGGTTAATTAATATAGCCGCAACTTAGTTGTATATGTAACTGGTTAATTAATATAGCCGCAACTTAGTTGTATATGTAACTGGTTAATTAATATAGCCGCAACTTAGTTGTATATGTAACTGGTTAATTAATATTGCCCGCTTTTGTCTCGTGATAGTTCATATTATGAAGTCCAGTGCTTCGACTCTTGACAATAAATGGCTTATTCAATAAATAAACAATTTTACCACAAAAGTAAAATAACTTAACGGTGAAGGTGCAAGGGTTCATGGCAGAGGTAGAGTTATAATCTATACTGTGTTGGACCATGCCAGCCTGTGCTTCTAGCGGTAGAGCACTCACACCTTAATGTATTCATTGAACACGGGATGTGATCAGTTTTCAATCCCCAGCGCCCCCTGTTGACATTTGCCCGCCTTCATTAGACAACAAGCACATGCATGGCTTCGGGGGTTGTACTTGGACAAGCCATTGCCTACTATGAAACGTCAATTTGAGGTGCTCATGCCATGGCTCGTAAAGGTCTTCTTTCGTGACTTCTCGATCCAAGGATTATTTTTGTAATCGTGCTATTATTAGCCGAAGACTCTAATTAATGATTTAATTAATTATCAGCGAGCGTGGCGAATTAGTGGAGGTGGAGTGTAAGGAAGAGGTACAGGCAATAGGGGTGGTTCTTTGAGTGGATTTGACTCTGAATGTTCTACTTCTTATAATACCACAGCCGGAAGTTGCTGGGTTTCCTCACTAGGTGGTGTAACGTGAATCCACCTAATCAGCGAGAAATATGACGATGGGATGGTTCTGTTGGAACTAAACACTCCGTTATCTTCAATGAAGCTTGCTCCTGATTAGCATCCCGGCCAATAGACCTATTTCATATGACGTCAGCATAGGTATCTAGGTCAGTGCCCACGCCTTTTGGCTGCAGGAGATCGTGGGGTCGTGGGTTCGAGTCCCGTTCGAGTCAAACCAATGACTTTAAAATTGATACTTGTCGCTTCCTAGCCAGGCACTCGGCATTATTAGGATAGGGCAAGGACTGGTGTGCTCAGTGTCAGGATAATGTGACTGAGTGGGATACCAGGTCATGGTGCTGGCGGCCTGGTTTCCCAGTGGGACAGCACTATAAAGTCGCCATGAGTGCACATTGTCACAAGTCGGTACCCGTCCTGATATGACCTTAGATGTTGCTAGGACGTAAAACAACAACAAACAAACTTTGGCTGCAGGAAAACACACTGTCACACTGCAAACTCAATGGCTATGAGCAATCTTCATCCAGAAAAAGTGAAATATCTCTAAAACCACACAACCTAGAAGCAACCCGCTTGGAAGACATATAGAAAACATATTCAATGAATAGATTATATTAAATTTATACGGTTAGGCTTCTGCATTTCTATTAATTTTGAATAAAACTAACGTTTTGCACTGCGCATACCGGCAAACTCAATGCATTGTCAATGGCCATGAGCAATCTTCATACAGAAAAAGTGAAATATCTCTCAAACCACACCACCTAGAAACAAACCGATTGGAACACATTTAGAAAACATATTCAACAAACAGATTATATTAAATGTATGTGGTGAGGGTTCTGTATTTCTATTAATTTTGAATAAAATAGACGTTTTGCACTGCGGGTACCGGCAAACTCAATGCATTGTCAATGGCCGTGAGCAATCTTCATACAGAAAAAGTTAAATATCTCTAAAACTACACCACATAGAAACAAACCGCTTGGCACACAAACAGATAACATGCTTAACAAACAGATTATATTAAATTCATAAGATTCTGGTTCTGGATTTCTATTAATTTTGAATAAAACTAATGTTTTGCACTGCACGTATTGGCAAACTCAATGCATTCTCAATGGCCGTGGGCAATCTTCTTACAGAAAAAGTGAAATATCTCTAAAACCACACCACCTAGAAACAAACCGCTTGGCACACAAACAGATAACATGCTTAACAAACAGATTATATTAAATTGATACGGTTCGGGTTCTGGATTTCTATTAATTTTGAATAAAACTAACGTTTTGCAGTGCGCGTATCGGCAAACTCAAGAGCAGTGTGTATTCGTTCTGCAGCCAAGCTGCGTGCGCATACACAATGTTTATAAACATTGAACGGGGTCTATATAATAACGTGATGTGTGCCTCCGATTGCAGTAGTTAGATTGCAGTCCACTCCCATAGGAGACAAATACTGGACAGGATGGCTGAATATCTAGAGCGCTGGCTCCCCATGCGGCAGGTTGTGGGACCGATCCCCAGCCGAGGACAACCAAAGTTATGCTTGTTTACAACCTGCCATGATGCTCGGCATTACTAGGATAGGTAAAGGAGCAGTGGAGTTAGAATGACCAAATGTCCGTAATTGAAATTCCCCTGCTACACAAAGAAATAAAGAAAAATGTATGTGTTGAATTAATTGCTGTACTTTGACTGAGCGTGTACAGATATGGTTGGGTGTAAAATAGAGGTCTCAATAGTCGAGTTATGGGTGATGAGAAATCCATAGCAGCGATATATGTGGGTAGTCTATTACCACTACCTTTATTATTAGGTTATCTGTGTGCTGTGACTAAATAACACATTCATTTAAGTCGGGAGCAGCCAGCAATCTAGAGTCGTGGGATCAAGCCTCGGCCGAGTTAAACCAAAGATTACACAATTGATACTAATCCTCACCTAGCATTATAAGAACATAGACGTGTTGCACTGCGCGTACCGGCAAACTGTTTGGGTTCCTTGGTCGAGCATTATATTTATAAGAACATGACAAGCACTGACTTAATAGGACTGAGTGGAATACGGGTTCCAGTGGAATGGTTTCCCAGTGAAGCAACATTGTAAACCGACCACGAGTGCGAACCCTTGCAAGCCGCTACCCGATTTGAGATGACGTTAAATGTTATTAGGACACGAAGTCCCAATATACCAAATACTTACTCCAGCATTAATGTGATAAGGAAGTGGTCTGCTGTTCGGTAATTGACTCAGAGGGTGGCAGGCTGCCTCATCTTTGTGAGATGGTGCTTAAGGGGCTGTCACATTAGGGTTTTTTGCGGGAGCGTATGGCGGCATAGGCGCTTTACGTCGGCATACGCCGCCATACGCTATGCATACACTACACATACGCTATGCATAGGCCGTCATGTGCCGGCCTATGCCGGCTTATGCCGTTGTACGCCGCCATACGCTTTCTCCCGTCCGTCCGTCCAAATGTTTTTGTGCATGCTAAAAAAATCTCGACCTATGGGAGCGTATGGTTCATACGCTACGCATATGCTTCTCATATGCCGGCATATGTTCCTCGTATGCTAGGGTATGCCGGTGTATGCTAGCGGTACGCCGGCGTATGCTACTCATATGCTCAACTTGCATCACGGGCGTATCTCTGGCATATGAAGCATACGCAGAACCTACGAGTTGCATATGGGAGCGTATTTGTAGCGTATGCAAAGTGTATGAGTAGCGTATGGCGGCGTATGGTCTCGGTATATAAAGGCGACGCACTATATACCCAGGAGCCACCAGGCGTCGGACCGAGGAGAGATAACATAGGTCTCGCATACGCTTCGCATACGCTCCTCATACGCTACTCATACGCTCCACATGCCACTCAAAACCGTCCAAAAATGTCACAGTATGCTCTCATACGCTCCTCGTATGCTCCTCATAGGTTATGCATACACTCAAAAACACCCAAGAGGTCACCAAAGGTCACGATACGTCGTCCCGCGCAGTTTTTTCCCATTTTCGACATAGGTTTTCAATATGCTCCCGCCATACGCCGTAATGTAACAGGGCCTTTACTGGGCGCATGGACCCAGTGAGCACACGTCAGCTCGCTATATCCGGGAGTCTGTAAGTGTAAGGAAGTAAGCAGTAATTTATATTCATCTCCGTAATTATTACATTAAATGCTAACTCTATGCAAACTTGCAACTCGCTCGTAGAGTTGACCCACAGGCTGAGTTCCAGACGAGTGCGCATGTTCCGCAGGAAAAGTCGCAACTAGGAGGACGGTACGTCTGAATGGAAGATGTACAACAACAGCGAGCGGGCACTCAACTCATTCGTCATTCCGACCGCTTCTAAGTGTCATTAAAACGAGGGCATCTTCCCCTCATACCCTTCCTCCAACAGGAAAAACATTTATATGAAAACAGGAACACCCTATATTAATTTATTTGGAAATAAAATAAGTGGTTTTTAATTCGAGCGGCGGTCAAAATATAATTAGTGCATAATGGGTTCGTTCGGGCTCGCCCATCCAACCCTGGGGCAGCAAGCGCTTCTAAGTATTGCCAACTCAGCAATACAGGTATCACCAATATTCAGTGCATTCCTCCTGCACTCTGCCTCAGCTTTCCTTCAATACTACTTGAATATTTACTATTAGAAAGAGATGCATCTTCAGTTCCATTGGAATAGTGCGTGTTATTAAAATATTTCAGCCCAAATACAAAAATAACAATAATTATATTTAAATTTTGAAGTCTATATCAAGGATTATTTCTTAAGAGCCACAAGGGGTGGTGGATGGTTGAAGATAATGAGTTTCTGCTGCCTGCATCAGGGGAATATATTAGCATAAGTGAAGGAGAATGTTTTCATGTATGCATAATCCGTCAGTGACCAACTCCTTAGAGCTCATTTACCCACTGTGAACTTGCCTTTCCAGTCATCTAATAGCAATTTGGCTGCACCAAGTATGACGTACAGCATTGTGTTGCAGTTGATGGTAAATGTTCTATAGAGCCTCAGGCATTTAGTACCATTTCTTTCTGGACATATGCTCTTAAATTATGTAATTACAAAATACTTCAGAAATACTGAAATCATGCACACACAAAACTAGAATTGTCGTACGAACTGCACAATATGTAAGTTATATGTGTCAGTGTAAGTTATCTCTTGTCATACGAGCTGCATGATGTGGAAGTTATATGTGTCAGTGTATGTTATCTCTTGTGATACGAGCTGCATGATGTGGAAGTTATATGTGTGAGTGTAAGTTATCTCTTGTCATACGAGCTGCATGATGTGGAAGTTATATGTGTCAATGTATGTTATCTCTTGTCATACGAGCTGCATGATGTGGAAGTTATATGTGTCAGTGTAAGTTATCTCTTGTCATACGAGCTGCATGATGTGGAAGTTATATGTGTCAGTGTATGTTATCTCTTGTCATACGAGCTGCATGATGTGTAAGTTATATGTGTCAGTGTAAGTTATCTCTTGTCATACGAGCTGCATGATGTGGAAGTTATATGTGTCAATGTATGTTATCTCTTGTCATACGAGCTGCATGATGTGGAAGTTATATGTGTCAGTGTAAGTTATCTCTTGTCATACGAGCTGCATGATGTGGAAGTTATATGTGTCAGTGTATGTTATCTCTTGTCATATGAGCTGCATGATGTGTAAGTTATATGTGTCAGTGTAAGTTATCTCTTGTCATACGAGCTGCATGATGTGGAAGTTATATGTGTCAATGTATGTTATCTCTTGTCATACGAGCTGCATGATGTGGAAGTTATATGTGTCAGTGTATGTTATCTCTTGTCATACGAGCTGCATGATGTGTAAGTTATATGTGTCAATGTATGTTATCTCTTGTCATACGAGCTGCATGATGTGGAAGTTATATGTGTCAGCGTAAGTTATCTCTTGTCATACGAGCTGCATGATGTGTAAGTTATATGTGTCAATGTATGTTATCTCTTGTCATACGAGCTGCACGATGTGGAAGTTATATGTGTCAGTGTATGTTATCTCTTGTCATACGAGCTGCATGATGTGTAAGTTATATGTGTCACTATAGTTACACAGTATACATGGTTACACTGACTGTGGTTTTGCTTGTTGGAATGAATTAGTCATGTTATGTCGTAGCACGTAGGCTACAATTTAGTTGGTTTAATTTTGTTTGTTTATTTATTAGGTTAAAAAGAAATCTTGACAAAGTTGGTCCATGCACGATGTATTCGTGGCTAACTAGTCAATAGTAGGGTCGTGTTATTCCTTACACTGAGAGTGTCCCCTCCCCTTCGTACTTCCACATTTCACAACGACGGCTGGCAGAATATGAAATTGGTTAACATTATCAGTACTTAATACCCCAGTCACACGAGAGCCAGCGTTCACCGCCAACCTCCCTATGCCCAAAAGGACGCCAACCACCCAGCGTTCCATTCGATACACTGATTCAAATACATTTTATGCACCATGTCGGCGCCATGTCGGAGCCATGTCGGCGCCATGTCGGCGCCATGTCGGCGCCAAGTCGGGGCCGACCACATGGTGACTGCAGCATCGCATGTGTTAGCACCAACCCAGGGCGGGGCCAGGGCGGGGCCAGGGTGGGGCCAGGGCGGGGCCAGGGCGGCGACAGGGCGGCGCCAGTGCACCGACCATTTTGAATGGCGCCGCCGGAACAGGGCGTAAGGAGGTTGCACGTGCAGCAGCAGCAACCTCCTTGCGTCCAAAATTCCTGAAATGGACGCCGGGAGGTTGGCGTCCTCATGGCGACAGCACTCAATCAGGGCGTAGGGAGGGCGCAAGGAGGAAGTTTTGACGTCGCGAATCGATCGTTAGCGAACGCAGGCCTCGTGTGACTGGGGTATTAGCTGTTTGGTAGACGTTTTCTGATTTATCTCGGGCCAGTCCCGATTAACTGATTAAGTTGGTGGCGGGCACTGGGAGGCTGTGAAGGGGTGTGAGGGGAAGTACCCAGAACACGTGACATGCTCGCAGTCAATAGAATAGGAGAGAAGGCATTCAGTTTTCGCTAACTTTGCAATATCTTGTTGGCACCTCACCCGAAATCGTGTAAACAGCCCTCCATTACAGAGGTGACGCGGTCACTTCCGGTATGCCGTGGATGTTTTGTTATGTGGCGAGATCACTTCCGGAGTGCTTTGGACATGCTGTTATCAATTTAACCTGGGGCATGACTTAGTCGCGATAGAGTGGGGACTGTTTGTGTAGCAGTTGCCAAGGTGACACGCCGGGACCCGTGTGTGCTTAGAGCGGTGCGTTGGGCAAAGATCGAGATGCAAGAGACACTTGAGGTCATGCATGACCTGTGGACACGAAAATGGTAATGTCGTCTGATGCAGAGGCCCCCTTCCCACTTGTATTCCAGTAGTATTCAGACTGCCCGCTATGTGGCGCATCCAGTTCATGTTGCCACCCTTTGATGTCTGCACTGTACCTACCATGCCCCGTCTGGTAAGCACGGTGTTGATCTCAGACCAAATTCCGCCATGATACAATGATCTTAACAGATGGCTCAGGGCCCCAGCTCCACTATTCACTATCCACTCTCAGCCACCAGACGGCGCCACCAGACGGCGCCAACAGGCGGCGCCAACAGGCGGCGCCAACAGGCGGCGCCAACAGGCGGCGCCAACAGGGGCTGTATGCACCAATCGGTGATAGGCTTAGCCGGAGTTAAGGCGTTAGCCCCGGTTAGCTACCTCAGGGTAGCGGCGGATTGGAGAAATGTGTGAATCGGTATGCACCAATGTACTAACCTCGGCGGATAGCTAACCATGAGTTTATTTATAGATTTGGGAATTCCCTCCTGTTGACGATATGAATAACGCTGCCAATACGGCGGCGGCATTAATATTGGTTCGAATTTAGGGTTGATTTGATTAAATTTCACTTATGGCGTATGTAATTCTGTTAAATATGACAGGATTTAATAGATTTGGGCCTAATATATTCCAGCCGATACGGTGGCGGCCATGCTTAGTTGACGTTCGACAGTATGGATATCGACGTCGCTGCAGCGGAGGCGATTTCTTTACTTTACATTCGTCGATTCGAAAATTTTTAATAACGCCGCTGATGCGGCGGCAGCATTAATATCGCTTCGCACACTAACCGCCCCGGCTAGCAGTTAAACATGATTTGAAACTGGGGTAGCTTAGCCGAGGCTACGGTCAGCGGTTAGCGCTGGCACTGATTGGTGCATACCGATTTCTCACATTTAGTCGTGTGGAGCTAGCCAAACCACGGTTAAGTCCCTAACTGCAATTGGTGCATACGGCCCCAGACGGCGCCACCAGGAGCCAGCCGACTGACTCACACTATGCCTCTATCAATGTATAGCGTATCGCCACCTGTTGGATCAGCTGCCTTCACACAGGCCAGAGGACGACGCCGCTATCTGCCAACGCACAGACCAGGCTGCAATATTCACACGACCGCAACAAAGCTCCCTCAGCCATACACCGAGCACCCACCCACCAAAGCGTCACCTCACAGCTTCTTTACCGTAGGCTCCGGAGTAATAACATAAGACAAGTCAGCAAGAACAACCTTGAAGTCTCAATGTATACCTATATATGTGGTATACAAATATGGACTTCACTTGATAATAATATTAAATGTTCAAAAAGCATCTATATACTCATACTCATCCGCTTCTGATTTTGTTAGGCTTATAAGCCTGTATCAGGTCGATGCATGTCAAAATTTGATTTACTAGGATTAAATGCATCGAGTACCGGATGTGTGCAATATTGCAGCCCCCTCCAATGCTTATCCAGTCTGCCTTTGAAGGCGTTGATGGAAGGCGCTTCTATGACATGTTCAGGCAGTGCGTTCCAGGCATTTACTATCCTGTTACTGAAGAATAGCTGTCTGACAGGTTTTATTGCTCTTTCCTTCTTCAGCTTGTATCGATGACCTCTAGTTTTGCAGTTGGCCAGCTTCAGGTATCTAGCATCAACCGCATATCTTCCAGTGACGTGTTTGAATGCTTCTATTATGTCTCCCCTGGCCCTTCGGTAGTATAAGCTGGGTAGGTTGAGAATCCTGAGACGTTCTTCGTATGGTAGTTCTCTTATGGTTGGTGATAACTTTGTAGCACGTCTCTGTACACTCTCGATCATTGACATGTCCTTCTCGAACTTCGGTGTCCAAGCCGTGTTGCCATACTCAAGGTGCGGCCGGATCAGTGACGTGTACAGTGTCTTCACCCTGTCATTGTCTAGATACGTGTACGAGCGGCGTATCATGCCTAGAAGCTTGTTCGCTTTGGTCACCTTTTGTTCACTGTGATATGAGAAGGTGAGTCCGATGTCCATATATATGCCAAGATCTTTCTCTAGTTCTGTCACTTGGAGCTGGACTTCTTCTCCATCTTGGTGCATGTAGTAACTGAGATTTTCATTTCTGTTACCCAGGTGCATGACCTTGCACTTCTGTGCATTGAAATGTAGTTGCCACAGGTTGGCCCAGTCTTCAAGTGTAGTTAGGTCTTTTTGTAGCGCCTGTTGATCTTCAGGGCTGTTAACCTCCATATACAGCTTTGTATCATCCGCAAACATCTGGATGAATGCAAGGATGACCTCGGGCATGTCATTAATGAAACATATGAACAGTAGGGGTCCCAGAACACTTCCTTGCGGACTACCACTCAACACTAACGCTGGTAGGGATTTCACACCATTGATAACTACGTGCTGTATTCTTGCATGAAGGAAATCCTCGATCCAGGTCCATAGTTTTCCAGTAATACCGAAGCTCTTCATCTTCATGAGTAGGCGTTTGTGGGGCACACTGTCAAACGCTTTAGCAAAATCTAAGTACACTGAATCTACGTTGCTGTCATTGTCCAGTGCTTCTGTCCATCTGTCTAGAACTGCCAGTATCTGGGTTACACAAGATCTCCCCTTGACAAAACCATGCTGGAACTTTGTCAATAGTTGGTTCTGGACGAGATGGTGCATGATCTTATCATGTATTATAGACTCCAGTGTTTTACATATGACTGAGGTTAAACTTACGGGTCGGTAATTTTTAGCCTGATGTCGGTCGCCTTTCTTGAAGATCGGGGACACATAGCCGATCTTCCAGCCACTAGGTAGTTTCCCTTGGTCGATTGATTTTCTATATATATTGTACAGTGGTTCAGCTATTATAGTGTGTAGTTCTTTCAAGATTCTCGGGGATGCTCCATCCGGGCCTGCAGCTTTATTTGGATTCAATCTGGATAACTTATTAGCTACCTCATCTATGGTAAAATCTGTATCTTCCAAGATCACATCTGTTTTAGTATCTGGGATGTTTGGCATATTGGTTATGTCTTCTCTCGTAAAAACTGAAGAGAAGAATTTATTTAACACTTCTGCTTTGTCCTTATCTGTAGTGGTGAGACTGCCATCTTCTCTGGTAAGGTGTGCAATTCCGGATCTTGTCTTCATCTTGGAGTTTGCATATCTGAAGAACGCCTTTGGGTTTTTCTTACATTCCTTGGCAAGTTTTTTCTCAAACTCCCTCTCTGCCTTCCGGCATTCCCACTTGGCCTGGTTTCTAGCCTTGGTGTACACTCGGTAGTCATTACCATCTCATGTTCTGCGCCAAGTGCGAAACGTCTTGTTCTTTGTCTTTACCTTTTCTCTGGCCTTGGTTGTCATATATATAGGTCTGTTTATCTGATGCGGTTTCGACTTAGGAATGTGGTTCTCTGCCAAAAGTTTAATATTGTTCATGAAACTGAGCCACATTTCATCCAGATCTGTACCTTCCTGATTCCAGTCCATTTTGGCAGCATCTTCTCTCATGGCTGTGTAGTTTCCCTTGTGGTACTGGAACTTTGGTGTTATCTTTGCAGGTCATTCTGTGTAGCACATGAAATCAAATGTGATACATGTATGATGACTCTTGCCAACAGGTGCATTTAGGGCCACATTGTCCACCATGCCTTCTTCATTGGTGATCACTAGGTCTAGCGTATTCGGCTGTTGGTTTGCCCGGTAGTGGGTTGGATCCATTATATCCTGGTGTAAGTACAAGTCCCTGAGTGTCTCAACAAATGCTGTAGCTGGATTTGTTATTGCAGTTGGCATCGTCCCCTCTTTCCAGTTGATCTCACTGTAGTTAAAGTCTCCTACGACAAGGATATGACTTGTCCCTAACTCCATAGCATTCTTCAGTAGGGTCCGCAGGTGGTCATGGTTCTCCTTCGAGCAGCTTGGCGATCTGTACACAACACCCAGGAGGAGTTTGTCTGTACCCTTTAAGTTCAGTTCACACCAGAGCGACTCTTCAAAAGCGTCTTGTCCTGGAATTTCCTTTACACATATATTAAGGTGAGATCTTGTGTACAGGATCACTCCCCTTCTGTGATTTCTATCAATGTTAGTATGGTGATCGTAGCCTTGAATTACCAGTTCATGTTGTTCTGGGTCCATGCTTCGATTTTTACCTAAAATCTCTGTTAAGGCGATGATATCAGGTTTATACTCCGAAATAACCTCAGCTAGTTCTAGTCGCTTATTCATTAGGGTGTCTGTATTTGTGTAAAAACAACTAAATTCAAAAAGCTGCCCATTCCAGACAAATCTTAAATATTTGCGATCTACGTCATGTATAGGTACGGTATAGTACGCATCTCTTAAATCTACACTCGCTAGCCAACACTCTGGGGTAATCAAATCGCGAGCTGTTTCTAAGGAAAACATTTTGAAATGTTGGTATTCAATGATTTCATTTAATTTAGTTAAATCTAAGATCATTCTTATGGTCCCATCGGGTTTAGGAGTGGAGAAAATATTTGAAAGGAATTCACCTTTAGTATGTTTTACTCTTTTGATAATGCCTTTGGCTTCAAAAATCATGACCTGTTCATTTAGTTTAACTCTTTCTTCCAAATTGAATTTATATGGAAAAGGTGCTCTTTTCTGGACAGGTAATTCTGTCAAAGGAATTTTAATGCCTTTAATAATACTAAGAACCTCTGGGTTTGTGGTTAATTGTTGCCATTGATGTAAATAATTAGCAATGTTGCCAGCTTGAAACTTGCTTACGTCAGTTTGTGTTTCCTCTGTGACCATTTCAGGGCCAGGAAATGTTTGTGTGGCGTTTTCTACTTGTTCCCTTGTTTGGGGAACTGTGGTTTGGGAACAAAATCCCTTCTGTAACCGCGGTTGTCGTTCCAGTTTGAGGGTTGTCTGTCGCCTCGACCTCCTCCCCTCTGGCTGTATCCGAAGGAGGGTCTGCCCCTGAACGGCCTTCCTCCTCGTCGGAAGCGAAAATCCGTCTGGCTTCGCCTGAAACCGAGGGGATTTTGCAATTTTCGGCCCTTTTGTTCGGTGTTCTTGGCACTCTTATTGTCCACCTCTACTTGCTTGTAAAGGTAGGCGAGCTGACCCCCGAACATTTTGGACTTGTCCAGAGGTTTGCCTTTGATGGGGGTAGGTCCCGAATACACCGTGTATTCCTTGCCGTCATTATCCGTCATTTTCTTTGACCGGGCAACCTCTTTGCCAGCGTCTGTAGTGACGGATTTGAACACGTTTTCGAACCGGCGATGTGTCATGTAGTTACTCGCTGCAGCGAGCAATGCAATGCCCCTGTCCATTACACGAGCCAAGGACGAGAATTTATTCTCGGTTTGCATGCGGTTAGTGACCGGGATAATGGAAGTCAAGGACCCCAAAACTGCCTTATGGATTAAACATAGGGCAGTTTCATAGCGGCGACGTTCGTCTGACAGATGGATGCCAGCATCCATCTCCTTACAGACCGAAGCGGGGATACCTTTGATCCCGGAGATCTGTTCGGTCAATTTGTTAATGACCTCAGCTGGCTTGAAGGTGGTAAAGTGGCCATTTACCGTTTTCCTCATCATGGTTGTAGTACGAACCTTCTTTGCCTTCTTTTTTATAATTTTCTTTCCGACCTTAGCGCCGATTTTGGCGTAAACCCCAGCGCGTCCGAGGACGAGTCTTTCTTTTTCTTTTTCTTTTTCTTCGATTTCTTAGATCGTTTAGCGTTAGCCTCCTTGGTGAACTCATCACCCGAGCTGCTCACTGTGCGGCGTTTCTTGCTGCGCGCTTTCGGTTTCGTAACCTCAGTGGCCGAAAGCGTATCTTCCTCGTCGTCGGAAAAATCTTCCCAATCCTCATCAGGGATTTGGGAAGGGCCCGCAAAGGAAAGAGCCTGGAATTGGCGCATCTTTTCCTCCATCATTGTTGCCATCTTTGCCTCTTTGGATTGAGGTGGCTGGTCACTGTCCCGGTCGGACGTCTGGGCCCCGGGCTGTGGGGACGGCGGAGCCGTCGCCGCTGGTGACGAATCGTAATCCGGAGGGGCAATGCCCACGGCTGCCGCGGGCGGCTTATTCCGCCGAGTGGCCATCGGTTTCTGTAACGACAAAAGAAGTTACTTAAACCGGAATCATCTCAACTACACAAAGTGTAAACCAGTAAACTGGGTTGAGGTAACAGGTACAGAGTTACATGTATTACAACGTTTCAGTACAGGCGTGAAGCTAAAGTTTGCCGTAGGTGCATGGTAACGAAACCAACCAAACGGAGGGAGTCGATCCTTAGATCGCCCACTCTCTCTGTTCCGTACACTTCTCCCACCCGTGGCTACGACGCCAGCAAGTTGGAGAAAATATTACGAAACTCGGAGGTTCGCCTTAAAACCGGTCTGGGGTGTCTATAAAAAACACCCAGAAGCATCCCCAACAACATCCTCTATTAGGATCCGGGAGAATTTTCTTAGGAAATGAGCAACTCGGGTTACCATTTCTCCCTGTCTCAAAAACAGGTGTCGATAGAACAAAGGACTATCGGTTTCGTTCGTGCCCGCGGCACCCAGTGTTCTATCCTCAAGTAAAAAACACGTACAAAGTCCAAAAGGGACCTGAGAAAGTTCTGAACTTTCATAATGTGATGCAAAAATGCATCATAAACCATTTAAACTAAGTTTCCATTACTTACTTGGTGAATAAGTAGTCTTAGTAGATAAATCCTGTTGGAGCAACTCACAAACGTCCTCCCATTGTGAGTCACTTATGCTAATTGCTGGACCCGGATGTGCTTCCTTCTCCCTAGCCTGCGGCTAGCCAGAGGCGGTATACCGATGTAAAATTTATATATATATATATACATGCATATATGTGAAGCATAAAGTATTATGCGAGTATAAAGGCGCAGAAGGGAATTATTGTTAATTATTATATCGTATCGAATATTTTGTCTTCTACCTTCACTGCCTCATGCTCCTGATATATATATATATATGTGAAGTGGGCGAGACTGCTCGACCGCATTTTGCGCGGGCTCACATTTTGCGCGGGCGCGCATTTTGCGAGGCAGGGTTCCCTGCTGTAAAGCGTTGCTTGGATACGTCGATTGTGACTATCCTAGCAACGATAGAAGGTCGGGCCTTCGGAGCCAGACCCATCGGACGTGTTTTTGCATGCTCCGATGTTTTAGCCGATATTTAGGATTTTATTGTCGAAATTCCAAACTTATTTAACTTAATTATATGGGAGGGGATTTGACTTATAACATACATTCCACTGTTGAACTATATTTAAATCATAACATAAGTTATATTGCTAAATTCATTCTGTTAGTAAGAGGTAAGAATAAAATGGTGAGCTCCTAAGAAGTGACATGAACGTTCCTTGCATTCTTTACTGTCCTCCAGACTTATATTATTAACCGCTATGGTCAACTTCAGATTGCTATTTGGATTGCTCTATAATCTTATTTAATTAAGGGCCTTCTGCTCATGGTCTGTCAGGAGTCGAACTCTCCACCTCGGACATTGCTAGTCAAGGGTCAGGCTGGCAGGATGACAGACAACCGGCGGCAGGAGGCACAAGACATTCACATGGAAACAATTATTTATATTAACACGTAGGCTCGCCTTAAGCGGGGGTGGAATAGCCCGACGGTTAAATATATATATATATATATATATATATATATATATCCATTGAAATACCTAGCAGCCCATTAGATGTGCTAACTCCGATATTATATACATGGCCTACAGAGTGAGTCTACTAAGCTGGGTGTGGCGGGTTGCTGGTAAAGGACTGCTAGTGCCGCTAGGGCAGACATGTAGGCGTTGTAGGGTGGTGCGCCCTCTATGTGAGACGCTAGGAGCCCCAACATTCCGATAATACTGCCTGGACGGTCCCAGAGACCGGCTGTCCCGCCACCAGAATAAAGACACACCCTCGCATGTCCACCTCACCCCGCCCCATTAGTACCCTATGCACACACCAAGTCTTCTTTACGACCAGATCTGGTCCCACAGGCTAGCAGGAACAGGGGGTGAGGGAGTTCGGGAGTTCGGGAGAGTGAGGGGGTGGGGGGAAATGTGAGGCGAGTTGACTGTGGGGAGAGTGGGTGATAAGGGAGAGTGAGGGTGTGGGGGAGAGTGGAGGTGTGGGGAGATTGAGGGGGTGGGGGAGATTGAAGGTGGGGGGAGATTGAGGGGGGAGAGATTGAGGGTGGGGGAGATTGAGGGGTGGGGAGATTGAAGGGTGGGGGAGATTGAGGGGTGGGGGAGATTGAGGGGTGGGGGAGATTGATGGGTGGGGGAGATTGAAGGGTGGGGGAGATTGAGGGGTGGGGGAGATTGAGGGGTGGGGGAGATTGATGGGTGGGGGAGATTGAAGGGTGGGGGAGATTGAGGGGTGGGGGAGATTGAGGGGTGGGGGAGATTGATGGGTGGGGGAGATTGAAGGGTGGGGGAGATTGGGGGTGTGAGGAGATTGGGGGTTCGGAGAGTAGAGAGTGGGGGAGGGGAGCTTGAGGGGTCTTGCTCTAAACACATGTTGTACAGGACATCACTACACAATTTGACCAAAACTTCTACTAAAGGAACTGTAGTTTTATTTTCGAGATGCACGCATTAGTAATATAATTGTGTTATTTCAGTTACTACAATTTAATGGATTCACGTAGCATGTGTATTTCATGTGGTGGTCCAGTATATTGTAGAGCAAACAGTGAATGGACACTAGCATTTAGTTAGGCAGTTTCAGTGATCAATGGGTGCAATGCCCCTACACGCCCGTCCTACTCAGCTCGGTAGTGGCCTGGAGTGTTTCCATGGTAACAACGCTGTTACTATGGTAAGCAGGTGCCCAGATGATCTGATAACATGGAACCGACATGCCAGGTCTCGGCACTGGGGTCCTGAACATGGATTAGAAGGTCGCCAAAGAGTCCTGAGCAGGAGAGCTTTTGGGTACGGCTGGTCCGTGTTAGGAAGGGACAGGGGACCAGGCAGACGGGGGAGTATGTATGCATGGGGACCAGTCACCGACCGAATAGGTATGGAGGGGGTTACTGTGTTATTTATGAACACTGATAAAGGTCATCATATGTCAAAGTCTCTATCAAACTGATAGTCATACCAGAACCCACACATACTTGTATCGGATTTAGTCGTTTTATTTTTGTTTGCTATTTTTCTTACTCATTTTAAGGCAATGATTCTTTTTCATATTGTAGTTGTTCATTTTCTTGTATAATACAATTGATTACTGTGCTGTTCCGTAATTAGAATTGGTCAATGAGGTTGCTGGATGGGTTGTCTGAGTTGTTATAGTGTATGTTACCAGTGCGGCAGGTGGTGTGAGCCATCCGACAGATCCTGGGTTTGATCTCAAACCGAGTTAAATTAAAGACCTCACAATTGCTTTTGGCACTTCATTGTGTGGGGTTTGTATTACTAGGCTAGAATACTGATTGAATCAGGGGTAGGTGCATGTTTAGGGGTAGGTGTGTGTGAAGGGATAGATGTGTGTTTAGGAGAAGGTGTGTGTTATGGGGTAGGTGTGTGTGAACGGATAGGTGTGTGTGAAGAGATTGGTGTGTGAAGGGGTAGGTGCATGTTTAGGGGTAGGTGTGTATGTGAAGGGGTAGGTGAGTGCTTAGGGGTGTGTGTGTTATTGGATAGGTGCGTGTGATGGGGTAAATGTATGAAGGGGCATGTGTGTGTGATGAGGTAGGTGTGTGTTTAGGGGTAGGTGTGTGGTTAGGGGTAGGTGTGTGTTATGGGGTAGGCGTGTGTGAAGGGATATGTGTGTGAAGGGGTAGGTGTATGCTTAGGGGTAGGTGTGTATGTGAAGGGTTAGCTGTGTGTTTAGGGGTGTGTGTGTGATAGGGTAGGTGTGTGAAGGGGAAGGTGTGTGTTTAGGGGTAGGTGTGTGTTATGGGGTAGGTGTGTGTGAAGGGATATGTGTGTGAAGGGGTAGGTGTATGCTTAGGGGTAGGTGTGTATGTGAAGGGTTAGCTGTGTGTTTAGGGTTGTGTGTGTGATAGGGTAGGTGTGTGAAGGGGAAGGTGTGTGTTTAGGGGTAGGTGTGTGTTTAGGGGTAGGTGTGTGCTTAGGGGTAGGTGTGTGTGAAGGGGTAGGCGTGTGATGGGATAGGTGTGTGTGAAGGTATAGGTGTGTGAAGGGGTAGGTGTATGATATGGGGTAGGTGTGTATGTGAAGGGTTAGGTGTGTTTAGAGGTGTGTGTGATGGGGTAGGTGTGTGTGGTGGGGTAGGTATGTGTGATGGGGTAGGTGTGTGATCGGGTAGGTGTGTGATGGGGTAGCTGTGTGTGAAGGGATATGTGTGTGAAGGGGTAGGTGCATGTGTAGGGGTAGGTGTGTCTAGGGGTGGGTGTTCGATGGGGTAGGTGTGTGAAGCGGGAGGTGTGTGTGAAGGGGGAGGTGTGTGTTTAGGAGTAGGTGTGTGCGAAGGGGTAGGTGTGTGTTTAGGGGTGGGTGTGTCTGACGGGGTAGGTGTATGCTATGCGGTAGGTGTGTGAAGGGGTAGGTGTGTGTTTAGGGGTATGTGTGTGTTTAGGGGTCGGTGTGTGAAGGGGTGGGTGTGTGAAGGGGTGTGTGTGTTTAGGGGTAGGTGTGATTGAAGGGGTATGTGTGTGTTTAGGGGTAGGTGTGTGAAGGGGTATGTGTGTGTTTAGGGGTAGGTGTGTGTGAAGGGGTAGGTGTGTGAAGTGGTGTGTGAAGGGGTAGGTGTGTGTTTAGGGGTAGGTGTGTGTGAAGGAGTATGTGTGTGTTTAGGGGTAGGTGTGTGATGGGGTAGGTGTGTGTGTAGGGGTGGGTGTGTGTTTAGGGATAGGTGTGTGTTATGGGGTAGGTATGTGTTTATGGGTAGGTTTGTACTATGGGGTGGGTGTGGGTTTATGGGTACGTGTGTGTTATGGGGTAGGTGTGTGTTTAGGGGCGGGTGTGTGATGGGGTAGGTGTGTGTGATGGGGAAGGTGTGTGTGATGGGGTAGGTGTGTGTGAAGGGGAAGGTGTCTGTGAAGGGGTAGGTGTGTGTTTAGGGGTAGGTGTGTGTTTAGGGGTAGGTGTGTGTTTAGGGGTAGGTGTGTGGAGGTCTCTGTGTGTGAAGGGGGAGGTGTGTGTTTAGGGGTGGGTGTGTGATGGGGTAGGTGTGTGTGATGGGGAAGGTGTTTGTGAAGGGGTACGTGTGTGTTTAGGGGTAGGTATGTGGAGGTGTCTGTGTGTGAAGGGGAGGCATGTGTTTAGGGGTACGTGTGTGTTTATGGGTAGGTGTGTGTTTAGGGGGGTGTGTGTAAAGGGGTGTGTGAAGGGGGGGTGAGTGTGTGAAGGGGTGTGTGTGTGAAGGGGTAGGTGTGTGTTTAGGGGTGTGTGTGTAAAGGGGTGTGTGAGTGTGTGAAGGGGGATGAGTGTGTGAAGGGGGAGGTGTGTTTATGGGTAGGTGTGTGTTTAGGGGTGTGTGTGTGAAGGGGTGTGTGAGTGTGTGAAGGGGGAGGTGTGTGTTTATGGGTAGGTGTGTTTAGGGGTGGGGGTGTTATGGGGTAGGTGTGTGTAAAAGGGTAGGTGTGTGTGAAGGGATCGGTCTGAGGGGGACGAGACGGCGGGGTTGACTGCCCCGGTGGTGTGCCCAGGCGGAGGATAACAACGAATTTCTTCTTTTCTTATATCCACGTGAGCACGTTTTTCTGTCTTAGCACTGAGGTGCCTTGTAATACTAGTGATGACATTGGTAGCCATGGGAGTGTCGGCGCGTACCGGTCACATGTACTGTGTGAGGTATGTGGTGGCAGCCGGGGATTGCGGGATTGTGATATTGCATTGTAGCGTTATTTAGGCAGTGTATTCACTCTGGTATCGCTTTGTGAGGGCAAGTTTTGCAACTAACGTTTTAGTCGTGAGAAAAATGCCACAATTCTGCAGTTGCTGGTCTAGTGCTATTGTTATCAGAGACGGCCCTGTGGGTAAAACTCCTGTCTCCTCTGCAGGAGGTTTCAGGATCAAATCCGGCACGGACCAAACTTAGCACCTTCAAGATTGCTACTATTGCTACTATGCTGGGCATTGGTAAGGCAGGGCAACAACTAGTTAGATTAATGTCCGGATAGTATGACTGAGTTTGAAATCCGATCAAGGTGCGAGCAGCACGGTATTCCTGTGGGGAAGCACTATTAAGTCCCCATGATTGCACACTCACAAGTCAGTATCCATCCTGATATGTGTCTTGAGATGCTGCTAGGGTGTACAAATGCCATAACCAAAGTGGTGATATAGCCCAATATTATATATGTGATATATACACATTGAATGTAATAAGTAGCATCGTCGGAGTATGAAACTTGTAGGAACAAATCAAGGTTTAGCATTTATTTGGAACCAGTTGCGGTGATTGTACATGGAACCAGTAGCGATGATTATACACCGAACCAGTAGCCATGATTATACACGGAACCAGTAGCGATGATTATACATGGAACCAGTAGCGATGATTATACATGGAACCAGTAGCCATGATTATACACCGAACCAGTAGCCATGATTATACACCGAACCAGTAGCCATGATTATACACGGAACCAGTAGCGATGATTATACACGGAACCAGTAACCATGCTTATACACGGAACCATTAGCGATGATTATACACAGAACCAGTAGCGATGATTATACACGGAACCAGTAGCGATGATTATACACAGAACCAGTAGCAATGATTATACACGGAACCAGTAGCAATGATTATACACGGAACCAGTAGCGATGATTATACACAGAACCAGTAGCGATGATTATACATGGAACCAGTAGCGATGATTATACACGGAACCAGTAGCAATGATTATACACAGAACCAGTAGCGATGATTATACACGGAACCAGTAGCGATGATTATACACAGAACCAGTAGCGATGATTATACACAGAACCAGTAGCAATGATTATACACGGAACCAGTAGCGATGATTATACACAGAACCAGTAGCGATGATTATACATGGAACCAGTAGCGATGATTATACACGGAACCAGTAGCAATGATTATACACAGAACCAGTAGCGATGATTATACACGGAACCAGTAGCGATGATTATACACAGAACCAGTAGCGATGATTATACACAGAACCAGTAGCGATGATTATACACAGAACAGTGAGATGATTATACAGACAGTCGATTATACACGGAACCAGTAGCGATGATTATACACGGAACCAGTAGCGATGATTATACACAGAACCAGTAGCAATGATTATACACGGAACCAGTAGCGATGATTATACACAGAACCAGTAGCGATGATTATACATGGAACCAGTAGCGATGATTATACACGGAACCAGTAGCAATGATTATACACAGAACCAGTAGCTATGATTATACACGGAACCAGTAGCGATGATTATACACGGAACCAGTAGCGATGATTATACAGGGAACCAGTAACCATGATTATACACGGAACCAGTAGCGATGATTATACACAGAACCAGTAGCGATGATTTTACACAGAACCAGTAGCAAGATTATACATGGAACCAGTAGCGATGATTATACATGGAACCAGTAGCGATGATTATACACGGAACCAGTAGCGATGATTATACACGGACCAGTAGCGATGATTATACACGCCATACCATTATATCATTGAATCAACAACGATTTCAAAGGTTCAGTTTCGTTCCTCAATAGATGACATTTAAATAATACAAGTGATAGCATGTGAGTGCGCAGTGCTATAGTGAATAGAATCCTCCCTACACGCGTTCCTCCGCATGGTGACTTTGAGGCTGGTTCCCAGCAGGTGAGTGCAACCAGCGGTCAAACCGATAGTTCTTTGTGGGCAGCCCATTAGCGAGTCGGCTGGGTCTCATTGGCTGCCATAGTGCTGCACTCCGTTAGCACCACACAGCCTCATGGTACAGGCGGACCAGACATCAAGTATAATTGCATTACCGTCAACTTGAAGCCCATTCACTCGACACTTGTCTCACTTTGCTAGCAAGAGGAATCCGCTACCAGGTTGTCTGAAAGCTCAAAGTGCGCTAACATCATCTAAATACAATCATTTAATTACACGAGTCAATGTTGTCGATCAATATTCAAAGCAAACAATGGTTCTGTATTTGTAGTCATGATCTAGTTGCAGAAAAAGAATGTTGTTTTTCGGATGATTTTGTTTGGTTTGATTGGGGCTTTGGATCTTAGCAACATGTACGGTTACATCAGGACTGGCACTGACAATGCGGACTCGGGGTGGCTTTGGAGTGTTTCTTCTGCCTTGAAGTTCCACACTGCAGAAGAACCATTTTTAATTACCAGTATATATAATGACTTATATGTTTGTTCTTGATATATAATTTGTCTCCCGCTATCAATGTGTTTTCCATTGTTGTCCGCTTTGAGTCGACAAATCCAGTTTTGTCCGGGGCGGTTTTTTCCATCTTTTTCTTTTGCGTTTTTTTTCCACCTAGTGGGGAAAACCGTCCAGCCCTGGGTATGACGGGGGGTTTGGTTGGTAGGTGTGGATGTGGTGGTGTACAGGAGGTGTGGGTGGTGTGTAGGAGAGTTGTGGTGATTGTAAGGGAGTAGGTGTGGATGTGGTGGTGTACAGGAGGTGTGGGTGGTGTGTAGGAGAGGTATGGTGATTGTAGGGGAGTAGGTGTGGGTATGGTGGTGTACAGGAGGTGTAGGAGAGTTGTGGTGATTGTAGGGGAGTAGGTGTGGTGGTGTACAGGAGGTGTGGGTGGTGTGTAGGAGAGTTGTGGTGATTGTAGTAAAGTAACAGATGTGAACGCTTAGAAGTCTGAATGCTAAATGGCATTTATTCAATCCACGATTCACCACGTCACCTGTGTCACGTGACCCGCCTCATTGGGTTTGGTGTGCTCTCTGTACATACACTACATCTCCCCTTTACGGATTAAATTCATCTTTAACATATACAATGTTCCTAGACGAGTCCATGTATCCTTAACCTAAACATCAACAGGTCATAATATCATATTACAGTTTCTGGGTATTTACATGTACTTCATCTGATATTAACTGTCCTCTGCAACTGTTGGTTAACCAGATTACAGTATGCCTTGCATTCAAACTCTTGTCAATTAAGTGATCTGATCTCATTCGGACCCGCTTGACCCTATAGTCACAACTTCTTAACAACAAAACTTAGACTAACAACGAACAGGTATACAATGTTAGAAATGTCATATGCCATCGACCACTTAAAAGTAACACACGAATACGGCCAATGTTGATATTATAATCCTTTATACGCTCTACGTAGCCCAGTATATTCTGTGGCTCTCTGCAGTACTCGACTCTTAGAGGTAAATGTATGTGTTAATTATCTAGTACCCTAGACGGTTCACTGGCTTGATTCCCCTTCCGAATCTGTTCACATAACCATCCATCGCTGATGTTGTTGGTTTCTGAGGTGCTAATGTACCTTCATACATCGTACCGCAGTATGGTTTGCGCGTGACTGGCTCAGGTACTCGTGTAATTAGTGTTCTGTTTCTGCGTACGGTTTTGTTTTCACTATTCTGGATGTGGTAGTCTCTGCCATGTTGCATGTTTACCTGTGTTATTGTTCCCCTTTGCCATTCATTTCGGTGGTTCAAGTATTGGATACCTTCACCCACATGTAATGCTTTCTGTGACTTTGTGGCATGTATGTCATGGTATGCTTTCTGTCTGTCTTGTTTATGCTGTAATTGTGTTTTTCTCGATAAGACTGATTTTGCTTTTAGTCGTTCTGCTAGTACTGGTATCCTACTCCTTAATATCCTGCTCATCAAGAGCTGTGCCGGGGATGCCCCCAAATCATGCATTGTCGTGTTTCGATAATCTAGCAACGCCAAGTTAAAATCTGACCCATCGATCATTGACTTTTTTAATAGCGATTTAATTGTTTGTATGCACCTTTCAGACTGGCCCTTACTTCTCGGATATAAAGGACTTGAAAATTTTGGGGTAAAATTATATGTTTTAGCAAAAATCCTATACTCATCGCTTGAAAATTGTGGACCGTTGTCCGACACAATCACTTTAGGGATCCTGTGTCTGGCGAATATTTGTTTCATGTTTTCTATTACAGCTTTACTAGTTGTTTCCGGTAGCTGTACCACGTCTGGGTACTTAGAATAATAGTCTATGATTAGCATATAATTGCTGTGTCCACACTGAAACAGATCAACACCTACCTTATAAAAGGGAATGTCTGGGATCTCATGACTAATCAAAGGCTCATGGTGTGGGCAAGCTCTCACCAACTGACATATCTGGCATCTGGAAATTTTGTCCTGTAGTTGGCTGTCTAGCCCTGGCCAAAAAAACACTATCACGTGCCATATGTTTGCTTTTAATTATACCTAAGTGTGCGGCGTGTAGTGTGTTTAGCAATTGTTTTTGTAGCAATTTCGGAATTACTATTCTGTTTTGTTTCATTAGAAGATTACTCTGTACCGTCAATTCGACCCTATAGGTATAATATGGCTTAACATCAATGGGTATTGAGTATTTTTCATCTGGCCATCCGTCCCGGATGTACTTAATGAGTTGCTGCAGTGTGTGGTCCTGTGCTGTCACATGTGTAATGTCTGCTAATTCATCCGAGCTGTAGTCTACTGCTGCAACAGACATATGATCATCGTATAAGTTCATTCGTTCAACCTTTGTGGTATGTGCTCTCGACAAGGCATCAGCAAAGAACATGTTGACACCGTTTACATATTCCAACTTTAGATCATAGTTCTGCAGTCGTAATCTCGTTCTTTGTAACCTTGCAATTAATGTATGTAGCGGCTTCAACATTATGTTTATGAGGAGCTTGTGATCCGTTTCGACTACGACTTGCTTTCCGAAGATGTAATTGTGAAATTTTGCACAGCCGAAACAGATCACAAGCATCTCCCTCTCAATAACGACGTAATTCCGTTGGCATTTATTCAGCGCTTTGGATGCCATGCTGACTGGTTGATTATCCTGAAAAAGTGCAGCACCAAGCCCTGTCATTGAAACGTCTACCTGCATCTTTAATGGCTTTGCTACCTCATAATATTTCAGCACTGGTGCTGTTTTCAAAAATTCTTTTAATTTTACAAATGCCTCATTCTGCTCATTATCCCAGTGCCAGGTGACATCCTTGGACAGTAAAATTCTTAAGGGCTTAGCAATATCTGAGAGATTTGGAATAAACTTATGTACATATCCCGCCATTCCTAAGAACCTCTCTGTACACCTGCCTTGTCTGTGGGTGTAGGCATCTCTGTAATCGCCTGGATTTGGTCAGGGTTCGGCTTAAGGCCATCACTAGTTAATAAGTGACCCACATACTCTACTTGTGCCCTACACAATTTCAATTTCGATTTTTCTGGATTCAACTTTAACCATGTTGGAGAGCTTACCTCGTTCGGGCTATGGTGATGAAATACTTCATTCGACCCCCGGTTCCATTTCCAAGGTCGAATTTTATATAGGATTAGTTAGCAGGTTCAAAAATATGGTTATGGCACACTGAGTTTTGGGAAGTTTTCATATTGGAATACATCACTAGAAAGCAAAAATTTTTATCTAATTTCCTGGATCTTCCTCGGACATTTACCCGACCTTACTTTACCCGACATGACTTTACCTGACTTGACTTTACCCGACTTGATGTTACCCGACCTGAATTTGCCCGACCTGACTTTGCCCGATATAACTTTACCCGACCTGACTTTACCCGACCTGACTTTACCCGACCTGACATTACCTGACCTGACTTTACCCGTTGGGTCATCTCAGGTCAGGTCAAGTCGGGTCGGATCAAGTAGGTTCGGATCAAATCAGGCAGGTCAAGTCAGGTCGGGTCAAGTCGGTGAGGGTGAAGTCGGCTTGGGTCGGGTCAAGGCACAAAAAGTAGAAATTCACTTTAATCGACACAACTTTGTCCGACATGAATTTACCCGACCTGACATTACCCGACCTGACTTTACCCGTTGGGTCAACGCAGGTCAGGTCAAGTCGGGTCAAATCAAGTCGGTTTGGGTCAAGTCGGGCAGGTGAAGTCAGGTTGGGTGAAGTCGGGTTGGGTGAAGTCGGGTCGGGTGAAGTCGGGTCGGGTGAAGTCAGGTCAGGTGAAGACAGGTCAGGTGAAGTCAGGTCAGGTGAAGTTGGGTCGGTTGAAGTCGGGTCGGGTGAAGTCGGGTCGTTTCAAGTCGAGTTGGTTCAAGATGGGTCAGTTCAAGTAGGTTTGGGTCGGCTAAAGTCGAGTCGGCTAAAGTCGGGTCTGGTAAAGTCAGGTCCAGTAAAGTCTGGTCCGGTAAAGTATGGTCCGGTAAAGTCGGGTCCGGTAAAGTCTGGTCAGGTAAAGTCTGGTCCGGTAAAGTCGTTGGTTTGTTTGTTTGTTTACCGACCCCCCAGCACAAAAAGTAGACATCTACTTTAATCAACACAACTTTATCCGACACACCTTTACCCGACCTGACTTTACCCAACCTGACATTAACCGACCTCACTTTACCCGACCTCACTTTACCCATCTGGTCAACTCAGGTCAGGTCAAGTCGGGTCGGATCAAGTCAGTTCGGTCAAGTCGGGCAGGTCAAGTCAGGTCGGGTGAAGTCGGCTAGGGTCGGATCAAGTCGGGTTGTGTGAACTCAGGTCGGGTGAAGTCGGATCGGTTGAAGTCGGATCAGTTGAAGTCCGGTCGGGTGAAGTCGGGTCAGTTCAAGTTGGGTCGGTTCAAGACAGGTCGGTTCAAGTAGGGTCGGGTCAAGTAAAGTCGGGTCGGCTAAAGCCGGATCGGGTAAAGTCGGGTCAGGTAAACTCGGGACGGGTAAAGTTGTGTCGGCTAAAGTCGGGTCGGCTAAAGTCGGGTCAGCTAAAGTCGGGTCTGGTAAAGTCGGGTCCGGCAAAGTTGGGTCCAGTAAAGTCGAGTCCGGTAAAGTTGGGTCCGGTAAAGTTGGGTCTGGTAAAGTCGTTGGTTTGTTTACCGACCCCCAGCACAAAAAGTAGACATCTACTTTAATCGACACAACTTCAGGTCATGTCAGGCAGGTCAAGTCAGGTCGGGTCAAGTCGGTGAGGGTGAAGTCGGCTTGGGTCGGGTGAAGGCACAAAAAGTAGAAATCTACTTTAGTCGACACAACTTTGTCCGACATGAATTTACCTGACCTGACTTTACCCGACCTGACTTTACCTGACCTGACATTACCCGACCTGACTTTACCCGTCGGGTCAAGTCAGGTCAGGTCAAGTCGGGTCGGATCAAGTCGGTTTGGGTCAAGTCGGGCAGGTCAAGTCAGGCGGGTCAAGTCAGTTCAGGTAATATCAGGTCGGGTAATGTCATGTCGGGTAATGACAGGTCAGGTAATGACATGCCGGGTAATGTCAGGTTGGGTAAAGTCAGGTCGGGTAATGTCTGGTCGGGTGAAGTGAGGTTGGGTAAGGTCAGGTCGGGCAAAGGAGAGTTGGGTAACATGGAACCGGGTAAAGTGAGGTCGGGTAAAGTGAAGTTGGGTAAAGTCAGGTCGGGTAATGTAAAGTATTATTGCCATTTTTATCATTTCATTGTCGTTATTATTATCATCATTATTATTATTATCATCATTATTATCATTATTATTGTCATTATTATTACTGTATTATTTAAATTATTATTGGCATTATTTTTAGATTTACATATACATGTAGTATATACATATGTAATATACATATATATAGGGATATAGATATAAATATACATGTACACATACATACATGTATACATATATATAGGGATATAGATATAAATATACATGTACACATACATACATGTATACATATAAATATACCTATGTGTATATACATATATAAATATGACACATACACTTATGTATATATATGTCTATATATATATATACATGTATTCACATCCACATATATGGACACATATATACAACTGGAGACCTCTATATATATCACTACATAAATATATATATATATGTTAATACATACTGTATTTAGAGATGACTGCATTACATATTGTAGAGTGGTCCTCCATTTGTCACTGGTAAGTTAACACATGTGTAGTCTTTTTCACTCTCAGACTTATTGCAAGGGGCCTAAGCTCTGACACTTTAAGACTCAGATTTTAACCAAAAAACTGCCAAGGAAAGCTTTCACACCTCAGGTTGCCTAATGGTGCTCTGGGTTGCACATCCACTGACAGCTTCACTCACTTACTGTGAATGTGTTACAGCTTATGCCCTTGGACTAGGTGTGAGAGTGGATTGGATTTGGTTTATAAGGGTCTGTGCCACAGTGCACTGCACACACATATTTCTGAAGGCACACACCACACAACAGTCAACTTGTTACTTGCAAATGGATTACTATTATGATGGATTTGTCACAGTCATCCCTACATTTAGGAAAACTGGTAAGTTATTCTTCAACTGATATTGCAATATTATGTATATATTATATATAATATGGGGGAGGGGGTTGTAGCGGGTATATACATATAATTTTATAAGTATGTGTATGTGTACATGTACATGCATAATCAAAAATAAAATTGATAAAATATCAAGCTCGTTGAAGGCCCCCCACTGTCCAATCAGCTCCATGCAGAGCACTGTAACCCCACTTCGATGCATCGCTGTATATACTTATGACAGGCCCAAATTTCTCTAGTATCCTGGCTTTCCCGTTAAACCTGCGGGCAAAAGATAGCCACCACTCTAGGTCCTCCCTGACCGCGCTGTTCAAGGTTCTCTAAGGGTTCCCATCAAGTCATATATCCGCCTTGTGAAGGTTCTGGCTCCCCGTATAACCTTGGCGCAATGCGCTAGGAGACCTCCCACCCGCTCTAGCTCCCTCTTTGTCGCCTTCTTACGGCCCTGGAGCTGATATAGAACCGTTAGCGTCTTATCTAACTTGTCCTGAGGCAGGGTTAGTTCTAGAGTCACCGAGTTAATGTTTATCCCGAGGAATCTAACTGTAGTATCTACGGGACTCACCTTCTTAAAACTTATATAAAAACCTAATCTGCGTAGAATGCTTATCAATACTCGTTGATCTCTTGCTGCTCCTAGCTGGTCTGAACCTACCACACAGAAATCGTCCAAGTAATTTACCATGCGGAGGACCCCTTCCCTAGCAGCGCACCTTAGAACAAAGTCCAATATCCGAGAGAAGATGTACGGGCTGGACAAGAGGCCCATGCAGAGCCGATTATCAATAAAGTGCTCATAGTCCCCGTCTATGTCCACTCTACCCAAGAGGCCCTGCCGAGGCCTGTCGTCCGGGTGAATCGAAACCACCCGGTATGCATCTTTAATATCGACCGTGCATAGATAGTCACCCCGCTCCATTACATCAGTGACATCATCGACCCCCTTATATGAAAAGTGTTTTGCAACGTTACTAGTACAACTATTAACAGATTCGCCATGTGGTCGGCTACAATCGACCACAGTACGGCCCCCACCATCGTCCTTAGGGACCACAAACACTCGGTGAGTGCAGATCGGCTTAATGTCCGACCTGGAGATAACCCCACTGTCAAGTTCTTCCCTAAATTTTTTAAATAAAATCCCTGAGTCCCAAGCAGGTAAGCGCCTAGGTACCGAAGCCTCATATGTCAATGCACAGTCACTGTTTATCACATGGAAGCCGAACACGACTCCCCAGAGTATGTAAACATAATCACAGTCTAAAGTGCCTCTCATGAAAGCTTCCACAAAGATGCGGCATGGCTTCAGTTGGGCCCTCACTCCGGCCAAATGATGCACACAGTCACAAGTTCCATTAGTACATGCGTCACACACGGAGAATCCAACTGGTTCGGATCCGATTATCTCCCTGATTTTCACTTCGATGCACTCATTGCTACCGTATCTCACCTCTATTCTTTTGTCCATGTCGGCGCCCTCCGGCACCCTCCAACTCCTACATGACACCATTGCAGCCCTGGGAGTAGGGTTGTTTCCCCCCCCAGTTTCCGCGCTGAACTTCTCCTTAGTGTCCTCCAAAGCCACATATTTGCCTGTAATGTGGTTACTCGTAGTCACTGATGCGGTCGTAGTCGTAATCCCGTCAGTGTTGACTCTTCTTACCGAACCCTCCCTTGGACCGTGATGCCCCTCCGAGGTGTCGGTGCCTATTGCACTCGGTGCGTCCGATGCTGTCGTTCTCCTACCCGTGTGTGCGCAGCTGCTCTTAATAGTGACAAGTCAGTCTTTACATTTAAACCGCTTATCCGATTTCGCCCCACACTTGGAGCAGGTATGGGCAAAGCGGCACTCCTCTGCAGTGCGTGAGCAGCCTGTCTCCCCATTCCAAGCATAGCAGGACTTAGACACTGGGTTACCCGTCGATCTTCTTGTTGTCCCCGTGTCCTTCCCTCCGGTCTTCTTCCCTCTCTGGTTATGAGCTCCATAGTGCAGGACGCTCTCCTCGTCGTTCTTCTTTGCGAATGCGGCGAAGCCTGCGGTCTCTGCATTTTTCCGCACTGCCAGAGCATATTCCACGTGGGCCGAATCTTTATAATAGTCGTCTCTGGCTCGACAACTCATTATGTGGAGATGCTCAATGAAGGAGCGGTAGTCCGATGTCGTCAGCTCTTGGATGTCAAGGCACCATAGTGTTGAATCCGCCACTAGTTCATGGATGTTTAATTTCCGTACCTCCTTCCCTCCCAAAGTGTACCTCTTTAGCGACCACTTACTTCTTCGGTGTCTCGATGCACTCCTGTTGCTCCTAGATCTCCTGTGTCCCGTTGAATCCTCCCTAGACCTCCTGTGTGAACGTCCGAAGTCAGAGTACTCCTGTCTCGGTCCATCTTTCCCCGATCATGACGGTTGTACTTGGTTGTCCGTTCTTGCCAGAAGAGTCTTCGGTTCCCCACCGTCATTCTGGATAGCATCGCCCCTTCTGACTTGGGTTTCTGTCTTAGTTGCAAGAGGCGTTCCTCTAATGCTCCCACCCGTATCTCTCTCTCCAGGATGTCTGTCTATCTCTTGCTGCGCGGTTCTTTCCCTCTTGCTCAGCGATAAACTCGACATCGGCAATGATGACGCACCCAAAGTATTTTCCCCTTCCTTTGCCATCCTCGCTGCCGGCGTAGAACTCCTTGTGCTCCTCACTTTCGTTGCCTTGTTCTCTTCTCTATTCTTCTCACACCTGTCCCCGTCACCCTGGTTGTGTCTCTCGCCACACTCGGTGCAGTAGAACATGTCTCCCGCTGCAAACTATCCGCGCTCTCGCGTAGCCCGTATTTTGATGTGGTGAACAATTAATTCAAAACCCGACTGATCATCAAGTGTGAATTAATTGCATAGGGAAAACGGCGGTGAATATTAATGAAGAGCGTGAATTAAATTGCCGTCATCTCGTGCTCTATTCGCGATCCCTGCCGATCTCGACGTGTGCATCTGCGCTTTGCTGCTGGGCTATGGCAGCCAAACAGCTGGTGTGTTCTAGCTTGAACCTTGGTCTAGATTGTACAGTACTACGGTCCGTATTTCGCCGTACATATTTCCTTTTAACCGTGAACTTTTCCAAATAAGTTCGTCATAAATCGACCGAATTGTCGAATAAAATAAGAAATCGTGGTCATATTAAGGTAATTTACTTCATAGTGTCGATATCTAAGCTCTAACGGGCAGCATATTGAGCTGGAACTACTAAATAATAGTCGACTGTGTCGATACTGGAAAATGAATGGTTTTGTTTTTTCACAAGTTTGTCGAATATACTGTTGTCGATCGATATCACTCTCCTTCCATCAACTTCCTTGCTTCTCTACGATAACCGACACACAAAAGTCAACTTAGATATGCAACACACAATGAAATCGACACACACGTGAAATCTATGTCTCAACGGTCGAATATATCAAATTGTCTATGATACCGTCACCGCCTGCCGATCGTTCTTCTCTGTTGTTAGTTGAATCAACACGCAAATCGTCGACACACTGATCGTCGACACACATGTATTCCCATACTGAAATCGTCCGCTGTCCCAGACGACAGGTAGAACTCAGCAAAACAGGTAGCACATTGACTGTGTTGCTCTCAGTTTGAAAGGTGGCAGAAGACTGACCAATATGGCAGCCCGGCGGCCGAACCCGCCGTTTTGGCGCCACTGCAGAGCAGGCCCGGGCTGGCACATAAGGTATTGATTGGACAATATTGGAAATAATTAATTATTATTAGAACGATAATAATAATAACGACTTAACTCCGGCATTTATATACGCATAATATATTATACTCCTTATAATATGGGGGAGGGGGTTGTTGCGGGTATATACATATAATTTTATAAGTATGTGTATGTGTACATGTACATGCATAATCAAAAATAAAATTGATAAAATATGAATGGAATATTATTTAGGGTAATGGCAGTGTAAGATCTGGGCGTGTCAACCATGTACTCTCTATGTTAGTGACGTAAGCGGTCACATGAGGAGGGCCAGGGAACCGGTATAATAAAACAGTCACCCACTGGAACTCAACACGTTCAAACTCATTTACTACATGGTGTCAGATGAGAAAAACAAGTACATAGAAGAAAAACCAGAAGCCATGGCTTTGTCAGGACTAAAACCCCCGGCACCACTAACATTGGACAATAATATGGCGATGAACTGGAGAGCGTGGTTGAGTTCCTATGAAATATATGCCGGGGCGGCGGGAGTGACGTCGAAAGCAGAAAAAGTGCAGCGCTTCATATTCCTGCATGTCGCCGGCCCCGAAGCGCAAAAAGTATATCAAACATTCAAGATAGAAGACAGTGACAATAAAAAAATTAACCCCCTCATAGAGTTATTTCGAACATACTGTGAAGGGAAACAGAACATTACAGTCACACGCTACCAATTCAATTCATACAATCAAACAACGGAGACGATGGACGTCTATATAGAGAGCTACAGCACAGGATAACGTTCTGTGAGTACGGCGATATTGAAAAATCACTTCTATGCGACCGCCTAGTTTGTGGCGTAAAAGATAAAAGACTCAGAAACAGACTTTTACAGACGCCTAATCTAAATGTGGAGAGATGCATGGAGATGTGCCGACTCAGTGAACACCAAGCAACATTAGTAGGAGATGGGAGTAACAAATCGGAAAATCAAGTCGACGAAATGACAAGGTTTACGCGTAGGCAAACCCCGCCACCCGCAACGCACACCATGTCAATGGGGTCAAGGTCAGCACGTGGGCAGCAGTACAACAGAGGAGGCGCAGCACGATCTGAATGCACCCGATGCGGCTACACACACAATAGAGGCAGGTGCCCTGCGACGGGAAAGGAATGCGCCGGGGGCCATAAAATAGGCCACTTCATCAAGATGTGTAGAAACAGGCAAACAACAGCACCAGTAAATGAGATATATGTTGATGAACATAATAAAGTAGAAAACTGGCCGGAGATGAGCAACGAGGAGGAAACCGATCTCTTCGTGGGCGCCATCGGTGAAGCAGACAACACAAACACAGACTTGTGGTACACGGACATATACGTTGGAAATACGCAAATACGCTTCAAATTGGACACAGGCTCAGAAGCAAACATAGTGCCAAGAACAATATTTGACCAGTTGATGAATACTACCTTGAAACCTTCAAGATGTCGGTTGGTTACATATACGGGACAACACATCTACCCAGAAGGCGAGGCGGACATCAAAGTAAACAACCAGATGTTACGCTTCCAAGTCACTGCTAATGGAAGCCCGATCCTTGGAAAAAGCGCATTTGTCCTGCTGAACCTTCTCACCCGAGTCAACACTGTCAACAAACAAACAGACACACAGCCCGATGCAAACGAACTGGTAAATACATATAATGACGTTTTCCATGGTCTAGGAACCATAAAAGTTAACGCAAAGATTCACATTGACCATAATGTCCAGCCAATCATTGACCCACCATGTAGAATCCCACACGCAATTGAAAATGAGGTAAAAGAAGAGCTAGACCGTATGTTAAAGCTGGGCGTTATAATCAAACAGGAGGAGCCGACCCCTTGGGTAAGCTCAATAACCATAGTCAGAAAACCGCGAAAGATAAGGGTATGCTTGGACCCCACAAAACTCAATAAAGCAATCCTACGTGGGCCCTATCCCACAAGAACGATAGAGGAGGTGGTTGCCAAAACCCATGGGGCCAAGTTTTTTACCATACTTGACACCAACAGCGGGTACTGGCAAATAGTCCTAGATGAGCATAGTTAAAAGATCTGCACGTTCAACACTCCATGGGGCAGATACCGCTATGCGCGGCTGCCCTTCGGAATCAAAACGGCAGGAGACATTTTTATAGAACAAATGAATAACATACTAGGTGATCTGCCAGGAGTAAATGTCATAGCAGACGATATTTTAATCTACGGGGCAACAATCCAAGAGCATAACACCCGGTTAGAAAATGTCCTAAAAAGAGCAAGGGAGGTAAACCTCAAATTGAACCCGGAAAAGTCTAAAATCTGTAAAACCCAAGTAAATTATGTCGGCCATACCCTAACGCCAGAAGGCCTGAAACCCAATGCCGAACGCATACAAGCGATCACAGATATGCCAACACCTGGTAACACGTCAGATATCCAACGTTTCTTAGGAATGGTGGGATACGTTTCAAAATTCATTCCAAACCTATCTGAAATGTCAAAACCCTTAAGGATACTGTTAAATCGTGAGGTAGCATGGCATTGGGACGACGACCAAAAGAAAGCGTTCATAAAACTAAAAACGGCACTGGTACAAGCCCCAGTATTGAAATACTATAACGTTAACGAAAAAATAGTCATCCAAGTAGATGCCTGTAAATCTGGACTAGGGGCAACAATTTTCCTAAATAACCATCCCATTGCAATGGCTTCTAAAGCATTGAACACTGCCCAAAGCAGCTATGCTGTAATTGAAAAGGAACTTTTGGCAATATGTTTCGGGTGCCAAAAGTTCCACGATTACATATTTGGAAAAGAAACAATAATTGAGACAGACCATAAGCCGTTAGTCGCAATCATGAATAAGCTGTTGTACCAACTGTCCGCCAGGATGCAAAGAATGCGAATGCGTCTTCAAAATTATGACTTAACCATCACATACAAAAAGGGTACCTCTATGTACTTTGCAGATGCCTTGTCCCGCGCACATTCAACAAACACAGAACCGCAAAACCTGTTTGGCAAAGACATCTCGATAGCTGCCCTAGAGATCATCGAGGACGATCTCGATCACATCGCCAAAGCTACACAAAATGATGAAACGCTCATCGAAGTCAGCAAATATACACATACAGGTTGGCCAGAAACAAATAACGCACTGAGACCAAACACAAAACCATATTTCACCTATAGACACGAAATCACAATCAACAATAACACCCTCATGAAAGGTGATCGGATCATAATCCCCCAAAAATTACAACCTGAAATATTAGATAAAATCCACGGATCGCACCTCGGCATAATAAAGTGCAAACAATTGGCTAGGGATTACGTGTACTGGCCTGGAATAAATAGCCAGATAGAGGACAAAGTATCCAGATGCGAAATCTGTCAATCATTAAGAAACAAACCACACTCAGAGCCGTTAATCAATCATGTAATTCCAAATTTACCGTTCAACAAAATAGGGGTCGATTTTTTCCAGGTACAAAACAGACATTTCATAATAATCATAGATTATTATTCAAAATACCCCGAAATCATGGAACTAAAAGAAACCACCAGTGAAGCCACCATCAAAACACTAAAACAGATGTTCGGCCGACATGGCATACCACATACCGTGGTCACAGACAATGGGCCACAGTTCACAAGTACGAAATATAAACAATTTGCAAATGAGTATAACTTCACACCAATACATACAAATCCCTTATACCCGCAGAGTAATGGGCAAGTGGAATGGTACGTGCAAACGCTAAAAAGCATGATAAAAAAGGCAATGCTAGCCAAATCAGTCATTAACTTAGCTCTCTTAAATTATCGTAACACCCCATTAATAGGACTAGATGCATCACCGGCACAGCTGTTAATGAATCGTAGACTCAGGTCAAAACTACCAGCAAATGCCAAACACCTAAAACCAAAAGCTGAACACTCCAAAATCAAACAAATCAAAATCAAACAAAAAATACAAAAGAAATACTTCGATAAAAAAGCCACCAGAGAACACAAAACACTAAACGTCGGAGACAAAATAAGATACATCACTCACGAACACAAATGGGCACCAGGAAAAATCACAAAAATAAACAATCCAACACGACGTGATTATGAGATAATCAACAACGAAAATAATAAATTACGAAGAAACAGAGTAGAATTATTCAAAGCAGAAACAAACAACACCGCCACACCAATCCAGCACCAAACCGAAAGACCCGAAGTGCAACACAGCGAACCACAAATACAAATACAAACACCCCCCACCACAAACACTGGGTACATAACCAGGTCAGGTAGACTGAGTAGCCCAGCAGAGCGTTGGGAAGACTAAACCACTACCAGTACGACCAAACAAAACAAACATAGCTGACCATAAATATATATTGAAATTGTCATTATATCATGTAAGGTTGTATGATAAAACATGTATCACCAACATGTATCAAAAGTTTAAAATACCCTGTAAGACAACAAATTGAAACATGATGATTGTACCACTAAAACATGTCAAACATTGATGATCGACTGTTTCTAAAAATAATGTATAGTGATAAGAGTTTAAAAAAAAAAAAAGATTTTAAAAAGTGTTAGTTGTGTACTGTACATTTCATCAAACAAACTACATCCTGCTGTTAACATCAACGAAAGCCATTAAGTAAAACTTAAGGAAGGGAGATGTAAGATGTGGGCGTGTCAACCATGTACTCTCTATGTTAGTGACGTAAGCGGTCACATGAGGAGGGCCAGGGAACCGGTATAATAAAACAGTCACCCACTGGAACTCAACGCGTTCAGACTCATTTACTACAGGCAGTGTTTGGTTAAAATCTGAGGGTGAAAGTGTCAGAGCTTAGGCCCCTTGCATTGGTGCAATAAGTCTGAGAGTGACACAGACTACATATGGATTAACTTAGCAGTGACAAATGGAGGACCACTCTAAGATATGTGATGCAGTCATCTCTAAATACAATATGTATTTATATGCATGTATATATTCATGTGTATATGTCTACATAGGTGTAATATATGTAGGTCAACCGGGCACACGAGGGAACCAGCTAAGACTGGAACGTTGCCTGGGCAAGTAGGGATACACCATAACACGGTTTGGCGGCCATCTTGACCTAATTCGTGTTCGCAGGTAAACAAATGCACACGGTATTGATTGTCAATGGCAGTTTCGCCAGTTAGCAATCTTCATACAGAAAACCACACCAGCTAGAAACAAGCTGATTGGAATACACATAGAAAACATGTTTAAAAAAAAGATTATATTAAATTAATGAGGTTAGGGTTCTGGATTTCTATTAATTTTGAATAAAACTGACTTTTTGCACTGTGCGTACCGGCAAACTCAATGCATTGCCGATGGTCGTGAGCAATCTTCATACAGAAAAAGTGAAATATCTCTAAAACCACACCACCTATAAACAAATCGCTTGGTTCACATATAGAAAACATATTCAACGAATAGATTATATTAAATTTATAAGGTTAGGGTTCTGGATTTCTATTAAATTTGAATAAATCTGACGATTTGCACTGCGCATACGGCAAACTCAATGCATTGCCGATGGTCGAGAGCAATCTTCATACAGAAAAAGTGAAATATCTCTAAAACCACACCATCTAGAAACAAATCGCTTGGTACACATATAGAAAACATATTCAACGAATAGATTATATTAAATTTATAAGGTTAGGGTTCTGGATTTCTATTAATTTTGAATAAAACTAATGCTTTGCACTGTGCGTTCTGGCAAACTCAAGGCTTATCAGTCTTTTGTTTACCTATAACCGGAAGTGGCCTCGTTCTCGCGAAATTAGGACATGCCCATATAAGGCCAAACCGTGTTATGGTGTATTGAATAAACGGCAGTCATGAACTAGAACTCAAGGTGTCGACTCGTATCTTACATGGTGTCAGATTTGGCTTGCCTAACAAGTGATATCGCATTATCTGGATTTAAACCCCCTTTGCCACTCAACTTGGAAGGTAACCTGATGCTAAACTGGACCCAATGGATTGATTCATATCGGATGCTAAATCGGGAAAGGTACAATGTTGTGTGTTTCTTCACGTAGCATGGACTGAGGCACAAAAAGTTCACAGGACACTCAGCATTGATGTAGCTGACAGGGACAAGATCGCAATATTAATTGAAGCATTTCGGATATATTGCGAAGGAAAGACGAACATCACTGTGGTTCGTTACCAGTTTAATTCTCTAAATCAAACACATGAAAGCATGGATACGTATATTCGGGAACTTCAAAACCGGATTTTGCACTGTCAATATGGGTCACTTGAGGACTCACTATTGTGCGACAGGATAGTATGCGGTGTGAAAAGCAGTATTTTACGGGACCGTTTATTGCAAACACATAATTTATCTCTGGACATGTGTATCACTATCCGTCGATTAAGTGAGCACAAGGCAGCATTGTTAAGTGATAGTACAAACACTAAATCTGATGAGAACGTCGACGCAGTAACGAGGATAGACACCTGCGTGACGTCACATCGACGTATGCCGCCATGGAAACGAACGTCGCAACAACAACACTACCATTCAAATATACCGACTAACAAATGCTCTAATTGCGGATATCAACATTACGAGGGCCGGGGACCTGCGAAGGACAAACAATGCTCTGGCTGCAGGAAGATAGGGCATTTCGTCAGAATGTGCAGGAGCAATGTACAGAGGAGTACCCTGGTCAACGAGATAAACATCGAGAATCAACATGAACAGAATAGCTGGATTCGTGACTACGGAGGGGAGGACAGTGCGCACGATTTGTTCGTCGGCACGCTGAATAACGACGATGAAATGCAGAGGGACTTTGGTATGCGGATGTTATGGTCAAGGACAATGTAGTCAAGTTTAAGCTTGACATCGGTTCTGAGGCGAATATAATCCCACGGAGAGTATATGATCAAATAGGTGGGATGACCATGTCTTCACCACGTTGCCACCTCATCACATATACAGGGCAACGGATTCAGCCACAAGGGGAGGCAGTAATAAAGATTGGTGGACGTCAACTAAAATTCCAAGTGACAGGAGAAGGTAGCCCCTCCTAGGAAAAAATGCTTGCATTGCACTCAACCTGATTGCAAGAGTGAACTCTCTATCCAACGGTCTGGATCCGGAAGCAAGTGCTAAGGAAATGGTAAATATGTATAATGACGTATTCACAGGTCTTGGGAAAATAAAGGTAGATGCACATATTCATGTTGATAAAACTGTAACCCTAGTAATTGATGCTCCTAGACGGATACCACATGCGATAATAAGTGATGTACGTAAAGAATTAGATAGGATGTTAAGTATGAAAGTAATTGTAAAACAAACGGAACTGACTCCATGGGTAAGTTCAATAACTATCGTCAGGAAACCTGGGAAGATCAGGATATGTTTAGACCCAACTAAGCTGAATAAGGCGATATTACGGGGCCCATATCCCACTCGCACGTTAGAGGAGGTAGTGGCTAATACAAATGGGGCCAAATATTTTTCGGTGATAGACGCCAAGAGTGGTTATTGGCAAATTGAGTTAGATACAGAAAGTTCAAAGTTGTGCACATTTAATACACCATGAGGTCGATATCGTTATACTCGTTTACCGTTTGGAATAAAGACAGCTGGTGATATTTTTATAGCGGAAAAGAATAAAATTTTAGGTGATTTGGATGGTGTGAATGTTATAACTGATGACATCCTAGTATATGATAAAAACATACAAGAACACAACAAAAGACTAAAGACAGTGTTGGACAGAGCGAGGAAATTCAATCTAAAATTAAACCCCAAAAAGTCTAAGATTTGTAGGTCACAAGTCAACTATCTTGGTCACCTCATAACATCTGAAGGGCTGTTGCCTAGCAAAGAGCGTATACAAGCCATCATTGATATGCCCACACCTGTTGACAAAAAAGGAATACAGAGTTTTTAGGAATGGTAGGGTACGTGAATAAGTTTATTCCCAACATGGCTGAGTTGACCAAACCATTAAGAGTGGTACTTAACAAAGACATAGCATGGCATTGGCAGGAGGACCAAATCAAGTCATTTGTCAAACTTAAAGAGTTGTTAACAAAAGCACCTGTTCTAAAATATTTTGATGTCGAACAGGACATTGTGCTACAAGTAGATGCTTCTAAGTCTGGACTAGGTGCTACTTTGTTTCAAGAAAAAAGACCAGTTGCCATGGCTTCAAAAGCATTAGATAGTGCACAAACAAATTATGCAGTGATAGAAAAGGAGTTGTTAGCTATTTGTTTTGGGTGTAGAAAGTTTCATGATTATATATATGGGAAAGACGTAACAGTACAAACTGACCACAAACCATTAGTGGCTATTATGAATAAACCTATACATACATTATCTGCGAGAATGCAACGCATGAGGATGAGACTCCAAAATTACAACATAAAAATAATACATATTAAAGGCACGCTCATGTATTTTGCAGACGCGCTGTCCAGAGCTCACACCACAGTAACATCACCGGACAACTTATTCGACACTGACATCACAGTCGCCACAGTCAATTTAGATGGAGACAGTATGACACGAGTAAGAAATGAAATAGAAAAAGACAACACACTATAGCAGGTGATAGTGTTAACAAAGAATGGTTGGCCCAGGCATAACAAGGGTCTTACACCCGAGGTAATGCCATTTTTTACATACAGACATGATATAACGATACAAGACGATTTGTTGTTAAAGAACAATCGAATTGACATTCCAGGTACATTACAAAAAGAGATGCTAGACAAAATACATGACTCGCATTTAGGTATTGTCAAATGCAAGCAATTAGCTAGAGACACCATTTTTTGGCCTGGAATAAATACCCAGATAGAAGATAAGATCTCCCATTGTCAGATTTGCCAGGGATCCAGAAACAAGCAACAGTCTGAACCGTTAATGAACCATCAGATAGCTTGTATTCCTTATTATAAGGTGGGAGTTGATTTGTTTTATATTAACCAGATTAATTATATATTAATAATTGATTATTATACAACATTTCCAGAAATTGTCCAGTTGACAACAACGACAAGTCAAGATATTATACGAGCGTTAAAACAAATGTTTTGCAGGTATGGAATTCCAAAGATAATAGTATCAGACAATGGACCACAGTTTAGCAGCGCGGAATACTTGCAGTTTGCAAAAGAGTATGACTTCAGGCCAATTTTTTCTAACCCGATGTTTCCACAGAGTAAAGCTGCGAACACACTGGACGCGTATCTCGCGCGTGCGTCAAGCGTCGCGCGTGCGTAAAAAATCAAAACGTATGTAATAAAGAGAACCCGAACACACTGGCGCGTGCGTTTGTCGCGCGTGCGTCAGGCGTGCGTCACGGATCGCTTTTGGAGCTATTATTTACGCTTGACGCGTGGTGACGCGTGGCTTTTGACCGAATTTGCCCGACTTTGCCCGACTTTGCCTGACTTTGGCTGACTTTGCCCGACTTTGCCCAACTTTGCCCGACTTTGCCTGACTTTGGCTGACTTTGCCCGACTTTGCCCAACTTTGCCCGACTTTGCCCGACTTTGCCTGACTTTGCCCGACTTTGCCCTCTTTCATTCCCTCCTCTTCCATTCCCCCTCTTTCATTCCCCCTCTTTCATTCCCCCTCTTTCATTCCCCCTCTTTCATTCCTCCTCTTCCATTCCCCCCTCTTCCAATCTCCTCTCTTTCATTCCCCCTCTTTCATTCCCCCTCTTTCATTCCCCCTCTTTCATTCCCCCTCTTTCATTCCCCCTCTTCCATTCCCTCCTCTTCCATTCCTTCCTCTCCCATGCCCCCTTTCATTCCCCCTCTTTCATTCCCCCTCTTCATTCCCTCCTCTTCCATTCCCTCCTTTCCATTCCCCTCTTTTCCCCTTTCCCCGTTCCCCTCTTCCGTTCCCCCTCTTTCGTTCCCCTCTTGTTCCCCTCTTTCGTTCCCCCTCTTTCGTTCCCCCTCTTTCGTTCCCCCTCTTTCGTTCCCCCCTCTTTCGTTCCCCTCTTGTTCCCCTCTTTCGTTCCCCCTCTTTCGTTCCCCCTCTTTCGTGCCCCCTCTTTCGTTCCCCCTCTTTCGTTCCCCCTCTTTCGTTCCCCCTCTTTCGTTCCCCCTCTTTCGTTCCCCCTCTTTCCTCTCCCTTCCCCTCTTCCGTTCCCCCTCTTCCGTTCCCCCTCTTTCGTTCCCCCTCTTCCGTTCCCCCTCTTCCGTTCCCCCTCTTCCGTTCCCCCTCTTCCGTTCCCCCTCTTTCGTTCCCCCTCTTTCGTTCCCCCTCTTTCGTTCCCCCTCTTTCGTTCCCCCTCTTTCGTTCCCCCTCTTTCGTTCCCCTCTTTCGTTCCCCCTCTTGTGTTCCCCCTCTTTCATTCCCCCTCTTGTGTTCCCCTCTTGTGTTCCCCCCTCTTGCGTTCCCCTCTTGCATTCCCCCTGTTGTGTTCCTCCCTGTTGCTTTCCCCCCTCTTGCGTTCCCCCTCTTGTGTTCCCCATCTTCCTTTCCCCCTCTTCCATTCCCCCTCTTCCATCCCCTCCCCCTCTCCCATTCCCCCTCTTCCATTCGCCTCTCTTCCATTCTCCCTCTTCCATTCTCCATCTTTCATTCTCCCTCTTCCATTCCCACCTCTTCCATTCCCCTCTTCCAATCCCCGTCTTCCGTCCCTCCTCTTCTGTCCCTCCTCTTCCATTCCCCATTCTCCATCTTCCGTTCCCCGTCTTGCATTCCCCATCTTCCATTTCCCATCTTCCATTCCCCCATCTTCTGTTCCCCCTCTTTCATTCCCCCTTCTTGCATTCCCTTCCTCTTGCATTCCGCCTCTTTCATTCCCCAAGAGGGGGAACGAAAGAGGGGGAAGGAAAGAGGGGGAAGGAAAGAGGGGGAATGAAAGAGAGGGAACGGAAGAGAGGGAACGGAAGAGAGGGGAATGGAAGAGGGGGAATGGAAGAGGGGGAATGGAAGAGGAGGGACGGAAGAGGAGGGACGGAAGAGGAGGGACGGAGAAGAGGAACGGAAGAGGGGGACAAAAGAGGGGGAACGAAAGAGGGGGAATGAAAGAGGGGAACGAAAGAGGGGGAACAAAGAGGGGGACGAAAAGAGGGAAATGAAGAGAGGGAACGGAAAGAGAGGGAATGGAAGAGAGGGAATGGAAGAGAGGGGAATGGAAGAGGGGGAATGGAAGAAGGGGAATGGAAGAGGGGGAACGGAAGATGGAGAATGGGGAATGGAAGAGGAGGGACAGAAAAGGAGGGACGGAAGAGGAGGAACGGAAGAGGGGGAACAAAAGAGGGGGAACGAAAGAGGGGGAACGAGAGAGGGGGAACGAAAGAGGGGGAACGAAAGAGGGGGAACGAAAGAGGGGGAACGAAAGAGGGGGAACGAAAGAGGGGGAACGAAAGAGGGGGAACGAAAGAGGGGGAACGAAAGAGAGGGAACGGAAGAGAGGGAACGGAAGAGAGGGGAATGGAAGAGGGGGAATGGGAGAGGGGGAATGGAAGAGGGGGAATGGAAGAGGGGGAACGGAAGATGGAGAATGGGGAATGGAAGAGGAGGGACAGAAAAGGAGGGACGGAAGAGGAGGAACGGAAGAGGGGGAACGAAAGAGGGGGAACGAAAGAGGGGGAACGAAAGAGGGGGAACGAAAGAGGGGGAACGAAAGAGGGGGAACGAAAGAGGGGGAACGAAAGAGGGGGAACGAAAGAGGGGGAACGAAAGAGAGGGAACGGAAGAGAGGGAACGGAAGAGAGGGGAATGGAAGAGGGGGAATGGGAGAGGGGGAATGGAAGAGGGGGAATGGAAGAGGGGGAACGGAAGATGGAGAATGGGGAATGGAAGAGGAGGGACAGAAAAGGAGGGATGAAAGAGGAGGAACGGAAGAGGGGGAACAAAAGAGGGGGAACGAAAGAGGGGGAACGAAAGAGGGGGAACGAAAGAGGGGGGAACGCAAGAGGGGAACACAAGAGGAGGGAATGGAAAGGGAGGGAATGGAAGAGAGGGAATGGAAGAGAGGGGAATGGAAGAGGGGGATGGGAGAGGGGGGAATGGAAGAGGAGGAATGGAAGAAGGGGAATTGAAGAGGGGGAATGGGGGAATGGAAGAGGGGGGAATGGGGGGGAATGGAAGAGGGGGGAATGGGGGGAATGGAAGAGGGGGGAATGGGGGTTTTATATGGGACGTGTGTACCGGCCTTTAGACGCGTGGCAGACGCGTCCAGTGTGTTCGCTATTTACGCGTGAGAACCGCATGACGCACGCTTGTACTTTACGCACGCCTGACGCACGCGTCCTGTCTGTCCGCACCTTTATGGACAAGTGGAGGTGATATATGCGTAATAGACGTCTAGACCTGTGGGTAATATATGTTAACGATATGCAGAGTTGGGGACAAAGAGATATGCAAATGAGATGACGTCATGGAAAGTTTAGCCGGCGGGTCAAGCATGCCCTATGCCGTGAATAAACCATTCAGTAACCAGAAGTCAAAGTGTTCAGACGTTGTACTTTCACAGTGGAAAGGTATGTCCAAACTGTGAAAATAATGATGAAAAAGTCAATATTAGACAATAAAGATCCCAATCTTGCATTATTAAATTATCGAAACAATACCAGGCATCGGAGCATCCCCAGCACAGTTGCTCATGTCACGTAAGCTTAGGGCGCGTATCCCAATTTTAGATACGGAGTTGACACCAAAGTGTCATGGGTCGAAACACAATGAGATAGACAAATTGCAAAGAAACCAAAAGAGTTATTTCGATAAACGTGCGGGACATGACCGCCCTAAGTGGGCCCTGTCACACTACGACGTGTGTTCCGGCGTGCCGCCAACGCGCAAAATATTTCCAACCCGTCGAGAAACGTCAAACTTGTCGGTGCTTTGGGAGAAAGTTTGACGCGGTGCAGCGTGTTAGTAGCGTGCTATAAGCGCGCGGCTAACGGGCGTCAACGGGCGGCGGAACAGCATGTCAACGTCCTGCCAGCGGGTTCCCAGCGTGCCATCGGCGCGCTGTCGGCGCGTTGGTGTCGTGTTAGTACCGTGTCAATGCGTGCATACCCGCCAGCAACACGTTAGGACCGAGAAACGCTGGAGCAACGCCAATGGCGCGCCCACAATACGTCGATGGGACGTTCCTGACGCACCGTCGGAACGGTCGCATTTTGGGGAAAAAAAGCCAACGTTAACCGACGTTGATCAACGTCCTGCCAGCGTTGCGCCGGCGCGCCGCCAACGGGTGTCGACGTGTTGCTAACGCGTCCGTAATGCGCCCGCCAACACGCTGCCGCGCGTTGCGGCCCGTCGAAAGTTTTGTGCAAGCACAAAACCTCGACGTGGCCCGACGCGCGCCGACGTGTTCATTCAAATGTTGCTATGTACCGACGCGCCGGTAACGCGCCGGTAACACGCCGGACGTGTACCGACCTTTTGAACAAAAACCCAACACGTCGGCACGCGTCGAAGCGCGTTCGTGAGAAACATCGTAGTGTGACAGGGCCTTTACAGACAGGGGATAACGTGCGATATTTGCATCACACAGGGAGATGGGCATCAGGAAAAATAACACAGGCACAAGTGCCAGGTCATGGGATTACACGATAGTGAATTCCACAAACCACATGGTAAAACGGAATCGGAATCATATGTTCAAGTCGAACACAGACGAACAACATGCACACAAAAACCCATACAAAAGCGTAAATAAAGGAAAACATGATCAGAATACTGATTTAAACCACAATACATACACAACACGATACGGCCGTATTAGTCGACCTGTACAAAAACTAGGGGTTGATACAATGCATTAATTATCGTTCATTATGAAAGCCGTGGTATTATTTTATAATTATAAATTGTTAAATGTTGTAAGTTATTACACATAAACATACTGAGGAGCCATGTTATTTACACAAGGCAGATTTGTGTATGTCTAAGATCTTTAATATTAAGACATCTCTGTAATAATAGAAACAAACTGTATTCATACATTCAGGGATCACAGTACACGTTGATCAGCAAGTGACTGAAGTTAACCACGTTGTTGTATTACAAAAGTTATTAAACATGAAGTAAGAATAGGAGTAGTTAAATTAAGGCATTAAATGAAGGATAATATAATATTGTATACCATAGGATGTGATCAATTGTAATGAAGGTTCAGTATTTATTAGAGTAGTCATAGTGTGTATTTACTGTATGTGTAGTTATTGCATCGTTTATTATATACTGTTATAGAGAGTATTGGACTTATTAGTATTTATAAAAGTGGTGTAGTCTTGTAGTTATTGTATTTCTTGTATTGATTGATATTCATGTACGTATCTATACAGTTAACAGAATTGAGAATTATTGGACTGTTTAGTATTTATGAGAGGGATGTAGTCGTATATTTATCATATGTTGTAATTTATTGTATTTATTGTATGTTGTAATTTATTGCATTTATCGTATGTTGTAATTTATTGTATTTATTAAAATGTTCAGAGTTTATTGTATTCAATAAAACTAATGAAAGGGAGATGTAATATATGTAGGTCAACCGGGCACACAAGGGAACCAGCTAAGACTGGAACGTTGCCTGGGAAACTAGGGATTGAATAAACGGCAGTCATGAACTAGAACTTAAGGTGTTGACTCGTATCTTACATAGGTATGTATGTATACATATATGTATATATGTCTGCATATATATGTATGTGTATGTATATATATGTGTGTATGTGTATATATGTATCTGGATGTGTATGCATGGGTATACATGTGTATGCATGTGTACGTATGCATATGTAGGGGAATATATGTGTATATATGTATATGTATGCATGTATATGTATGCATGTATATGTATGTATAGGTATATGTATAATATTTATAATAGTCATAGGGGGTTCGAGCTGGGAATCCAAGCTTCCCGGTGCCAGGGTTCCCCACGCCGAGACTCCCGGCACCGGGCCTCAATTCAAATAATATAACTATCAATAAAATGTGATAACCAACAATAAAATAAATGAAATAAAAATACAATAATATACAAGGTAAGTTTAATGTTAATGTTGCTGTACCAGCAAGAAATGCCATATTCCTGGGGATTATGAATCAGTTGCATAATTACAGTGTTATTTATGAGCATAGCTTACAGGCCTCACGGCACCAGGCCTTCCGGCGCTGGCCTTCCATTAAATAATATGAATAGAAATAAAAAGTGATAACCAACAATAAAATTAATCAAATACAATAATATGTAAGGTAGGTTTTTCTTAATGTTTTACCAGCAAGACAAGCCATCTTTGTGGTGATTATGCATCAGATGCATAATCACAGTGAATTATTTATTATGCATATATATATTAGTATGTAAAACATATATCTAAATGATGTACAACAGTCCCCACAGGACCTCCCCCAGTGGCAAGTGGAAGTATATGAGTGGGCCACAGACCAGCATATACCCCTATGGTTGACTGGAGTTTCCTCTATTGTTTGGGATTTATGGCTATACCAACACAGTAATATCATGGGCAGTTCTGTCCTGTAGCCATGTGTTGTAACTACTGAATTATTTCCTAATATTCACTGTTAATTTACTCAATCTGGTCCCAACTAAATGTCCTAGGAATATTCAGGAAATTAGATTTAATACTTTGCTTTCTGGTGATGTATTCCAATATGAAAACTTCCCAAAACTCAGTGTTCCACAACCATATTTGTGAAATATCCTATATGAAATTCGACCTTGGAAATTGAACCGGTACTCAAATGAGGTACTTTAACCACCATAGTCCGAACGAGGTAAGCTCTCCAACCTATTAACCCGACGTGTTGTGCCCATTTCAGGACAAACTACAACCGCTTGTGTTGTTTGATGGACCCACCATAAATAAGAATATCATCTGCGACTACGTCTACACCTGGGAGATCCCTTAAGATATGGTCCATTTCTTGTATAAAAATATCCCCGGCTGTTTTGATGCCAAAAGGCAGCCGGATATACCTATACCTCCCCCAAGGCGTATTGAACGTACATAACAACGAGCTAGGCTTCGCGCATCTAACACGGAGACAAATTTAGCCCCTGCTGTATTGGCTACCACTTGCTCTACTGCTTTGATAGGGTAAGGCCCACGCAATATTGCCTTATTTAACTTAGTTGGGTCTAAGCACACACATAATTTATTTGGTTTTTGTACTATGGTAATTGAGTTTACCCAAGGTGTAGGCTCTACCTGTTCAACAATCACACCTAGCTTAACCATCTTGTCCAACTCATTCCGCACGGCATCATTGATGGCATGTGTAATACGCCTTGGCAGATCAATCACTGTGGGTACATTTTCATCAACATGTATAGTAGCATTAACTTTGATGCAACCAAGCCCGTTAAATACATTATGGTATTTATTTACCAGTGATTGAGCCTCATCGTCGATTTTCGTGGGTTTCTTGTCAGCCTCCATTGACAGTACACGATTCAGGAGGTTAAGCTGAACACAGGTGTCCTTCCCTAATATTGTGCATCCGTTGTCGATGACTTGGAACAGGATCGGGTGCCCTTGTATGCTGATCGTGACTTCCCCGGGCGGACGGATCCTCTCCCCGGAATACGTCACAAGCCGACACCTTGGTTTCCTCAGCTCCATGTTCGGCAATGACATGAAGACGCTCTCGGGTATTATGCTGGCCTCAGAGCCACTGTCCAGTTTGAATTCTACCGTCTCACCGCAGACCTTCACTGTTTCAAACCATAATCCTTCACGCTCCCTGGTTTCATCCATAGCACCCACGAACAAGTCACTTGGCTCCTCCTCATCCGTATCCTCGGTTAACCATTCCACCAGTGTACCCTCTTCATCCATGTCCAATGCGTTGACAGGCGTCGGTTGCCGCTTGTAAGGACAACAAATGAACACCATGACGACCAGGACACAAGTGGTTTATTATTAGTTCCTCTCCCCGCGCTTCCACGTGACCTTCCCGCGGGCTACCTACCCTATCGCCGGCACACGACATCTGGTATTACATATATTACATCTCCCCCTTTTTTTTTTCAGAGAGCGACTGCATGTCTGTCCATTTAATGTTCATTAATACATATCAAGTACAATATTAACAGAATACAGCCGTTGTCGTAGCTTCCGTACTGTTTGTAACTTTGCTATTTGCGATGAATGTCACATGTCGTTAAGCAATAGGTATACAGTTCTTAACACTAATACATGAAATGACAATGAATAACAATAATCTCAACAAACAAACAAAAATTTAAAAATTGTAATAAATACCTTATATGTGTTGGTTGGTCTGTTATGATGATGATTTTTTTTTCCTTTGTTGATAATTATAGGTTTCTTCTTAATAGGTGGCTAGTTGCTTACTTATTTACAAACGGTACAATTTTTTTTTTTAACACAGACACCGCTTTTTTTTTTTATGTTGCGCACCCTAGCATCTAAAGTGCTGGCTTCGATGTCATACCTCCTTAATACTATCTTAGTCAATCAATTTACTCTGAATATCACACGCAACATTGCACATACTTTAGGTTAGGGCTTTCTACTACAATGCAATGCTCCTCTGACGTTTACTATTGTTTTGCAGTGCAGTGGCAGGCTATTTCTGTCTCTGGCTCTTGCATGATACCATCACTGCACCGCCCCCCTGGCATTTCATCTGCGCTGCACTCTTGATTGTTATTCATCTAACAATTTGCTGAAACCGGCTATACTAACTACTAACTAATTGCCCCCAGCCATGCCTACGTAATCCGGTTTGCGGCATACCCTTCTGACTCTAGTTACGTAACCATTTGTTTTACTTGTGTTTGTACTTTCAGTTTTGTTCATAGTATGTTTGTCTTGTACTATGGCTTTGTCACCTTGCGTTTTTGGGGTTCTGAACAAATGAATACGATTTCTTCTCAGTACTTTACTGGTACTGGCTTGTATTTCATAGTCGCGTGTGTTAGGGCAATTTACTTTTGTTACTTGTCCACTGGACCCTTTTCCGTCATGTGTTCTATAACGGACCTGATCAGCTACGCTTAATTGTTTGTGCGACTTTGTTGTGCATTTGTTGTAGTATTTTCGTTGTTTTGCTTGAATTTCCTTAAATTCTTTGAATTTTGATTTTTGTATCGCTGGTTTTAATTGACTGTCGACCGTAGGCAATTTTGAGTTTAACCTTCTGCTCATTAGCAATTGTGCCGGTGATGAGTTTAGTGTTTCCAATGGTGTGTTGCGGTAGTTTAGTTGTAATCCATGTTACTGGCTAGTGCCTTTTTTATTAATTTCTTAAAAGTTTGCACATATCGTTCTACTTGTCCGTTGCTTTGTGGGTAGTGGGGGTTTGAAGTGATATGTTTGAACTCATAATCTAATTCAAAGTTACGGAACTCATTGCAGATGAACTGTGGACCATTATCAGACATTAATACCGTTGGTATCCCGTGTATACCAAATATTTTGAACAACGCTTTAATTACCGACGCAGAAGTAGTTGCTTTCATCTCACGTATTTCTGGAAACTTGGAATAGTAATCAATGGTGATCAAAAATGTTTTATGTTCTATCTCAAAAAGGTCAGTTCCTACTTTCTCGAACAGTTTGTGTGGAATATGGTGTGAAATCATTGGCTTTACATAAGGTTTATTTCTGTATTGTTGGCAGATTAGACACCGGCTTACTTTATCTTCTACTTGCTTACTCATACCCGGCCAGAACACATGGTCTCGGGCGAATTGCTTGCAGTTGACGATTCCCATATGCGTTTCCTATATTAATTTTAAAGTCAACGGGCGCAGCACATGTGGTATAATAATCTGACTGCCTCTGAGTAGGACATTATTCCTGAAAGTTATTTCTTCTCTAAAACTGTAAAAAAGTTTAACATCATCAGATAAGTCTTTGTTGTTCACCGGCCATTCCTCTTTCACCAATTTAACTACTTGTTGAAGTGTTTTGTCTGTTTTTGTTTATTTTTCAATACGTTTTAACATGGTGTGCGACACGTCGATACTCGCTATTGACAGACTGTTGTCGAACAGGTTATGTGGCTCGGTACTCGCACTGTGCGCTCTTGACAAGGCATCTGCAAAATACATATTGCATCCATTAATATGTTTTACAACTATATTATGGTTTTGCAGTCGCATTCTCATACGCTGCATACGGACTGACAATAAATGTAATGGCTTATTCATAATTTTTACCAATGGCTTGTGGTTTGTTTCAATAGCAACTTGTTTACCAAAAACATACTCGTGGAACTTCACACACCCGAAACAAATAGCCAACAATTCTTTCTCGATGACGGCATAGTTGGACTGTGTGTCATATAGAGCTTTTGAAGCCATGGCCACCGGTCTATTGTTTTGAAATAACGTTGCACCCAATCCGGATTTAGAGGCGTCAACCTGAATTGTAACAGCTTCATTTACATTATAATAATTTAGAACTGGAGCGGTTATTAGTAACCTTTTTAACAATTTGAATGCCTGTTCTTGCTCGTGCTGCCAGTGCCATGCTGTATTTTTCTCTAGAACTGTACGCAAAGGTTTAGTTATCTCCGAAAATTTAGGGATGAATTTACACACATACCGTACCATTCCCCAAAACCGCTGGATCCCTGCCTTATCTGTGGGTGTAGGCATGTCTACAATAGCTTGTAGTCGATCAGCGTTTGGTTTTAATCCTCTCTGCGTTAATACATGCCCCACATAGTTGACTTGTGTCTGACAAATCTTTGACTTTTTTTTATTTAACTTCTCCAAAAATTTAGGGATGAATTTACTCACATACCGTACCATTCCCAAAAACCGCTGGATCCCTGCCTTATCTGTGGGTGTAGGCATGTCTACAATAGCTTGTAGTCGATCAGCGTTTGGTTTTAATCCTCTCTGCGTTAATACATGCCCCACATAGTTGACTAGTGTCTGACAAATCTTTGACTTTTTTGGATTTAACTTCTGATAAATACTCTTTCCAAGTTACGGTTATGTTCTTCTACAGTGTTACCATAAATCAGTATATCGTCGGTGACAATGTTAACTCCAGGCAAATCTTTCAAAATTTCATTAATGAATATGTCACCAGCTGTTTTAATGCCGAACAGAAGACGTGTATACCTGTATCTGCCCCATGGCGGGTTAAATGTACACAACTCTGAACTTTGCTTGTTTAATTCAATTTGCCAGTAGCCGCTATTTGCATCCAGCACTGAGAAATACCTGGCCCCTGCCATTTTTGAAATAACCTCTTCTATAGTCCTTGTCAGGTAGGATGTGCGCAAAATGGCCATGTTTAATTTGGTTGGGTCGAGGCAGACCCTGATTTTGTTTGGTTTTCGAACTACTGTTATAGAACTTACCCATGGGGTTGGTTCTAGTTGTGGTACAATTACACCCAATTTGAGCATTTTGTCTGTCTCATCTTTGACTTTATCAGCTACAGCATGAGGGATCCAGTGTGGTGGGTCTACAGATGGGGTTACATTTTTATCAATAAATATGTTGGCATTTGTTTTAATGGTCCTCACCCCCACAAAAATGTCAATATATTTTTTTACCAAATCGTTAGCTTCAGCGTTGCCGCACGCACTATCTTCTTATGCCCGGAATGTAGCTGGTGCGTCCTCCCATGCTTGACTCCAACTCTGCGTCCTCGCTTGATCAGCTGTAACTGTACGCAGGCGTCCTTTCCCAGGATTGGAGTTCCGTCCGCTGTAACTTGAAAGCACATATCAATTCCTTCTATTTTCGTGTGTACCTCCCCCTCGGGAATGATACACTGTCCTGAATACGTTACAAGGACACTTGGTGATGGGTGGAGGACAGTGTTCTGCAATTTTAAATAAACGCTCTTCGGTATTATATTTGCTTGTGAACCCGTGTCGAGTTTGAAGTTTGTGTATTCATTCTCCAGTAGTACTGTCGTAAACCATAGCTGTTTTTTGTCGTCCTCAGGAAATGACACTTCCCCAATGTACAGTTTGTTGCTGTCACTGTCAGGCTCTTCATGTGATACTTCTTGTTGTATGTCGTCCACTTCTATTTCGCCTACATACGACTTGTTGCTGCTTTTTGTTCTGCAAACTTTTTGAAAATGTCCAATTTTCTTGCAATATAGACATGGCTTGTCTCTGGCAGGGCATTGGTTTGGGGCGTGATAGTATCCGCATTTGTTGCACTGTACTTTCTGCTGGGTGTATCTCGGTGGGCGTTCTGTTCGACCACGTGGTGTCCCTGACGCATACCGAGACTGGCCTGTACTCGCTGCAGGGCGTTTCCTGATGAAATCGACGCAATCACTGCTACCGCCTGCTGCTTCTGCTAACTGATTATGACTATTTTCGTTCAGCCGACACATATCCCTACACTGGTCCAACGTTAGATTAGGTGTTTGTAAGAGTCTGTCTCATAGTTTATTGTCTTTCACTCCACACACTAACCTGTCACACAACATTGAATCTTTCAACTTGCCATAGTCACACAGGTGTATTTGATGTTGTACCTCGCGCATGTATGTGTCCATACTTTCAGTAGTTTGGTTGTACGAGTTAAACTTGTACCTTATGACTGTTACATTGGTGTGCCCCATGCAGTACTTCTCGAATGCCTCAATTAACGGTGAAATTCTGTCTTGAGCACTTTCTTCAAATTTAAAGTTCAGGTGTAGTTATTGGGCCTCTTTACCTGCCACGTGCAGGAACACACAACATTGCACTTTTTCCACCTTGTTCGCTGCACCTGAAGCTGTGGCGTAAATGTGGTAGGAATGCAACCATGCACGCCAGTTCAAGGCCAGGTTGCCTTCAAGACTTAGAGGACTTGGTGGCTTTAGGCCTGTGAGCGCCATATCTGTCGGTTCTTCTCTATCTGACACCATGTAAGGACAACAAGTGAACACCACGGCGACCAGGACACAAGTGGTTTATTATTAGTTCCTCTCCCCGCGCTTCCACATGACCTTCCCATGGGCTACCTACCCTATCGCCGGCACGCGACATCTGGTATTACATATATTACACCGCTGACCTCCCCTGCACACTCTCGCAAAATGCCCAATGTGGCCGCATGTAATGCACTCTTTTCCTCTGGCTGGGCAGTTGTCGCGAGGGTGTGAATACCCACACCTAGTGCAATTAGGGCGGTTGGAGGCGTGCCTGTAACTCTTGCCTCACCGGTTGTCATTACCGGCACGTGCCAGTAGGCGTGCTGGGGGTCGTGACCTTTGCCTCTCGTGATGACTTACAGCATGCACCTCGGTATCACAAGTGTTATCCGCGCCGCCCCCTAACTGTTCTGAGCTGTGCTCACTCAGGCGGCATATTTCTACGCACCGCTCCAATTCAAGGATCGGGGTCTGTAAGATGTGTCAGATGTGGTGGATTGACTTCAAACATGGCACTAACAGGATTGAAACTGCCGGCTCCTCTGAGTTTGAAAGGAAACTTGGCTATCAATTGGCGAGTATGGCACGGAGCCTATGCATGTGGCGGGCCTAGAAGCGCAGAAGTTGTTCCATACGATGAACCTGGAAAGCAGTGACCGGGACAAAATAAGCGCTATAACAGTCGCATCCCGGGATTACTGCCATGGAAAGTCCAACCGCACTATTGTATGTTACAAATTCAATAGTTACAACCAAACTACACAAGACATGGAGACTTATATATGTGAGTTACAGTACCGCATTGAACTTTCTGATTACGGTGTTACCGAGGAGTCAATATTCTGTGATAGACTGGTATGTGGTATCAAGAGCAATGTAGTGCGGGACAAGTTATTACAGACCCCACATCTGACACCATGTAGTAAAGTAACAGAAGCGAACGCTTAGAAGTCTGAATGCTAAGTGGCGTTTATTCAATCCACGATCGACCACGTCACCTGTGTCACCTGACTCGCCTCGCTGGGTTTGGCGTGCTCTCCATACAAATATTACAGTGATTGTAGGGGAGTAGCTGTGGATGTGGTCGTGTACAGGAGGTGTGGGTGGTGTGTAGGAGAGTTGTGGTGATTGAAGGGGAGTAGGTGTGGGTGGGGTGTAGGAGAGTTGTAGTGATTGTAGGGGAGTAGGTGTGGATGTGGTGGTGTACAGGAGGTGTGGGTGGGGTGTAGGAGAGGTGTGGTGATTGTAGGGGAGTAGATGTGGGTGTGGTGGTGTACAGGAGGTGTGGGTGGGGTGTAGGAGAGGTATGGTGATTGTAGGGGAGTAGGTGTGGGTGTGGTGGTGTACAGGAGGTGTGGGTGGGGTGTAGGAGAGTTGTGGTGATTGAAGGGAGGAGGTGTGGGTGTGGTGGTGTACAGGAGGTGTGGGGTGTAGGAGAGTTGTAGTGATTGTAGGGGAGTAGGTGTGGATGTGGTGGTGTACAGGAGGTTTGGGTGGGGTGTAGGAGAGTTGTAGTGATTGTAGGGGAGTAGGTGTGGATGTGGTGGTGTACAGGAGGTGTGGTTGGGGTGTAGGAGAGTTGTGATTGTAGGGGAGTCGGTGTGGGTGTGGTGGTGTACAGGAGGTGTGGTTGGGGTGTAGAAGAGTTGTGGTGATTGAAGGGAGGAGGTGTGGGTATGGTGGTGTACAGGAGGTGTGGGTGGGGTGTTGGAGTGATTGTAGGGGAGTAGGTGTGGGGGTGTGGTGGTGTACAGGAGGTGTGGGTGGGGTGTAGGAGAGTTGTGGTGATTGTCGGGGAGTAGGTGTGGATGTGGTGGTGTACAGGAGGTGTGGGTGGGGTTTAGGAGAGTTGTAGTGATTGTAGGGGAGTAGGTGTGGGTGTGGTGGTGTACAGGAGGTGTGAGTGGGGTGTAGGAGAGGTATGGTGATTGTAGGGGAGTAGGTGTGGGTGTGGTCGTGTACAGGAGGTGTGGGTGGGGTGTAGGAGAGTTGTAGTGATTGTACGGGAGTAGGTGTGGGTGTGGTGGTGTACAGGAGGTGTGGATGGGGTGTAGTAGAGTTGTAGTGATTGTAGGGGAGTAGGTGTGGGTGTGGTGGTGTACAGGAGGTGTGGGTGGGTTGTAGGAGAGTTGTGGTGATTGTAGGGGAGGAGGTGGGGATGTGGTGGTGTACAGGAGGTGTGGGTGGGGTGTAGGAGAGTTGTAGTGATTGTAGGGGAGTAGGTGTGGGTGTGGTGGTGTACAGGAGGTGTGGATGGGGTGTAGGAGAGTTGTAGTGATTGTAGGGGAGTAGGTGTGGATGTGGTGGTGTACAGGAGGTGTGGGTGGGGTGTAGGAGAGTTGTGGTGATTGTAGGGGAGTAGGTGTGGGTGTGGTGATGTACAGGAGGTGTGGGGTGTAGGAGAGTTGTGGTGATTGTAGGGGAGTAGGTGTGGGTGTGGTCGTGTACTGGAGGTGTGGGTGGGGTGTAGGAGAGTTGTGGTGATTGTAGGGGAGTAGGTGTGGGTGTTGTGGTGTACAGGAGGTGTGGGGTTTAGGAGAGTTGTGGTGATTGTAGGGGAGTAGCTGTGGGTGTGGCCATGTACAGGAGGTGTGGGTGGGGTGTAGGAGAGTTGTAGTGATTGTAGGGGAGTAGGTGTGGGTGTGGTGGTGTACAGGAGGTGTGGGGTGTAGGAGAGTTGTAGTGATTGTAGGGGAGTAGATGTGGGTGTGGTGGTGTACAGGAGGTGTGGTGGGGTGTAGGAGAGTTGTGGTGATTGTAGGGGAGTAGGTGTGGTGTGGTGGTGACAGGAGGTGTGGGTGGGGTGTAGGAGAGGTATGGTGATTGTAGGGAGTAGGTGTGGGTGTGGTGGTGTACAGGAGGTGTGGGTGGGGTTAGGAGAGTTGTGGTGATTGAAGAGAGGAGGTGTGGGTGTGGTGGTGTACAGGAGTGTGGGGGTAGGAGGAGTTGTAGTGATTGTAGGGGATAGGTGTGGATGTGGTGGTGTACAGGAGGTGTGGGTGGGGTGTAGGAGAGTTGTAGTGATTGTAGGGGAGTAGGTGTGGATGTGGTGGTGTACATGAGGTGCGGTTGGGGTGTAGGAGAGTTGTGGTGATTGTAGGGGAGTAGGTGTGGGTGTGGTGGTGTACAGGAGGTGTGGGTGGGGTGTAGGAGAGTTGTAGGGGAGTAGGTGTGGGTGTGGTGGTGTACAGGAGGTGTGGGGCGTAGGAGAGTTGTAGTGATTGTAGGGGAGTAGGTGTGGGTGTGGTGGTGTACAGGAGGTGTGGGTGGGGTGTAGGAGAGTTGGGGTGATTTTAGGGGAGTAGGTGTGGGTATGGTGGTGTACAGGAGGTGTGGGTGGGGTGTAGGAGAGTTGTAGTGATTGTAGGGGAGTAGATGTGGGTGTGGTGGTGTACAGGAGGTGTGGGTGGGGTGTAGGAGAATTGTAGTGATTGTAGGGGAGTAGGTGTGGGTAAGTCTGGAGGAGGTGTGGGGCGTGGGGTGGGTGTTTGGGAGAGTTGTTGGGCTGTGAGGAAGGTGCGGGTGTTGAGGTAGGTGGAGGAGGAGGTGGGTGTTGAGGGAGGTGGAGGACGGAGTGGGTGTTGAGGGAGGTGGAGGAGGTGGAGGAGGGTGTGGGTGTTGTTGGAGGTGGAGGACGGAGTGGGTTTTGAGGGAGGTGGAGGAGGTGGAGGAGGGTGTGGGTGTTGTTGGAGGTGGAGGACGGAGTGGGTTTTGAGGGAGGTGGAGGAGGTGGAGGAGGGTGTGGGTGTTGATGGAGGTGGAGGACGGTGTGTTGAAGATTTATACTGCCTATCATGGATAAGTCTGAATAGACTTGTTTTCACCATTAGACAGTTTGTCGATAGAAAGCCCGAGCCCACACTTTTACCGACCCCAGGGATTTTTAGCCTCCCACACCACATAGACATGGTATGAGAGCAACTGGCCTTTGCTGACGCTGTAAGTTCATGGGGCATGGGGAATCGAACCACTGGCCTTCAGATTAGGAGTCCGACCTAGAAAAATGTCAGACACTCTAACCACTCCGCCACAGAGAACAGCACATGGTGTGTGGGTGTTGAGGGGTGGAGGTGTTGAGCAAGGTGGAAGAGGGTATGGGTGTTGAGGGAGGTGGAGGAGGGTGTGGGTGTTGAGTGAGGTGGAGGACGATGTGGGTGTTGAGGGAGGTGGAGGTGTTGAGGGAGGTGGAGGAGGGTGTGGGTGTTGATGGAGGTGGAGGAGGGTGTGGGTGTTGATGGAGGTGGAGGAGGGTGTGGGTGTTGATGGAGGTGGAGGAGGGTGTGGGTGTTGATGGAGGTGGAGGAGGGTGTGGGTGTTGATGGAGGTGGAGGAGGGTGTGGGTGTTGAGAGAGGTGGAGGAGGGTGTGGGTGTTGATGGAGGTGGAGGACGGTGTGGGTGTTGAGGGAGGTGGAGGTGTTGAGGGAGGTGGAGGACGGTGTGGGTGTTGAGGGAGGTGGATGTGTTGAGGGAGGTGGAGGAGGATGTGGGTGTTGAAGCAGGTGGAGGAGGGTGTGGGTGTTGATGGAGGTGGAGGACGGTGTGGGTGTTGAGGGAGGTGGGGGAGGGTGTGGGTGTTGAGGGAGGTGGAGGACGGAGTGGGTTTTGAGGGAGGTGGAGGAGGGTGTGGGTTTTGATGGAGGTGGAGGACGGTATGGGTGTTGAGGGAGGTGGAGGTGTTGAGGGAGGTGGAGGAGGGTGTGGGTGTTGAAGCAGGTGGAGGAGGCTGTGGGTTTTGATGGAGGTGGAGGACGGTGTGAGTGTTGACGGAGGTGAAGGTGTTGAGCGAGGTGGAGGAGGATGTGGGTGTTGAAGCAGGTGGAGGAGGGTGTGGGTTTTGATGGAGGTGGAGGACGGTGTGGGTGATGAGGGATGTGGAGGACGGCGTGGGTCTTGAGGGAGGTGGAAGAGGGTGTGGGTCTTGAGGGAAGTTTAGGAGGGTGTGGGTGTTTAGGCAGGTGGAGGAGGGTGTGGGTGTTGAGGGAGGTTTAGGAGGGTGTGGGTGTTTAGGCAGGTGGAGGAGGGTGTGGGTGTTGAGGGAGGTTCAGGAGGGTGTGGGTGTTTAGGCAGGTGGAGGAGGGTGTGGGTGTTAAGGGAGGTTTAGGAGGATGTGGGTGTTTAGGCAGGTGGAGGAGGGTGTGGGTGTTGAGGGAGGTTTAGGAGGGTGTGGGTGTTTAGGCAGGTGGATGAGGGTGTGGGTGTTGAGGGAGGTTTAGGAGGGTGTCGGTGTTTAGGCAGGTGGATGAGGGTGTGGGTGTTGAGGGAGGTTTAGGAGGGTGTGGGTGTTTAGGCAGGTGGATGAGGGTGTGGGTGTTGAGGGAGGTTTAGGAGGGTGTGGGTGTTTAGGCAGGTGGGGGAGGGTATGGGGGAATAAGGCTGGAGGTTAATGCGTCCGAGCGTGTATAGAAGGAGGGTAACAACCACTTGAGGCGCAGAACACATTAATGACTTACAACCCACCCACTTGCCCTTGTCTAATAGTCGGGGAAAGAGACAGCAGTCTAAAAAAAAGTCTTTTTCTTCACGAAAAATAGAAAGAAAAGTTTATTTGGGTTTGGCTGCTTCCACCTTCATCGTCCATTTGAATTGATGAACGTCATTGGCAGGGGAATTGACTAATCAGAGCCAGTAGTTCAATGCAGTGCAAGCCTCCGCCTCGTTGGTCACAGTGACAGAGTGTTGAAGGGCCCTTTAAGCAACCATTTATTGCCAGAACACATTACAATGAGCTGTTGAAGTTGAGGAGTCAGTGTTAGCGGCGTTTGGTGTTACAGCCTGTTACCGTTTAGCAATCACCGACATCGGGAACTGTGTTAAGTGGTATGCAGGAGGGCGTAACACTTACATTATAGATAAACGTTTAGTTATTTATAGATTTGGGAATTCCCTCGAGTCGACAATATGAATAACGCCGCCAATGCAGCGGCGGCGTTAATATCAGTTCGAATTTAGGGTTAAATTGATAAAATTTCACTTATTGGGTATTTAATTCTGTCAAATATGATAGCATTGAATAGATTTGGGCCTAATAAATTGCCGCCGCCGGCGCATCGACGTCGCTTTCCATACTGGCGGATGAAAGCAACGTCGATACGGCGGCGGCGATTTGTTTACTTTACGTTTGTCGATTCAAAAATATTAATATTAATATCGCCGCTGTTGCGACGGCAGCGTTAATCTTGCTTCGATTTTAGGGTTAATTTAATAAAAATTTCACTATTTGACTATGTAACTTTGTTAAATATGGCACGATTGAATAGATTTGATACCTAACACCACTGTAAACTAGCTATTTTTCTGGTTTACCTTAACCTAGTTTAAGCTTCTGGTGTTAGGCCTATCACTGACTCGTGCATGCCATTTTTCGTCGCTAAACGGGAATTCTGGCCAAATACCGTTTTGCCTCGCTAACACTGACTCCTGCATACGGCCCCTGTACTACTATTACGGCACATAATGATGACAGTACATAGAAAGAACTGTGCTTTCTGATTGCGCTGTGTTAAAGTTTAATCCTGGCAATGAATTCTAAATATAAACCCAGCATCTCTAGATGTCCCATGCAAAAAATATGATAAGTGACAAAGTGGTTTGCTAAAGGCTGTCACTCAGTCATATTCTCTGACCACAACCAGTACCACATCTGAACACTTGGACTTCTGGATACTGAATGCTTTATTCACCGTCCAGGGACCTGAACTGCCGGCACCCTGTGCCTCTGACGTCATCTCATTTACACATTCCTTTGTTCTCTGCTCATGCCTGGATGTCTTTTACGCATATATTAGAGGCCCCTACTGATTCGAGCATCCCAACCATGTACATAGATTATCTGGGGCCGGACGCGCCGACCAAATCGCTCTCGCCTCCTGTGTGGGAGGTCGTGGATCCAAAACCCGACCGAATCAAAGCAATGACTTACAAAATGTATACTTGTCGCTCTTTAGCCTGGTGCCTTAGCATCAATAGGATATGGCAAGGACTGGTTTGCTTAGTACCAGGATAATATGATTGAGTGGAGTGTTACCTTATGATGCTGGTGGCCCAATCGTCCATGCAAGGTGAAGAAGAACTTACCAATGTTACTAAAGAGTAAGTGTATGGATGACTGCATCACATGTTGCAGAGTAATCGTCCATTTGCTAATAACAAGTTGACCCATGGGTAGTACGTGCCCTCACAGGTGTGTGTGCAGTGCACTGTGACACTGGCCCTGATATACAAAATCCAAACCACCCTCACACCTATTCCAAGTGCCCCCCCCCCCCCCGCAGGAATGCGTCCGACCCTACCCCGTGCATCCCCGCCACCACCCCACCCCCTCCCCGTCCACTGGGGAGGGGGAGGGGGAGATTTGTTTGCTTGTTGTTGTTTTACGTCCTAGCAACATCTAAGGTAATATCAGGTCGGGGTACCGACTTGTGACAGTGCACACTCATGGCGACTTTATAGTGCTGTCCCACTGGGAAACAGGCCGCCAGCACCATGACCTGGTATCCCACTCAGTCACATTATCCTGACACTGAGCACACCAGTCCTTGCCCTGTCCTAATAATGCCGAGCGCCAGGCTAGGAAGCGATAAGTATCAATTTTTAAGTCATTGGTTTGACTCGACCAGTGTTTGAACCCACGATCTACCAGCAAGGGAAACAGACGCTCTAACTCATTCGGCCATCCTGTCTGGTTCCAATCATTCAGAAGTTTATGTATATAAATATATATGATGTATACATATATATGCATAATTATATATATAATTATATTCGTCATTATATTTGTCATTATCTTCATCATTATATTCGTAATTATATTCGTCATTATATTTGTCATCATATTCGTCATTATTATCGTCATTATTATTATTAATGTCATTATTATTGTCATTATTATCATCATTATTAATGGTATTATCATTGTCAATGTAATTATTATAACCATTATTAATGTCATCATTACCATCATTAATATTGACATTATATTCGTCATTATATTCGTCCTTATATCCTGGCTTATATTCGTCATTATATTCGTCATTAGATTCGTCATTAGATTCGCCCCGTACCCCCCCCCCCCTCCCACCCACCCCTGTGAGTCCCCGCATGAGTGTCGCGCGATGCAGAGGTGACAGTGTCAGAGCACCCCGAACCCCATCTCCCCGAGGCAAATCAAATGCAATGCAAACCATTACGGCCACCTCCCCTGTGGGGGCGGGGGGTGGGGGGGCATAACTCCACTCACACAGAAGTTTATGTATATAATAGTATGTGTGCATGCATACATGTGTATGCATAATTCTTTCGTATTTCATTAATAATTCAAATGGTGAGTGTATGTCAATAATAATAATGACAAATGTAATGATGAATATAATGATGAATATAATGATGAATATAATGATGAATATAATGACAAATATAATGACGAACATAATGACGAATATATTATCATTATTATTATTATTATTATGTGTATTATAATGTATTATAATAATATAAAGGAACGGAGCAATTCCAATATTGATATCATATTCATTGTACGATTATTTGTGTGTATTCGGGATTCACACACCCACCCCTTTATATGCGCGCGATTGGGGCGCCAAATGTTTGGTGCGGAAATGATTCAAACCACTCTCACTTCGCTCGCATTTTTCTTTTTGGTAGGGCATATTAGTCCCAGCCAGAGAACTAATAAAGAACTCAGCCCAACTCTGCTTTGTCTAACCTTATTGCCTAGTGGTTTATAATTATTTATGTCGTCCTGATTAATGTCACTGTCAATATTAATGACAGTATTATCAGTATCCTTGTCATTATTATTATTGTTATTGTCATTATTATTATTGGCATTATTATTGTAATTATGAAATAATTCAAATAAGGTCCAGAGTCAAATGTTTCAGGGGACTGGTTGTTTCGGACGGCGGGTCACCAGGACTCCCAGCGGCAGGTGACCGGGACCCCAAGTGGCAGGTGGCCAGGACTCCCGGGAAGTGGGATCTGGAAAAGTGGCCTCCTAACCTACTACATGTAAAGGCCCTGTCACATTTCGACGCATCTTTGAAGCGCACGCCAACACGTAAAATCACAGTTTTACGTCGAGAAGTGTCAAACGTTTCAGCGTGGGGGGGGGGGGGGGGGGGGCAAAGTTGGACGTATACATACCGTATACATAGCATATGGCCTACGCTGGAATTACGCTCACGGTATGTTCGCAGAATGCCAGTGAATGTTATATACGTTATTCGATCACCAGAACTACCCCTCATACGTTACATACGTCAAGACATGCTGGAGAAATGCTAAACGTACGTTAGGCATAGGTTAGCCGTATGTTATCCATACGTTGTCAGTATATGAACTGTACATTCCCACTGCCTTTAATGTAGGTCAATGTAGTACAACATAGTGAACAACGTTTGTCTAACATACGTCTAATGTACATTGATGTATGCCTAACATATACATAACATATGGCCAATGTAAAATCCACATGTTGTCGAATGTTTTCGTACGTCGAAAGTTTTGCGCATACACAAAACTTTCCCGACACCCTGACGCGCGATGCCGTATCTCGACAAATGTCGACGTACATTGGCGTATACCAATGAGCGCCTAATGCACACATAACGCATAACGACGTATCCTGACGTAGCGGCCAAAAATCACATATGTCGGCGTGGTGCGTCGTGATGTGATAGCCCCTTTATGCACACTATTACTGCAACATTAAGTGAAGAACTTACCAAGGTACATACATACACATACATATACATGTGCATATATACTATATATACATATACTTATATATACATGTTTATGCATATATATGTATATATCCTCGGTAATAACTAATATATTCATATATATGAATTATGCATATCCACATCTATATTCCATATATACAAATATACCTAGATATACAAGCATACTCATAATTGCCCGTATTAATGTCATCATTATCATCATCATTATCGTAATTATATATCTCGAAACACATATGTACTTACGTATATATACACATATATACACATATACATCCAGATACATATGTATACATTAACATACATTATAAAATAAACACATATATAAACTGAATTTAGAGATGACTGCATCACATACTACATACTGCAACATGTGTAGTCTCTGCCACTCTGGGCGTAATCGATTAATCAACTCGGGTCACCCGAGCCACTTATTGGCGCATGCGCACATCCTACAAACTCGGGTCGAATAATCAAATACGCTTCTCCGCGCTTGGGTGGACAATTTTTTAGTTTTTTTTAATAACCGATAAAACTACAGCAAAATAGGATTTAAAGTATTTTATGATGGCCTAGTTTAGCTATATTTCCATTTCATTAATCTAAGTTATTCTTTAAAAAAAACATATATGACTGGTACTGGTAGCTCTTATCCTGCAGGACGATATCAGCACAAATGTGACGTCATCGCTCGTAGCCAACCCCAGCTAGGAGGTGGGTTACTTGGGTCGGATCATTTTGCACACGGCACGTGTATTTGTCGACTCTACTCGCAGTGTTCGATTTGAAATTCTGACGACTCGGGTGACCGGAGTCGCTCGGGTCGTGTTAATCGATTACGGCCTCTGAGACTTATTGCAAGCTCATATGGGCATAAGGTTGCCAGTGGTGATCTGGGTTACACCTTCACTGACAGCTGAGCTCACTGAGTGTAAAGGTGTCATGGCTTATGCCACTTGGAATAGGTGTGAGGGTGGATTGGGTTAGGTATGTCAGGCCCAGTGTCACAGTGTACTGCACACACATCTCTGAGGGAACAGACTACCTATGGGTCAACTTGTTATTAGCAAATGGAGGATTACCCAACTTTCAGTCATCCATAAATATAGGAGCATTGGTGAGTTCTTCACTTTATATTGCAATAATAGTGTGCATAATATGTAGCAGGTTAAGAGGCCACCCATTCAGATCCTGGCTTCCCAATATCAGGAGTCCCAGCCACCCAATGCCAGGACTCCTGGCTTCCCACTTCCGGGAGCATTTGACTGTCGACCTTATTTGAATTATATATCAAATTAAATTTGTCATTATATGTCATTATATTCGTCATTATATTCATCATTATATTTAGTCATTATATTTGTCATTACATTTGTCATTACATGTGTCAATGCATTTGTCAATATATTTGTCATTACATTTGTCATTACATTTGTCATTACATTCGTCATTACATTCCTCATTATATTCTTCATTATATTCGTTATCAATTCTAAAGATGATGACAAAAATAATCAATGATAAAATATAGATAATAATACATCTAATAAACCTAATCTGGCATGCTCACTCTTCTCCCTCTCTGAACTAACCCCCAACCCCCAGTAAGCTAGCCACTGCATATGAAAGGGGTGTGAAGGGGGGGGGGGGCAGTCACACAGGCTTTGCCACTGACTTACAGATACGCCCATGGCTGACTGGAGGTACCCCTGTTGTCATGTTGGTTGTTGGTTCAGGAATCTTAATATAATTTTTCCTTTCCTGCGATATGTTCCAATAGTAAAACTCGCCCAAACTCACTGTTCCACAGTCATTTATGTCATTTCACTGCATTATACTATATCAAATTTGACCTTCGAAATTCAAGCGGACCTAAAATGACCAGCGTCCTCCGAACGAGGTGAGCTCTCCAACCTGATCAGCATTGCATCCCAGTGGGGCGGCACCATATAATCACTATGAAGAGTGTACATTGTCACAAGGCGGTACCCAACCAGATATGACCATATATGTGTATAGCACATATATCCCTGACCAATGAACCTCACCAAGTAAGGACTAGAGGCTTTCATTTCGGTGCGACTCTCAGAATGTACAGCCGAGGGCAGGCGGTGACCAGTGGGTGCAGTGAGAGTTGACCCTCTAGTATGGGGGGAGGGGTGGCGGTGGGAGGTTAGAATGAGTTAAGAAATAGTCGGGAGCAGTTGCGTCTTTATATTCGCATAATACATTATACAGTACACATACATAGATAGTAGTGCTGCTCTTCGCATCCGGACTACACCAGCGCCCGTCCCCGTGAAGGTCACCTTGTCAAGAGGCAGCGTCCAATCAGACCCAGCGGTTCAAACCATGAGTTGGACGTGAGCTTCCGCCTGATTGGTCGCCGTGATGAGGTGGGCAGCAGCAGCCACCAGGCCATGTCGCGACAGATGACAATCAGCCCACAATAACCAAGTCACACTGCAGCAGCTCGAGTTGTTTTGAATGAAAGCGAGGCTGCATAAGCGCACCCGTGCCTGCCGGGGACTTCAGAAAGTGCTTTGTGAGGCGATCACTGCGCTGTATCCGGTGTGGTGGTTTCAGCGGGTTCCCGTGCTCAGAGGTGTCCCTCGCTTCTGCGCTGCTTCTGCGCATGCGCGGATTTCGCATCAACTCGGGGCACCTGAGCCACTTATTGGCGCATGCGCACATCCTACAAACTCGGGTCGAATAATCGAATACACTTCTCCACGCTCGGGTGGACAATCTTTTTTTTTTTTTTAATAACCGATAAAAATACAGCAAAATAGGATTTAAAGTATTTTATGATGGCCCAGTTTACCTATATTTCCATTTAATTAATCTAAGTTATTCTTTTTATGCACATGGCACGTGTATTTGTCGACTCCACTCGCCGTGTTCTATTTGAATTTCTGACGACTCGGATGACCCGAGTCGCCCGGGTCGTGTTAATCGATTACGGCCCGTTGATGCGAAATCCGCGCATGCGCAGAAGCAGCGCAGAAGCGAGGGACACCTCTGAGCACGGGAACCCGCTGAAACCACCACAGGGCGGTCAATTACAGAAGTTAATTTGATAAATATAACCGTTTCCGTTAGAGAATAGATGGATCTCTACTTTTGCAATTGAGTCGCCCTGAGATGGCCAACGTGGACTGGAAGATGGCACACAAATAATTACTTTGTGGTATCATGTTCATCTATTCCAGAAGGAACAAATCATTACCCTGCGCTTACCTTACCATGCAAAGAGACACCTGAACAGGTAAACACATGGGAAGATTGATTGCATAAGTAAGTCTAGGTAGTCCAATGGTAGGGGTGCTTACTTCAGAAAGACAGAACTGTGGGTTCTATAACCGCTCTAAAGCCGTGTTTACACGGGCAATTGTGAAGCGAATTAGACAAAGCGATTTATATGAAGCGAAGTAGTGGTGCGTTTACACGAGCGAGTTTGAAAGTCTGTCGGCGACCGGGAACCAGCAGCCTTAGTGCTGCCTGTAGCCGGCGAGCACTGCTATTTGTTTACTTTACACTCGTCGATTCAACGCCGATGTAGCTGCTACGTTAATATCGCTTGGAATTTATGGTTAATTTAATTAAATTTCATTATTTGAGGATTTAATTCTGTTAGATATGATCGCATCTAATAGATTTCGGCCTAATCGGGCCCTAACACTGCTGGGCACCAGCGAGTAGATACTGCTCCATCTGTAGCTGGCAAGTGCTACTATTTTATACTATCACCGCCCGGGAACCAGCAGAATCGCTTCATATAAACCACCTCGCAAGGTGGTTTACATAAAGTGAATCATATGAAGCGAATCAGCCCTAATCCGCCTCAGAGTCGCGTTTACACGGCGAATGTGAGGCGAACTAGGCAAGGCGATTTATATGAAGCGATTTAACTCTCCTGTGTAAACACGGCTTATGTGTGGTGTCCCGTATGTTTGCAGCATTCCACGACAGAAAGATAACATCGGCTGGGGCGCATCTTTAGTATACTGCAGCAGCGGCTTCACTTCTTACACAGAGGGAATACAAGTCTTTGATCATTCGCCAAAATGGGTCACGTGGGGAGTATTCGGAGCTGACCGTGTAACGTACAACACGTAGTATCTCCTACCTTAGAAATGCAGTGGGACGAGAACTGGACTGGGAAGAGGAGTTCAGGCTAGGCACAAATCTACATGCACCACCTAATGTTGCTGCTGAAGAGGATTTATTTAGGAAATAAATGCCCAAATGAGACCAGTATTATATAGGCTAAGAACTTTCTACAGCTTTCTGTGGCGAACATAAAAATGAGTTCATAAATCTACTTGCGGCTGACATTCTGGAAATCAGCGAAAGGGGCATGCCAGCCGCCAGGTCTGATGGAGGTGGGTGTTGGTATTTATTGCCCGCAGGGTGAGAAGGGTCCACAGCGACGAAAGGAGGAAAAACGGCTGACCACTGGGTCATATCGAGCATACCTTTGCAGGATGAGTTTCGCATTCTGTAATTACTGATATTGTGTAATTTAAACAGAAATTGATGTAAATAAATTTCAAATATACTTCAAACACTTTAATCCATTTATTCCCCCCCCCCCCCCGATATAACTACAGCAAAGTATTTTATGATTGCGCGTGTATTTTTTTTACTCCACTTGTGGTGTTCGATTTGAAATCCTAGCCACTTGGGTGACCCGAGTCACTCTAATTGAATACGACCGTCATTTCCGCAGAATAAACTATTAATATCGCATTTGTGCATCCATCTTTATGACAAATTGTTCTTTATTTCTTTTAATTTTTAATAAAATCTCAGTTTTGCACTATGCCTATTAGCAAATTCTTTGGCAGCAGGCATTTGTTTTAATATATTATTAACCAATCGCTGGCCCCGCTCAACCGTGGCTGGTTGGATCGCAACCGTGTGCCCTAGCCTTTGTACCGGAAACAAGTTCAAACGGGCTCAAACGAGTTCAACCATGGCTGGTTGGATCGCAACCGTGGCTGGTTGGGTCGCTCCTTATTGTGCTGAATATGCTTATGCGCAGGGTAGCACTCCAGAGCTGACAGATGTGGGCAGGGGACGAAATGATAACACTGATTCCGGCAGTGAGTGATGGCCGCAGAGCCTGCGTCTGGGAACCGGGGACTTCTCAGGCGGCACTCCGGCATCGTCTGCTTCCTCTCAGCGTAACGCCCGATACCCGATATAACAGAAAGCAGCAGATCTTATTTGTTTGTTCGGGCTTTAGTAACATCTAAGGCCCTAGTATCAGGATGGGTACCGACGTGTGTCAGTGAGTAATGACATATTGTAACTGAGTTTGATAGAGGCTTATTGGTGGCGGTGGCACGGTTTTCCAAATAGGCAATACTATAAAGCCAGCATGAGAGTATGGTTCCACAACTCGGCATCCGTCCTGGTTAACCTTGGATATTTCTGGAATGTAAAATCAATTAACTAAAGCTTCCGACCACTGAACCCTGTCGCAAGTAAGCTGAGAACGTCTCTAAATATCTCAGCACATAATTAATGGGGCTTAATTAATGGGGCTATCACACTACGATGTAACGTGGTAGCGTAAGCTGACGTAGGTGAAATTTGGCCATTACGTCAAGGAACGTCGAGATACATTATGCGTTCGTTAAGACTACATCGAGGTACGTCGAGTTACATCGAGTTACGGTGACACACGTCAAGGTTTTGGACATACCCAAAACTTTTGATGTAGCTCTAGGTATACGTTAGACATATGTCAAGTATGCTAGACATATGTTACACATAGGTTATACATACGTTGAACTATGTTGAACTACATCAGGCTTAAGTCAAGCCAGCAGAAATGTACAGTCCACATATTGACAATGTATTGAAAATGTATGTCTAATGTATGTCTAACGTATGTCTAACATATGTCTAACATACATTTGGCATTACTCCATCGTGTTTTGACGTATTTAACGTATAAAGGCGTACTTCTGGCAATCGAATAATGTATATAATGTTCAACGGCATTCTGCGAGCATTCCGTAAAGCGTCTAAAAAATATTCTCATGCATTACCACTATGTTGGATCAACATTTCGCTTACGTCTACTCCGTTGCACTGACGTCCAACTTGGCCCTGAAACGCCGAGAACTTTGACGTTTCTCAACGTAAATAAGTGATTTCTACGTTCCCCACTCGCTGAGTGTTACGTCACAGTGTGAAAGGGGTATAAGGAAATGATTTTGTTGAGACAGTCACATCCAATCAGCGGTTCCTACCATTCCAGTTATTAAATTGCGAGTTATTTCTCGCCGACTACACGAGGTTTCTCATTATCACATTATGATTAGGCTGTTGAGTTAGACGACTGTGACAATTTGCATTCATTTGAAAGTGTGAGAACTCATTGAACCCCGCTCTCTCCAACCCCCGTGATGCCAATCAATTTAATCACTGCTAAAACGTTGAATGCCGCTCGGACGTAAAGCCCATTTCACTATAAGAAGCGCCTAATGTCAATCAAATAAAGACCCGGTGTAGGTTTGTTTTGTGCACTTTTTGTTCTTACAAAAAGATTATTTATGCTTTTCTATAACATAGGGGGGGCGAACTGGAGTTTTTATTCAGGCACATATAAAGTGATATATGCCACATTATTAGGAGCTCAGCAGGCTGTGGTGCTAAATAATATCAGTTGGAAGCAATATAATAGGTGACTCGTGTTGTTGCGCCTGTAAGTGTTTCTGGAAGGCCGACAAGAGGCGACTGACTGTAAATCGCTGGTCACCACTTAGCAGCACCCAGTTCAGTTAGCAGCACCCAGTTCAGTTAGCAGCACCCATGTCAGTTACCAGCACCTAGTTCAGTTAGCAGCACCCAGTTCAGTTAGCAGCACCTAGTTCAGTTAGCAGCACCCAGTTCAGTTAACAGCACCCAGGTCAGTTAGCAGCACCCAGTTCAGTTAGCAGCACCCAGTTCAGTTAGCAGCACCCAGTTCAGTTAGCAGCATCTAGTTCAGTTAGCAGCACCTAAGTCAGTTAGCAGCACCCAGTTCAGTTAGCAGCACCCAGTTCAGTTAGCAGCACCCAGTTCAGTTAGCAGCATCTAGTTCAGTTAGCATCACCCAGTTCAGTTAGCATCACCCAGTTCAGTTAGCAGCACCCAGTTCAGTTAGCAGCACCTAAGTCAGTTAGCAGCACCCAGATCAGTTAGCAGCACCTAGTTGAGTTAGCAGCACCCAGTTGAGTTAGCAGCACCCAGGTCAGTTAGCAGGACCCAGTTGAGTTAGCAGGACCCAGTTCAGTTAGCAGGACCCAGTTCAGTTAGCAACGCCCAGTTGAGTTAGCATCACCCAGTTCAGTTAGCAGCACCCAGTTCAGTTAGCAGTACCCAGTTCAGTTAGCAGCACCCAGTTCAGTTAGCAGAATCCAGTTCAGTTAGCAGCACCTAGGTCAGTTAGCAGCACCAAGGTCAGTTAGCAGCACCCAGTTCAGTTAGCAGCACCCAGTTCAGTTAGCAGCACCCAGTTCAGTTAGCAGCACATAGGTCAGTTAGCAGCACCCAGGCCTGGCCAGGTAGCGAGTATGATGTATTATATATTAACACGTGTATAGTTTTGACAGTCAACTATGCACAACTGAAAATAGCAACCATATATGTTTCTGCGCAGATATGCCAAGAACTGTCAGATTTCTTAAGGTTTCATTTTTCGGCAGAGGTCAGATAACACAATCATTCAATTCAATTCTTTATTTCAGACTCAGCATTATGATAGTTACATAAATTCGTCCACGGTAGGTACATATAAAAGTCAATGTTAATAAGATATGATTAATAGTATGAATACTACAATACGAGCCATTATCAAAATGTTGGTCTACATACAGTAGTTTGTACCAATGCCTCCATATGGCAGAGGTAAATGTGAGATCACTCTCTCCTATTTTCACAAGTCCCTGTATTATAGTATTTTCTGACTAGTCAAGTCTAGTAATAAATTTGAATATTAGATTCCTGATAACAGCCTGGAAGGCTGGCACATCAATAGCTGACTAGCATTGGTATACCTAGGTAGATGGAGTAATACACTCATAATGTTATTATATGCTAAGTCACACCAGTGTGTTGTTTTTTTCATTAATAAGCAAAGTTCTGGAATTTGTAAAGTATGGTATCCAGTTTCTAAACAGAAGCTTTTTTTGCTAGTGAACGAACAGTTTAACTGGCTAAGGATAACTATGACCATGTTTCTGGTGCTGTAATAATGAGATTCATATCTGCGACCAGCTATCAGCAAAGAACTATAAGAGAGCGGGAAGGTCGACTGTCATTTGTTAGCTTGGGGCACTGGTAGTATTGTTGGTTTTGCTGTGCTTCTATCGATAGGCATATTGTTAAGAGGTCATATATTACATGCACGACAGAGCATTGCCAAAGCGTTATGACTGCTGAAGAGCATGTGCCAACATAAACACATGTTCGCCAGACAAAATGCTAGGTCTGCACTTACACTGTTTAACCATTGGAGTTGCACAACTAGGCTCTATTCTCCAGTGCAGCAATTAGCTTCTTCTTTAAAGCTAAAATTATATCGAGAGTGAAAGCCAGTCTATGTATATTGATTTACTTTAATTCATGATGGTTTATGGCCAGAATAGAAAACAGGTGTTATCCGTCGGGGATTGTCTTTAAAGAAAATTATAATCGGCATATTTGACATGTGTATTTAGATGTAGAAAAGTTCAGATTCAGAAGCAGAGTAAGAATAAGGATTTTTTTCCCATTCTTTTTAGGTTATATTACTTATGTTGGTTCGAGCAAAAAATAGATTTGGCAGGGGTTAATTGTCATTGAAAATAGGCTTTATTTTTTTACCAAGCTCTTGTTGATATTTCAGATCTAAATTAGTCTAGACATACAGATATGTCTAGAGCATAGCTGGCACTAGTTTAAGCCAAGCGACCAATTTGTTATTTGTTCATTTTATTATTCATGAATTGCAATCTTGTGTTTATTGAGCTGAATTGTACATATTTTCCTACATTTCAAAGTAGGAGAATATGTATAATTCAGTTCTGCTACATGCCAACATCAAATATGTAGGGCTTACAATTCAGCTCAATATACACAAGACTGCGATTCAGGACTATGTGATGATAACATTCACCTTTATTCCGGTGGGGGCCCTGCGAAAATAGGGATTAAATTGGGCGATAATACAGGAAAACAAGGGAGTCGGTATTCCATCTCTTATAGTTCTAAGATGTCAGCAACACACTACATGGGCATGCAGCTGTCACCTGCGACTACCATACTTTAACTTACAGATTAACTTACAGATCCTCTTCTGGCTGATCTAGGCCCTATGGGCCTCTAATGCCAGCTCGCCATGGCAAAAAATAACTTTTTTATTTGCACACATATGGAGGTCAATGGTGCCCTGAAGTCATATAATTGTGGGTATCCTCTCCAATGTCTATCCAGCCTTCTCTCAAATGCTTCTACTGTTGGTGCTTCAACCACTTGGTTTGGGAGACTGTTCCATGGATCTGTCACTCGAAAGAAAAATGACTGTTTCCTGACCTCAAGTCTGGGCCTCTCCTTGAAGATCTTATACTACTGGCCTCTGGTGTTACTGTTTGTTCTGAGGTTGAACAAACCTGTTGTGACATCACTGTCATAGACTCCAGTAATAATCTTAGAAGTCTCTATCATATCTCCCCATAGACAACGATATGACAATGTTGGTAGCTTAAGTCTCCTCAGGCGATCTTCTTATGACATCACTCCAAATCCTGGGATCATCATTGCCATGCGATGTTGTACATTTTCGAGAGCTACACTGTGCTTAACCAGATGAGGAGCCCAAACTTGATTTGCAAACTCCATGTGTGGTCTTACCTGAGACTTGTATAATGTAACCAGAGTCCTCTCATTCTTATATTGAAATGTACAGTGTATCACTCCCAGGATTGAGTTCGCCTTGTTGACCTTTGCAGTGATGTGCTGTTCAAAGTTCAATTTGCAGTCAATAATAACTCCAATATCCTTCTCCTGGTCATATTTTGTTAATGGAGTATGACCAACTCCCAGTGTGTATACTCTGTCAGGCATATCCCTAAGTCCCACTCTAATCTGTTTGCATTTTTCTGGGTGAAATCTGAATAGCGATTTTCCAGTCCAATTGTATGTTCTATCAAGATGTGGCTGTAGTAGAGTACAATTTACCTATATTCAACGGCATAGTTCCAGAGTACAAAGTGTGTTGTATGTGATCCATACCCATAACATGGTGCTGACGTAGGCAGTCACATGCACAGGCGTGCAACATGGATGTATCACGTCGTAACTAGTAGGTCATAAGACAATAAGTACGGCTCATCGTGTGGTGCGCACTAAGTGGTCTGATTTGATAGGGCATGCATGCACAACAGTTAACCCTTTACTGTGCCATTGCCATAGCTACACGCAACTGTTCACATTTTGCCACACCAAGCTCGGGTTTATACAGTAGCTGCAGATTAAATGTGGTCCGCTGTTACTGATGGGCTGACCTAGATCAAGTATTCACCCCCAACCAGGGTAGGGGGTCAATGAAAACCATGTTTAAATCCGAGCAAAAATGGCCTCGGTATGAATTAACTATATAAAAGAAGTGTTGGTGTTCTTGTTCCAGTGAGCAGTGTGTATCTATATTGACAGAGTTGTTGAACTGGAATAGAATGCTTAAAAACAAGATGGTGACCAGTGAATGCTCTCGATTCAACTTCTAAAGTTCATTACGATTTCATAAACTCTTCACTCCAAAAGTAACATGTAACGGTATAAGTAGCTTAACAATATATTTAGCACATTACATTGTAAAATCCTGTAGTTATTTCCATAACCCGACCTTTTCCTACTGGGTTGTTTAGCAGCAATGTCACAGAGACAGTGCTGTGGGAATAACTAGTACTGTCCACAGGTATTAAATTTATGGATTGAGTAGTGTCACTTGGACTCACAAGATGATAGATAGTACCTAGCAACATGGTCATTGTGACAGACACTACTGCATTACTAGTAGTTCCCCACGGCAACACAGCCAGGGTAGGATACTGCATTTTGAAACACATCACAGTGTATGCACTAAATCTTATACATATTTAGTGGAAATGTATGGGTAAGTGCCCGAATTCCACAACAGTGCATTAATTTGAAACTATCAGGGCATGTTTGTAGCCAAAGCAAACTAGCATAACCATGTATATATATATATTATGAGGATATAAATAACGGCAATGTTTGTCTCTCACCACCTTAATTTCCATGTTATTCACTGTGGAGCGGGCATTCTCTCCTCCCAGCCTCCTCTACATTGTGAGCCAACTGTCACTCTGCTCACTTTCTCCATACACCACCCCACGACACAGCATTTAGGGCGGTTGATGTATGGAACTCCCAACATCTCCAGACCAGCCACTGCAGGGACAAATAGTTTTGCGCCTGTCTTGACATGTTCTTGCCGGTGTGAAACCTCTATTTGCTCCCCGAGAGAGTGCCGCTGGTAACTTGCAAAAGCCAGCAGCACTTCAACACTTTTGCAGGCAGCTTTCATGAAATGTAAACCGACAAAGCTCAACACAGTAAAATTAAGTACCATCAGTCACAGGGAGAGCTTCGAGCGGGAGATGGACAGTGCTCTCGCACAATGGGAGGAGAAGGAAAGCCCAAAACCAGACGAGGAATGGGCAGTGTTGCAGCAGGTTGTATACAACACAGCTAAAACTTACCTTGGCAAGCCAGACAGGAAACATCAGGACTGGTTCGACCCCAACAATCAGGAGCTACAGAATCTTATGAGCAGAAGAGACCAAGTCCACCAGAGAGTGTTGCAGACCAGGAACACTAGATCCACCACTGCAGCATACAAAGATGCCTGCAGATTGCTACAAAAATGCACCCGTGCATTGAAGTCAGACTGGTGGGAAATGAAGGCAGAGGAGCTGCAGAGAGCTGCAGACAGAAACAACATGAAGGGCTTCTACAGCGGACTGAAGGAAGTGTGGGGACCTGTGAAGAAGGGACCTGTTCACCTGAAATCAACAGATGGAACGGAGACCTTTTCCGACAGCAAGAGAGTTGTGGCAAGATGGAGCGAACACTTCCAGAAGCTACTCAACGTCCCTGGTGACATAGATCACGAAGCTCTGAACAACATCCAGCAGCGCATTACCAAAACATGCCTCGATGAGATTCCAACCATGGATGAGATGGCTAGAGCAATCGCCAGCCTGAAAGATGGCAAAGCACCTGGGGGTGATGGAATTCCTGCCGAGGTATGGAAGCATGGAGGAGACAATCTGCTCAAAAGACTGCACCAACTAATCACCAATGCCTGGGAGGAGGGTTCTGTACCCCAAGCATGGAAGGATGCCAGCATTGTAACCATCTACAAGAAAGGAGATCGAACATAGCAGGGAAGATCTTCGCCAGGATCCTACTCAACAGACTATCTATTCACATAACACCTGGTGTAGTTCCGGAGTCACAGTGTGGCTTCAGAGGTAACCGGAGCACTGTGGATATGATATTTTGTCTCCGACAGCTACAAGAAAAGTGCATTGAGCAGGACCGACCACTGTACATGGTATTTGTCGATTTCACTAAGGCATTTGATACAGTCGGGAGGACCGGGCTATGGCAGCTACTGAGGAAGTATGGATGCCCAGAGAAGTTCACAACTATGATCGAGGGTCTACATACAGGAATAGTGCTGGAGGGGAAATCTCGGAATCGTTCGGGGTTACCAATGGGGTCAAGCAAGGTTGTGTACTGGCCCCCACGCTGTTCTCCATCTTCCTATCAGCAATGCTAGACGAGGCTTTCCGAGACATGGGGGATGGCATCTATATACAGTCCAGACAGAGCGCTGACCTATTCAATGTCGCACACTTCAGAGCGAAGACCAAGACTACTCAGATACTGGTGAGAGAGCTACTATTCGCAGATGACAGTGCACTGGTTGCCCACTCTGCTGAAGAGACCCAGAAAATAGTGGACGCTTTCTCCGATGCATCAAAGAAGTTTGGCCTGAAAATTAACATCAAGAAGACGGAGGTGCTGTACCAACCCAACTCTACAAGAACCCGAGAGGAGGAGATCATGGTTGACGGAAACAAGCTGAACTCTGTTCCGGAATTCACCTATCTCGGAAGCACTATATCAAGTGATGGACGCATTGATGCTGAGATACAGAGGAGGATGGCCAAGGCTAGCGCATCTTTCGGCCGACTACGCCAGAGACTCTGGAACAACCACCATGTGTCCATTCGGGTCAAAGGTAAGATCTACCGCGCAATCGTGCTATCCACCCTACTATACGGAGCCGAGGCCTGGACAGTGTACAGACGGCAGGTGAAAAAGCTGCATGCCTTCATGATGCGACATCTGCGTTCAATCATGAGGCTAACCTGGAAGGACAAAGTGACGAATAAGGAAATACTCGAATGGATGGGGCTGCCCTCTATGGAAGATCTTCTGATCAAAAAGAATCTCCGGTGGACTGGACACCTCATGAGGATGTCATCAGACAGGCTACCAAAGCAGATCCTCTATTCTCAACTGTCTTCTGGCTACAGAAAGAGAGGGCGCCCCCGTCTCCGGTTCAGGGATACCATCAAGAGAAACCTGAAGCTGAGAGACATTAAGACCGACTCATGGACGCAACTCTCACAGCAGAGAGCTAAATGGAGAGCGGCAGTCAAGTAATGAAAGCAGTCTTTGTCGCATCGCGACCGACAGCATGATGATGATGATGATATATATTTTTCGGGGGTGATGAAAATGGGAAATATTGTCATAGAGGAGGATTCGAACCCATACTTCTTGCCATTCCGGGGCTAGTGTGCTAACCTTTACACTACCTATGGTCCCTGATGCAATCACCATATCCTACCTGTCTATGTGACTCATTGCCTAAGAGGTCAGTGTGGACTACTACATGTATATATGTGTGTGTGCATGTATACATTTGTTAGTTTGTTGTTTTTTTACATCCTAGCAACATCTAAGGTCATATCAGAATGGGTACCGACTTGTGACTGCGCACTCATGGCAACTTTATAGTGCTGCCCCACTGGGAGACCAGGCTGCCAGCACCATGACCTGACATCCCACTCAGTCACATTATCCTGACACTGAGCCAACCAGTCTTTGCCCTATCCTAATAATGCAGAGTGCCTGGCTAGGAAGCGACAAGTATAAATTTTGAAGTCATTGGTTTGACTCGACCAGGGTTCGAACCCACAAACCCATGTGTTCAGATCCCCCGTTCTCCCAAAACAGGAGATGGACGCTCAACTCATTCGGCGATCCCATCTGGTCCTTGCATGTATACATGTGCATATGTATGTATATACACACATGTATATACCGGTTGTAGCTGTATGACTATGAGTCTATGACTTGATTCCCCCCCCCCCCCCCCCCACATCTGTAGCGGCATGGCGCCGGGCCCCGCTGTAGCAGATTGATCAGGCGTCCCCCATTGACATCAAGCTCCATTCACCAGCTGATGTACTGCTCAATGGACGAGGCTCATTTTGAGAGCAGGGCGCGTGAAGTAAACAGCGGCAGTAAGCTGTCTAGGGTTATTCTTTTAAACAAGTCAGTGTTGTCTCTTTCCTGGTTTCGATATCACGGTTGGTACGCGGTTCTGGAAAATGTGGACAGTTTCCTAAATTCAAAGTAGGTTTTCCAGGCCCTTGGAAATCTATTAAAAAATATGTTGTCCATAAGGTTTTGGAACACTGTGGAAGGTGATGGAAGATTTCGGTTGGCAAAAGTGTGAGGGATCGGTTATTTAAAATAATCATATTACGTGTATTACTTTCAGTTTAATGTAAGCGATAATACTTATCTCAAACAAAAAAAAGCATGTATGTAGTCAAAGTCTTTGATATAGTCTGGAGGCGGTAGTGACCAGACGCAGCTGGTATCAGGGTGACCAGGAGACGCTCACAGGTGGCGTCACAGTGGCAGAAGCAGGAACTAACTCCTATTACAGTAGGATAGTAGGTGTGATATATGCCTAATAGACATATAGGTGTGTGGCTAATATATGTTAACCAGATGCAGAGTTTGAGACAAAGGAATATGCTAATGAGATGACATCATGGAAGGTTTAGCCGGCGGGTCAAGTGAGCCCTAGGCCGTGAATAAACCATTCAGTATCCAGAAGTCAAAGTGTTCAGACATTGTACTTTCACATGGTGTCAGATGAGGAAGGATGCCGCCCGCTAATACGTTGCCGGGATTGTGGCCGCCTGGTCAGCTTGTCATCAGCCACAACGCGAGATCGAACTGGAAAACATGGATCAGAGCATATGACATATACGCTACTGCGGCAGGTGTCGTATTGAAGACAGAACGAGTGCAATGCTGCATCTTTCTTCATGTTGCTGGCGAGGAGGCGCAAAAGGTTTTCGCCAATATGGATATCGCTCTCGCTGATCAAGATAAGATCGTGCCACTTACGGAGGCATTTTGGATTTATTGTGTCGGTAAATGCAGTCTCATTATCACATGGTATAAGTTTAATTCACATAATCAGGCTACAGAAAATATGGCTAAATACATCACGGCGTTGAGAGACAAAGTGAAGGATTGTGAATATGGTACGGTGGAGGAGTCGCTATTGCGCGATCGGATAGTGGCTGGAGTACGGAATGTGAATTTACGGAACAAACTGCTTCAAACTGCTGAGTTAACGTTGGGAAAATGTGTTAGTATGTGTGAGATGAGTGAATTTAGTTCCGATCTGTTGGAGGACACCAAATCAGACGTGGAAAGTAAGGAGATTGATTTCATATGGAACTATGCTAATGCGCGTACCGGTGCACCAGCGGTTCGGTCATCGGCGACGCCATCTTGGAAATTGCCATCTTGGAAATTGCCATCTTGGAATGCCGGCGGCGCCAGTGCAGGAGAGTTCAAGATCCGCTGCCAGAACTGTGGATATCAACACCGCCGGGGAGTCTGCCCGGCGAAAGGAAAGGCTTGCATAGCCTGCAAGAAAGATCGGGCACTTCGGTAAGGTCTGTAGGAGCAGACTGGGCAGGGTCAACAAACTTACCATGGAAGAGCCCGACCCTCACAATGCTGAGCAAGACCCAGATCCGGCAGAGGTCAACGTACTGGCAACGGATCTGTTCGTCGGTGCCGTCGACCGCGGTGCCGGTCAGGATGCCGAGCTGTGGCACGCGATCATTCGGGTGAACGGTTGTCCTGTCAAGTTCAAGCTCGATACCGGTTCGGAGGCGAACGTGCTGCCGAGGTACGTCTTCGACAGAGTTGCTCCGGCGCGGCTGACGAACACCAGGTGTTCGTTGGTGACGTTCTCGGGTCATCGGATCACTCCTGACGGGGAGGCACTGCTGGACATCAACGACAGAGTGCTCAAGTTCCAAGTGGTACCGGATTGTCAGCCTATTTTGGTCAAGCAGGCTTGTGTGACGTTGAACCTGCTGGTGCGTGTGGATGAGGTGCACTGCGCTGTGCCGACGAACATTTACGAGCCAACAAACAGTGGCAGCGCTCGGGCGGAGAAGCTGGTAAGCGAATACAAAGATGTGTTTCAGGGTTTGGGGTTGATCAAGGCAAATGCTATCATTCATGTCGATAAATCTGTTCAACCTGTCATTGATCTGCCTAGACGGATTCCGTTTGCCATTCAGGGTAAGGTACGTAGTGAGCTTGATCGCATGGTTGAGTTAGGTGTCATAGTTAAACAGGATGAACCTACCGAGTGGGTTAATTCTATAACTATCGTTAAAAAAAAAAAAAAGATAAGGATTTGTCTGGATCCGACTAAGTTGAACAAGGCGATAAAGAGAGGGCCTTTCCCTACCAAAACGATTGACAAAATTATTTCCAAAACAGCAGATGCAAAGTATTTTTCAGTTTTGGATGCAAAGACAGGTTATTGGCAAATAGAATTAGATGACGAAAGTTCACGTTTGTGCACGTTCAATACTCCGTGGGGCCGGTACAGGTACACCCGCTTGCCTTTTGGCATCAAAACAGCCGGTAACATTTTTATTCAGGAAATGCATCGTGTCTTAGGCTATATACCCAGTATCGGGATAGTCACGGACGATATTTTGGTATATGGGTCAACGGTTGAGGAGCACAACGAGTGGCTCCGAGCCGTGTTGGACCGAGCTAGGTCGGTTAACCTGAAATTAAACAATGCTAAATCTTTGTTATGTAAAACTACAGTGAAATATGTAGGTCATCAACTTACCCAGCAGGGTGCGAAGCCTGATCCAGACAGAATACAAGCAATAGTTGACATGCCAGAGCCGCGTGACAAACAAGGCGTCCAAAGGTTCCTGGGCATGGTTGGATATGTACACAAGTTTATACACAACATGTCTGAGATAGCCAAACCACTACGCACACTCCTGGCTAAGGACATGGCGTGGCACTGGCAGGCCGAACAGCAGGGTGCGTTTGATAAGTTGAAGGAGAAGTTGAGAACTGCCCCTGTGTTAGCGTATTACAATGTTAAGAAACCCATTGTGATTCAGGTAGATGCTTGTCAGTCAGGTTTAGGTGCCGTGTTGATGCAAGATGACAAACCGATCGCACTCGCATCTCGTGCGCTTAACTCAGCGCAGTGTGGTTATGCCACTACAGAAAAAGAAATGCTCGCCATATGTTTCGGATGCCAGAGGTTTCATGAGTATATCTTTGGCAAAGAAGTACAAATTCAAACGGACCACAAGCCGTTGGTGGCGATAATGCAGAAGCCAATTCATAAACTTTCGGCTAAAATGCAGAGGATGCGAATGCGATTGCAAAATTACAATATTCAGCTATGTCATGTGAAGGGTTCTTTGATGTTTTTTGCAGACACGTTGTCCAGGGCGTATGGCGTCAAAGTAGGTCATGATAGCCTGTTCGATGACACGTTCTGCGTTGCCGCAGTGGACATGCAGTCATCGAGTTTGTTGAGTAAGATTGTCAATGAGTATGAGAAGGATGTATCCATGTCCATGTTGATCTCACACATTGAAGATGGGTGGGACACTACACGCATACAGACACCACCGTGTCTGAGGCAATACATCTCATACAAACACGAGTTAACGATATAAAACAATCTTGTAATGAACGGCAATCGGGTGGTTTTTCTTCGTGGTGAAATGATAGAGGCGTTACATGAGACACACCTAGGTGTGACAAAGTCCAAGTAGTTGAAGCGGGAATGTATGTTTTGGCCGAATATGAATAAGCAAATTGAAGATAAGGTCAGTCGGTGTGACACTTGCCAAAACAACCGGAAAAATTTGCATAACGAGCCGTTGATAAATCACCCGATCGCCTGTCAACCGTATGAAAAAGTTGGTGCCGATTTGTTTGAGTTAGATCATAAGAATTACCTGATGACTGTAGATTACTACACAAAGTATCCAGAGGTGATGCTGTTGGGCGATACGTCGTCTGTCACTGTTATTGACGCGTTGAAGGATAATTTTGCAATTAGTCAGGTCGTTTCAGACAATGGTCCACAGTTCAAGAGCCATGAGTATAGGGAGTTTGCGCTGCACTATGGGTTTAAGGCCGTGTATTCCAGGCCACAGTATCCCCGTAGCAATGGGCAGGTAGAACTGTTTGTGCAAACAGTCAAGGACATGTTAAAGAAGTGCGAGAGGACTGGGTCTGATTTTCAGTTAGCTTTGCTAAACTATCGTAACACTCTGTTACCCGTCCTGAATGCATCTCTGGCTCAGCTGCTCATGAGCAGAAGGTTGAGGGGCAGGTTGCCGATGGCGGAGGAAATTTTGGTGCCCGAAACGCAATATCCAAAGAGAAGCCAGACAGGAAAACGGCAGCGAAGTCAGAAAGCGTTTCATGACCGGAAGTGTGATAAGCCGCACAAACCTATGAAAGTCGGAGATAAGATAAAGTACAAAAATCATGCTGGGGAATGGAAAAAAGGGGTTATTTTGGGACGGACTGGTGTTTCTGGGAGAGAGTATCAAATTTTTAACGAGTCAGGTAATATGTTATATCGTAACCGTGTGCAGATTATCAGGGTGCCTGTGGGGGGGCGACCCGAACTGGTCGGGAAGACGCAAACTGGGTCAGCGTCAGTGCCGAATGTAAACAGTGCGGCTAATCTAAGTAGGTCAGGTCGGTTGATAAGGCCGGCGAGCAGGTTAGACCTGTAGTGGGTCAGTGTAGATTGAGTGTGTTCATGTATAACATGTGCATGTAGGATTAAGTTGTATTTTCAGCTATGTTCGTTCTTATATGATATGTGATGGACACTTCATGACATCAGGCATTACGGCCAGACAGTTAAGGACTTCAGTGCATTGGGTGCTCAGACATTTGCAAGGCCTTGTGTTTAAGTTAAGTACACATATATGTTATTGTGCATTCGTTTGACTGGTGTGTGGTGTTATCGTCATGGTTATTTTGAAATATTTCATGTTTCACAAATACTTTGAGTGGGGGGGGGATGTGATATATGCGTAATAGACGTATAGGTGTGTGGCTAATATATGTTAACGAGATGCAGAGTTTGAGACAAAGGAATATGCTAATGAGATGACGTCATGGAGGTGTAGCCGGTGGGTCAAGCTAGCCCTAGGCCGTGAATAAACCATTCAGTATCCAGAAGTCAAAGTGTTCAGGTGTTGTACTTTCACAGTAGGTAATAACTAATAATAGTAATATATAGAAGAGAACTGATAAGTTGTAGAGTCCTTGTTTACATTTCCAAAATAGATTACAGAGCACACACACATATATATATATATATGTATTTACAGAACTAAATATGTTTTAAAATACAAGGAACTATTGTTTCGTGCAGTCATAGCCAGGAAAAAGTGTTGGAAAATAGTGGCTTACTGTACTGGACAGTTATGGAATTATGTTCTGCCTAAACTGTAGGAATACTTAATAACAGTGATGTGTTCGACTTTCAGAAAATACCCATATGCGGCCATCTTTGACGTGAAAGATCTGAAATATATTACTTAGGCATTTAAAAATACTACCAGACTGCTTTCAATTGATAAGTGGCGCCGCCTGGATACGGATACGATCTTTCCTGCAACTTACATAGTCTTCTAGACAGGTAGTGCTATCGCTGTGCGACATTGTGGATAGAACAAAGAATCGTATTCCTATTTTAATATACTTAATATTACAACAAAAACCGGTGGGATAAATTAAGAAACGATATGCTACGAATTAAGAGGACTTTTCAAAGATCCTTGCGAAATTATAAAACCTGAATAGGCCTACAATTGGAATATGCAGATAACCCAACTGTTCTCACAAATACATTGTTACTGGTGATAAAATGAGACCTTAGGAATGGGAAGCAGTTTAAAAATGTAATTAGTGTGGTGCTTCCAAGGGAGATGCAGACGGTCTATGAAAGGGCTTTGCAGCAGCTATAATTTCCAGTCAGTGAAATCTAGTTGATAAATCTACAATGGCAACCACTTTGCCAATATCATTTTACACCCAGCGCGCTCTGTCTACACAAACTTACAGTTCGTCTAATATATTGATCTCTACCATAACCCTTCTGTTATGACACGGCCACAGAATCCTGGTTTATTCAGGTCGTTTTCTGCTTTGTGGATGTTTTTATTTTACATTCACCTCAAATGTAGCAATTAATTACATCATTCAGTAAAACAAATCAAAACCCTAAAATGTCAATGGAACAACAACAGCAAATTAAAAGACACAACATTCCTTTACAGTAAATTACATTTAATCAAATAAATCAATTACATTTAATCAAAGCAGATGGCAGCGCGTGCATGACAGGTGGGTGAATAGGAATGTGCCGCCCAGTTCTCCGCCACCTGCGTCGTATTACGTGCTCGGAGCGAGGCACCCAGCCGTCAACGTACCAATGTTTTCACTCATTTCCGCTCCCCGAACCCCTCCACTAGGCCCTAAATGTCAATTGTCACTCCCCCCAAGTTTCCCGCAGAAGCAATGTTGGTGTATTATTGCACGTCGTGCGTACTGTGTGGCACGCAAGTATCCGCCAAGACAGTCGTCTACCAGGCACTCCAGTCCGTGTGTGGCCCGGGGGTGGGGGCGCTTCTGACGATTTTAGTATTGTAACAGAACAGCTGGCTTTTCACGAGCATGAATACAAGTGTGGGTTTGTGAGGGGCTCATTTGGTGCCGTCACTGTTTGAACAGGGCGGTGCGCCTGGTGGTCGAACTGCACCCAGTGTAGTGTTCCTGCCACCCCCCTTGTCAGCCTCCACACACAGCTCACATGGGGAAGCCAGTTTACCAACGCTCATCTAGCAATGGTCATTGTTGTATTTTGCCACAATCAAATATGCAAATAGATATTGCCAATGTTGCATTCTATTATCATGCTGGGTCCGGCAATAGCCAGAGCCCACGGTATTAATTAATGCATAAGGTTGATTGATTGGTGGTTTCTTTACGCCGTGTCGGCAGCACAGGCCATATTCACGGCGCATAAGGGCACGAACATATATATTTGTAAAATCGTACTATTAATTCATACTTATGTCAATTTTTAAAATGTTAATTACTGCAACACACCATGATAGATAAATTAATTATGTACATCTGAGATTAAGTATTTTGTTTTGAAATTCAATAGTAATTTACCCGTAATATTAGAAATATACTCCCTTTTCATGTAAAAACTCCCCTTAAGTTTCTACAATATTTCTAGATAAATATATTAGGTTGCTCGTTATTGTCTACTTTATTTTAGTTTGAAGTAATTCTTATTACAGATTGCTAGCTTTTGATATATTTGAAGCAAAATTAAGTCAAAAAACTTTTAATGTGCACACTAAAATTGTGGACAGAATATGCTTCAGCAGTAGTAAGTTCTATTAAATTGACTGTATCCACTACTATGAAGTAACACATCCTTACTAACTTTACTAACTGCACCAGTAAAGGGGAATATGTAGAATCAAATCTAGATCAGCGTTTTGGTTTAGAAAATGTTATGCTTTAAGGATTAACTAAAAAGGGCGACATTTCTGTGAACTTTCCGAAGAACGCATCCCATTTTGTCAAACAAAACAAGTCCCTAGATAGTGGTCAGGGAGTGGGGGGTGGGGGTGAAATGGGGTGGTTGGGTTGGTGGAGCAGCATGAGGAGGTGGAGAGAAAAAGGTAATCTAGGAGCCCAACCCTTGTCCTCTAAGAGGGCCCGGGGAGGAAGTTGACTGCTGTAGTTTTACGCCCCACCAAAACCCTATGCCATACCAGGTGGGCTACCAACCTGTGAGTGTGTGCACTCATGGCAACTTTATAGTGCTGCCTCACTGGGAGATCAGGCTACTGGCACCATGACCTGATGTCCAACTAATGTCACAGATTACGACGACAAACTTAATAGTATCTTTAAAAATATGGTACAAAATCAAAGGGCTAAATTTAAGGTTATAAAACACGTGACAGTTTATGCAACTAATCTATATATCAGTATCACGTGATATTATCTAGGAGTTCAGTTGAATTTAACATTGACAAATCACTTCCCTTTAAAACGATAAATCCCCACATATACAGTAGTATCTGTCTTCAACGGACAACTCTGCATCCATCCATTTGTTCCGTGCTGTACATGTTTTGTTCGGAGGGACACTTATTTTAAAGAAAATAAGTTTGCTTATTGAACAAGAAATTGTCCGCACATGGCGCACAGGTACTGTAATGAACTAATTATCAGTAAGTAGTTGTGAATATAATTAAATTTTGTATGCTAGAATTGATCAAGTAAAGACCTACGTAAGGAATTTTCTATTAACGGAACAACAAAATACTATCCTCTTTTACTTCTTCAATTTCCTTATCTGAAGATTCATCATTTTAACGGTGTCCGTAGTAACAAGAAGTGGTATGGTTGTGTCGGCTTTTTTATTCCTTTATTCTCACACATTGTCGTGTACATGAATTATGTGTGCATGGTAGATAATGGCTACAATTCAAAATCTACAGCTTTCTCTCAGCATACAGCAAGTGCAGGTGGCTCAATATTACATTTAATATGCAGGACACATAAATACATAACCCAGTTAAGCCATAATTCACGACAATTTACATAATATACATATCACTAACAACATCGACGAATACAAACAACAGACAAAATATAATGGCCTTTCCAAAGGAAAAAAAGCAAAAGCAGATTAAGAAAAAAGCAACGAAATTTGAGCATGATTTCACCAAGATCTGCATATCTGATGTGTTCATCCCAACTGTTTAGTCTGGTAGGCAGCAGGTGTTTTTTTAACAACAATACTAAACTTAATGGCCTGTCACACTACGACGTATCGCCTCAACATGTGCCAACGTATGTGATTTTCGACCAACACATCGGCATACGTCATCGTACGTTATGTGTACGTTGGGCATACAGCATAGCATATATGTTCTGGATACGTTGGTATACATTGTCTTACGTCGACGTGCGTCGAGGCTCTGAAAAAATTGTGTGCATGCTCAATATTTTCAACATGTGTCGACGTGTGGCTTGTACATTGAACGTATGCTGCATGTATGTTCCAGATACGTCGGTGTATGTTGGGAGTACATTAGGGATACGTTGGTATATGTTGCTGTACATTAGTCGTATGTTCAGCCGGTGGGAATGTGCACTCCGCATACAGTCGGCGTACTGCCAATGGATGCATTACGTACTCCTACCGTACTTCGAACGTATGCCTGCCGTATCTCCGACGTATTTAACGTATACACCATACTTCTAGCAATGCAGCAACATATGTAACGTTGGTCAGTGTTCCGTGAGCATATGCGAGCGTTTTGCGCATGTTTTGTGAGGCACATGAACACTCTCGTCAGCGATACATGAACAATACGTCAGCGATACCTTCTGCATACGTCACGTACGTTGTGTGCACATTGTGTGTACGTTGTGTATACACCCATTTTTACCCCCACCCCTGAAAAGTTTGACAAATGGCGATGTACTGGCAAATTTTCAAACGTTGAGCACGCGCTGACGCCGTAGTATGACAGGGCCTTTAGGAAATACCTACACATAGCCAGTCGTTAATTAGACATGATGTGTGGAGTGGCAAAGTGGAAAGGCAGAAGTAGGTAGTAGCAGACATGATTGACATATAGCAATGCACCGCCATTTTTGTCAGCCTCACGGGGACATCCCCTTCTATAAGGCGCCATGTGACCCGCCATGACGTCATCGTGATGAATGACTCTCCACCACCCAATTAGTTGGGTCAAGTTTTTCGGGTTGAGCCATGACAACGATGCTATGGTATATTCCAATTTGGAGCAAGCCGATATCTTTTATTGTACAATGCTCCTTCCTAATCGAAGCAAGTGCATTTCTGATCCATATTAAATGTTAAAATGGCGAATATATGAAGAACCTCGTTAGAAAGCTGTGAACATGAAGTGACGGTTATGTTTAGATGTTTGTACCTGAAGAGTGACACTTTCCCGTCATGAACAAGCGGCAGACGACCATTTGGTGGAAGTTCACTGACATCACTCGTAAATAGGTCACGTAGGGTTTCAATCTTAACCTCTCTGGTAAGGGTCAGCCCAGCCGCAACATCTCCGGAGTGTTTGCAAAGAGAGAGTTCCTGCCCTACAGCAGTAAGTAGGTCCAGTAGTTTAGGATGCAGCGCTCTTTTACACCACCCCAATGTCAACGATGGGGGCATTGACTTTAAATAAAAAGTTGGTTAAATAATTATTCGATTTGACATGCATAAACTGTACCTAATCCAAAGGCCAGCACATCACTAAGAGTAGAAAACAAGTGTTGAAAGCTAACTAGCTCTGAAGGTCACCGAACAAACACTCGGAAAACAGGCGTGTAGAACTGTAGGTGAGTGACGGTATGCAAGCTCATGAATGATGGGTGATTTTAAACTTCTTTTGTTTTTAAATTTGAAATCCATATACCAGCGATGTGCATTCAAAGGCCATGGATAATACTAATTAATAGACAATTCTACACCCCCCCCCCCCACACACACCGTGTGCGTGCTCTGTACCTCCCTGCATATAGCCTACCTAACCAGGAGGAAGCCGGTTCTGTGGCCAGATTCCGCAGTCAATACGTCAATTTCACTGAATGAGATTACACACCTATAACTTCTTACTCAACATTCAGTAATGTTATGCTTAAACTACGCCACCGTCACAACACTGGCAGGATTTGTGTGCAAACTTGTGGTGGGGGTGGGTGATGCTACTTGTTGTCTATCAAAGATTCGATAATTACAGACAGGAAATTAAGTAAATTAAAGATACACGAGTTCGTGTGCTTTAGGCCTACTCTCATATCTGTCAACTGTGATATACTAGTATAATATAATAGTATAATAGAATAGCCAGTAGGTTACTTAACCAACTATTTACGCTGACATACAGAGTTATTCCCAATTCTGTTAGGTCATGCCTGCAGTTGTTATCTGGAATATATCAGACACTATTTGGCAATTGGTGCCGCCATGTGCCTCATTAGGTACTGCCCCACCCCTCCTTGTTGCACCAGACTAGTGTATGCACACTATGCAGCTACATGACCGCAGCAAGTGTGGCGCAGAATAGTTATCCCCAAATTAAATTGCATCGAGACTCGACATGCTAGTTGATGCCATTGTTACATTAAGCTTATATAAATTATAACATACGTCTGGCTTTACACGGAGTGTTGGGACATGTGTATTTGAGATGAGAACGTCTAGAGTTTGCTTTGGTCATACAATATGCATCCCTTTACACTCTATTAAAGGGGCCAGATATAGGTCGCTGGCGACAGGAACCGTACTCCGACAAATGCTCTCCAAGCACAACCTTGTTTGGGTTTTATGTTTAAAGAACCAAATATGTGTGGGGAGAGTAGGGGACCCACTTCACCACCAGATGTGGGTCAGTTCTGAGGCTGGTACTAGCTGGCAGCTGTTGTTTTTAAAATGGCTGGGTGAGTGGAGAGAAGGGACCCAGATAGCACACAGCCGTCGGGCCGACGTCGGCTATTGGTCGCACCGTCGCGATCGACTTTCCACCGTCGGGCCACCGTCGGGCCAACGGTTGATTTCCGACGTTGGGAATCAATCCCTTTCCACCTTTGAGCCACCGTCGGGCCGCCGGTTGATTTCCGACGTTAGGGTTCAATCCAAATGTCCACTTTTGAGCCGTCGGGCCGCCGGTGGTGTTCCGACGTTAGGGTTCAATCCCTTTCCACTTTTGATTCACCGTCGGGCCTCCGTCGGCCCGACAGTGGTGGGCCGCCGCAGGTTTGCATTCATTTTCCACACTTGGTATGCCGTCGGGCCACCGTCGCCCCGACGGTGGTGTCCCGACCTTAGGTTTCAATCCTTTTCCACTTTTGAGCCACCGTCGGGTCACCGTCGGGCCGCCGGTGGTGTTCCGACGTTAGGGTTCAATCGCTTTCCACTTTTGATTCACCGTCGGGCCTTCGTCGGTTCGACGGTGGTGGGCCGCCGCAGGTTTGCATTCATTTTCCACGTCTGATACACCGTCGAGCCGACGTGGTGGGCCGCGCATGCGCAGTTCTTTAAATTTGGATTTCAGCTCGAGTCGCCAGCGGAACATGTGCGATCGTTGATCAGTGTTCTTTTTCTACCAATAACTCCAGAAATACCAGGAATTTTAAGGAATTATTTAACAGGTATGTTTATTAATATGGTTAGATTATTTTGTAAAAGTTTTGTAATTTATTACGAAGTATTAATGGAATTATTCGTGTTAATACGATTTGAATTTTCCGATACGGTTTGTTTACTTCGAATCGCCACCGGAACACGTGCGATTGTTGATCAGTGTTCTTTTTCTACCAGTAACTCCAGAAATCCCAGGAATTTTAAGGAATTATTTAACAGGTTTGTTTATTAATATGTGTAGATTATTTTGTAAAAGTTTTGTAATTTATTAGGATGTATTAATGGAATTATTCGTGTTAATACGGTTTGAATTACCCTGTATGTATTGACACTATAGTGACAGTGTCTTCTCGGCTCGTCGGGTCGACAGCGGCAGCCGCCGTCGAGTCGACGGTGGGAGGTTGGACAAAACAACGTCGGCCCGACGGCGTTTGTCGCCGTCAGGGCGACGGCGTTTGTGGCCGTCGGGCCGGCGGCGGCAGCCGCCGTCGCCCCGACGGCGGGAGGTTGGACAAAACAACGTCGGCCCGATGGCGATTTCCACCGTCGGGCCGCCGGAGCGGCCTCCATCGGGCCTCCATCGGGCCGCCGTCGGGCCAACGACTGTGTGCTATCTGGGTATGTAAAACTGGGGTATTTTCAATCTTCTTTAGAGTAGTTCAATCAGGAAATATATTTGTGTAATGTAAAATATATGTTAGTACAATTACATTGCATAATTCAATGAGAAACAGATATAGATGAAAAACGTTTTTTTGTTGATGAATGTAAAAAAGGTTCTGCTGTGTATGGGGTTTGAACCCACACCACCAAACAACTTCAGATTACAAGTCCAACACTCTAACCACTAGGCCACAGAGACAAGACATAATTAATAGTCTCAGTTCAGGCTATTTGTGTATAGGACGTCACTTCGTGGCTTCTGCGCATGCGCGGATTTTCGCACGTTGCGGCTAGCACTGCTATTTGTTTTGTTTACACTCGGCGATTCGAGGCTGATCTAGCTGCTACGTTAATATCGCTTGGAATTTAAGGTTAATTTAATTAAATTTCATTATTTGAGTATGTAATTCTGTTAAATATGATCGCATTCAATAGATTTCAGCCTAATCGGTCCCTAACACTGCCGGGCACCAGCGATAGTTACAGCTGAGCTTGTAGCCGGCGAGGCCCCGGGTGTTTTGCATATGTCTTAAAATCCGCGCATGCGCAGAAGCCATGACAGGCCGCTGAAACTGACCGGGCGCTGAAACCGCCACACCGGTACGCGCAGTGCAAAACGTCGATTTTATTCGAAATTTATATAAATCCAGAACCCTAACCGTATCAATTTAATATAATATTTCAGTAGTGCAATGAGGAAATATATTTGCATAATATAAAATATATGTTAGTACAATTACATTGCATAATTCGATGAGAAACAGATATAGATGAAAAACGTTTTTTTGTTGATGAATGTAAAAAATGTTCTGCTGTGGATGGGGTTTGAACCCACACCACCAAACAACTTCAGATTACAAGTCCAACACTCTAACCACTAGGCCACAGAGACCACACATAATTAGTAGTCTCACTTCAGGCTATTTGTGTATAGGACGTCACATATAAAAGGTATGTATGTATGTATGTATGCATGTATGCATGTATGCATGTATGTATGTATGTATGTATGTATGTATGTATGTATGTATGTATGTATGTATGTACATACGTACGTACATATGTATGTATGCGTATGTGCGTGCATGCATACACACGCAGGCAGGCAGGTACATACGTACGTACGTATGTATGCACACACACATGCACGTGTGTGTGTGTGCGTGCTAGCAACATCTAAGGTCATATCAGGACAGGTACCGACTTGTGACAGTGCGCACTCATGGCAACTTTATCGTGCTGCCCCACTGGAATACCAGGCCATCAGCACCATGACCTGATATCCCACTCAGTCACATTATCCTGACACTGAGCCAACCAGTCCTTGTCCTATCCTAATAATGCCAAGCGCCAGACTAGGAAGCAACAAGTATCAATATTAAAGTCATTGGTTTGACTCGACCAGGATTCAAACTCACAACCCCACGATCTACCAACACGGGAGACGGACGCTCTAACTCGAACACATGTGCGTGCGTGCATACATACGTACATACCTACCTACCTACCTGCATGCATGCATGCATGCATACATACATACGTACGTACATACATACATACGTACGTACGCACGCAGGCGCGCGCACGCACGCACGCACGCACGCACACACACACACATACATACTTACATACATACATACATAGATACATACATACATACCTTTTATATGTGACGTCCTATACACAAATAGCCTGAAGTGAGACTACTAATTATGTGTGGTCTCTGTGGCCTAGTGGTTAGAGTGTTGGACTTGTAATCTGAAGTTGTTTGGTGATGTGGGTTCAAACCCCATCCACAGCAGAACCTTTTTTACATTCATCAACAAAAAAATGTTTTTCATCTATATCTGTTTCTCATTGAATTATGCAATGTAATTGTACTAACATACATTTTACATTACACAAATATATTTCCTGATTGAACTACTCTAAAGAAGATTGAAAATACCCCAGTTTTACTCTCCCTTATCTCCACTCACCCAGCCATTTTTAAAACAACAGTTGCCAGCTATTCCCAGCCTCAGAACTGACCCACTTCTGGTGGTGAAGTGGGTCCCCTACTCTCCCCACACATACTTGGTTCATTTAAACATAAAAACTAAACAAAGTTGTGCTTGGAGAGCATTTGTCGGAGTACGCACAGTGTCCCAGCGAGCTATAGCTGGTCCCTTTAAGAAGCCTGCGTGAAATCCTAGCTCAACAGTCATGTTCGATTATGATTTACGTTGCAAGTCGAAGGAATCGGGAGAGTAACAATCGAGGGGGGGGGGGGGTTAGGCCAATTTGAATGTTTAAGTCTTCAACCAAACTAGAAAACGTTGTTTGCACGTTTATTGGATTGCGAACCACTTGTGGCATGCCGACAGAACACAGCCTACACAAACAGTACACAGTATGTGTGACACACAAGGGGGGGGGGGGGCATTACTGGGGCATTACTGGTCATTGCTGGGCATTACTGGGGCATTCCTGGTCATTACTGGGGCATTCCTGGTCATTACTGGGGCATTCCTGGTCATTACTGGTGCATTACTGGTCATTACTGGTCAGCTCGATTCTAACACTAAACTGCCAATCGTCCTCGCTGGCACACCACTTTGCAAGTAACATTTGCACAGTTAATGAATACATCGATGCACAATATATCTGATAAAAAGGCTAGTTAGTTAGTAGGACGTGGTGGTTTTGACAACTTGTTCATTTGTACAAATCTAAACAGAATGCTATGAAAGAAATATTCATCATCTGCTTATACTTTATAGCAAAGTTGTCAGATATAAAAGTGCAGCTAACTGGTGTTGTTTTTCGGTGATGTGAAAATGTTGAACTGATTGCTTACAAGTCAGTGCATAATGTAGAAACCACCAACATGGCGGCCCTCACTACCCCTCCCATAATACACATATGGTTAGTGTTGAATATATCGAGTACAGCCACATCATTAGCTGGCTCGGTACAAAGACAACTGTTTTTTAACTGTGAGTAGTAAAGAATAGATTTGAAAATAAAATTCTTATCGTTCATGTTGCTTGCGGCCTGAAAACCAATTGTCTCAAGATACTAACTAGTTGTTTCCTAGGCTACGAGAAAGTAATGGCTGTCATCCAATGTAATGGCGCACCTATTCGGCTAGTTCACTCTTTTGACAAAGGCGGATGGAAAGGCAATTGTTCACATCAAATTTCCTATAGTAGCAGCGGAATGGACGAGTCCACCGCTGGTGCTTGTGGAGGGGTGGAAGCTTCAGTCAATGTCGCTTGTCGGTGACCATGGCACCCGGAACATGTTCGCCGGAAGTGGAACACCGTGAGTCGAATCGAAGTCGTCCATGTACATGCTCGCCTGGCAACACGGGAAAGGCACAACTGTCATAGATGAAGGGTGCCGTATCTTTAATTACGTGTGAGACACCCACACCTCAGGGCTGAAAGATAGCTGCCCGACACAAGAAGTGCCGATTACAGACACCCACACCTCAGGGCTGAAAGATAGCTGCCCGCCATTTTACACAAGAAGAAGGGCGCCGTATCTTTAATTACGTGTGAGACACCCGCACCTCAGGGCTGAAAGATCGCTGCCCATCATTTTACACAACAGTCATAGATGAAGGGTGCCGTATGCTTAATTACGTGTGAGAACACCCGCACCTCAGGACTGAAAGATCGCTGCCCATCATTTTACACAACAGTCATAGATGAAGGGTGCCGTATGCTTAATTACGTGTGAGAACACCCGCACCTCAGGACTGAAAGATCGCTGCCCATCATTTTACACAACAGTCATAGATGAAGGGTGCCGTATGCTTAATTACGTGTGAGAACACCCGCACCTCAGGACTGAAAGATCGCCGCCTGCCATTTTACATAACTGTCAGGAAATAGCACAAGTCAGATTTACCACAAGTCAGATGTCTACTTTTTCCCCCTTCTTTTTGTTTGTCATCCGTGAGTTTCATTTGTTAAACCTGCAGATAGGTACAGCTATCATTCGTTTGTCATATGCAACTTTCATTTGTTATACCTGCAGATATGTACAGTTATCAAGACGGCCGTGTTGTCTAAGAGTGTTTTTTTTTACTGGCATTCAAACGTGAACACGAGTGAAAGCTAAATTAGAGAGTGAGAACGGACAACTGGATGTGGATTAAATTCCAGCTGGGATAGTCATTAATACCAGACCTGGCACCAATTCATTTTAAGAAAAAGGAATATATTGCGTGGAAATCATAATAGCCGCATCGTAGATCTGTTATCAGCATCGTTTCACTTAAACCAAAAGATAACATTACCGAGTACAAATTTACATAACCAATTTGAAGAATGACTAAATAAATTCTAATGTGCATAATTTCTGTAATAACAATATATTCTTAATTTTGTAGGCAGATATGTCCTTTCGCGGAATGATGGAGTTTCCGTGGAAATCGTTACGGTTGACTGTTGTGTTATACTCAGTGAGAACAAATTGCACCGCTTTAACCGGATATGACGCTTACCAGGAAGAGAGTCATTCGCAGCCTGTCGGCGTCCTCCATGTCGGCCCCTGTGGAACAGTGTCACTTATTAACCACTCAATAGTGGTCCCATGCGCCTTTATACAGGTCGTTAACAGTGTTTCTTCTTACCTGATTCTATTCAGGTAAGAAGAATATATATGAAATCAAATGTTCAGGTTGCCATCGAGAAGTGAGGCTAAATGCCCATTACGATTCAAGTGTGTTAATCCAGAGACCCAATGTACTTTGGCATCACTTAACATTTTTAGTCAATAAAATGCAATGTGTACATGATATTTATGTCAGCCGTTCCACTGATACCAAATTAAGCCTCTACCCTAACGTGTAGAGTGATCTCCTTTCACCTGACTGTAACCGGCTGCCATATTAGAGACGAAATTGGGGTATTTGTGAACATCTGAAAATTTACACAGTTTACACAAATATTGAAATTATAGAAATTATTACAATATTGAGTTTACCAAAAAGTCAAAGCCGTTCATTGATCGGTGTTTTGACAACATGGCGCTGAGTCTGGCATGGTCCCCTAACCCAAGTTCACTGTTGGTCCACTGTCCCAATTCTCATTGACCTACTGACCTATTTGGCACGGGAAGCTGTGTGAGTTCTCCATGACGTAGGAATTGATGATAGAGTTGCAGAGGGCGGTTTCCATACCATGTTCTTGTGCCAGTTCAACTGTAAAACACAAACATCATGGTGTAATAAAGGCCACCCTACACCTAGCAACCAAACCAAAGACAAACACCATGGTGTAATAAAGGCCACCCTACACCTAGCAACCAAACCAAAGACAAACACCATGGTGTAATAAAGGCCACCCTACACCTAGCAACCAAACCAAACACAAACAACATGGTGTAATAAAGGCCACCCTACACCAAGCAACCAAACCAAAATTAACCAAATTGCTAAAAGTTAAATATATGAGGGACTATTCTGATTTCATTTTTATATCCGATTTCAGTGGTATATGTTGCTGGACTTGGCAAATGATATCACCGTAGCGAATATGTTATTAACGGGAGTTTAATTACTTCCATTGATGGAAGAAGCGAGGTCACGAATGAACATCACGACAGCTTAAAGTTGCATAAACCGTTGGTTTTATGTTAGCATTTCTGAGTTAAGTCTATTAGCTCGACGAATACAATAATCCCAGTTTAGATCGGGGTGACTTTTGTGATAATTGGTGAACTGTAGAGAGATTTTAAGTCCACGCATGCGCAATAATTTGTGCAATGTGTGTACGCACGTCAATTGAAACCAAGCGCAACATGATATTGCTGTGATAACCAGGGCCGCGTTCAGGGTGCGCCTCAGAGACGTCTCGGGGAAATCCCTGACGTCACGCTAGTCTGAACAGCAAAAGCAGTTTGTCGCCTCGAAAATGGTCGCCCCCCATAGGTGGTGGCCATTTGCAATGGAAAAGCTTTTGCTGTGATTGGCTGAAACCACTGAATATGGCAGCCATTTTCGAGGCGCTTTTTGTCTTCTATCTGAAAAGGGAGACGTCTTGGAGACGCACCCTGAACGGAAATAAGCCAAAAAGCATCGCGGAGACGTCTCGGAGATGGACCCTGAACGCGCCCTTGTCACAATTGCTAACTGTCAAAGCCACCGAGTTATAACTTTCTTAAAGTTGCATAGTCTAAAGGTTTTGAGTTTCTTATCTGTTTTTAATGATACATTATTACCTTGATCGCTAAAATCTATCTGACTTCAGTTTGAAGTAATTTTTATCATGAATTTCTACTAATGGTAATATTCTCTTTTTTTGTTTGTTTGTTTGTTTAATGACCCGCAACACAAAAGTAGACATCGGCTATTGGGGGTCGGTGATATTCGTAGTGCAAACGTGCAAACATAATTGTGGTGCATTTTAAAATTCTGACACGATAAGCTTCAGCGGTAACATGTTCTATTCAAGTGTCTTACCCTTCTATGCAGCAACGCATGCTTAATAAGTGTACCCATATCTAAGTTAGATATGTAGAATTAAATTAGAAAATTTGCTTTCATCAGGACTGCAACTTCACCGGTCAAAGCCGAGAAGAAAGTATGAACGTCTTGTTTTTGAAAATATATGGTTGTGGGGGATTATGCATATTTAACGCCCTCTGTACAGAAGTAGGGTGCGGTGTGGAAGGGGACCAAGCAGCACCAACCAGGAGCTCCTGCACCATGTATTCACACGCTACAGTAGTTTCCTGGTGGTCCAGAATTAATTGAATTTCATACGAGAAGCAAATGCTGACACAGTAAGAAAAGTGATATATATGGGAGTTTTATTTCAGCACATACACCGATAGCGTGACCCAGTCTGATTCGGTAATTAAAGAAACTAAGCACTCTGTAAGTGGGTTATTCTCCAAAATTGGGTACCACATCTTTGGTCTCCACATTATGATGCTGATAATTAAGTCTTTCTTTTATTGATAGCAAGTCAAATACTTATTGTAGCCTCTAACTATTAGGTATGTTAGCAGTTCTACATGTATTTAATCTACCCCACATGCAAAATCTAAATTATACTTATAATGATTTTGTGCTTGAGTGAAAATGTAAAAATGTACACATTGACACTGCGCATTTAGCCAAACTGTTTTCAACGTTTTTCTTGTAAGACATATTGTTTGCCTAACTGTAATCAATAAAATCTTGTTTGACTTTGTCATGTATGTTAAAATGATGTTCTGGATGTGTCTTTGATTTTCATGTTATACGTATAAGATCTAAATTTTAACAAATAAAACAATTTTCAACTCTGACATATGCACAACATACCAATCTTTGTAGAAACTTGGATTCTGCTATTATTTGGAATGTTTTTTGTTATTATTTGGAAGGTTTTCACTTTTGGTTTCCATGTCACACTTTAGTGCCCAGTTTTCGAGAATGACCCAGGTCTTACTTTAAATGGGATATGCAGTGTAATAACTGTCTTTACACACACAGGGACTCACGTTGCTGAGCGTGTTGCCTGGTGAGCCACTCCCACAACACCGGAAGCGTCTTCTCATTGACGATGTGGGGATACCTGTACAAAGTGGCAGGCATCTTATTCAAGTACAGTCGCTGATAATAACAAAGACTGGAATTACTAACCTTTAAGTAAAGTTTGACAGATCTTCCCTCGTCAACTAATGGAGTCTTTTATCGACATGCATATTATCTTTATTGGTGGCGCTTATATATATATTAAATATATATATATATATATATATATATATATTATATTATATATATATATATATATATATATATATATATATAATATAATATATATATAATTACATATATAGTAATTTATATGAATCTTACCTGGGTATAGATGATGGATAACTGTTGTTTTCCCCGAGGTATAAGCCTCGGGTAGACGTGGGCTAGGGAGAAGGAAGCATGTGAGGTACCAGCAATTTTAACCTACTTATTCAGGATAAAAAATGATCTTTCAATACAATGGATACTATGATTTTCCCGTAATGGTACACCAACGGGATAGACGTGGCAGGGCGTGGTGGGTGGGCCCTAGCCCACGTCTACCCGAGGCTTCTACCTCGGGAAAACAACAGTTATCCATCATCTATACCCAGGTAAGATTCGTATAACTATACTATTTTACCTCGTATACAGCCTCAGGCTAGCCTCAGGCTAGGGAGACCTTTACATAATTCATTTTTATCCTTAATATCATCCATTCTTATATAATATTCAACGTTTTTGTTCTCACCTATTCTTGTTAGTTGGCGAGCAGGCGCTTTGCAATGCCTGTAGGCTTTTCTAGTCGTTTGTTGTAATGTTTTGCAAACGACTTAGCCGTCTTCCAGCCTGCATGCGCTAGTATTCTTTTGACAGAAATACCTAGCAACCGTGCCTTGGAACCCATGCACCTCTAGTTGAGTGGGATGAGTATTTGCTCGTATCCACTCCAGCCAATTTCAACACCGTAATTGTCCATCTGGCAAGAGTGTCTCGTGAAATTGCCTAATGTGGCTTTATAAAGCTCACTAATAGTTGTTGTGATGCACGTAAATCCTTTGTTTTAGATATATAAGCCCTTATGGCTGACACAACACATACTTTCCGATCACTCGGAAAACAGTCTAAGTGAACCGTAGATAAAGGGTCACCTAACGTGTTCGATTTAAGCAATTGTGCTAAATCAAACGTAGCTTGTTTCTTGTCTATTTCTAATTCAGTTAAAGACAAAGCAACAATGGTCTGTCCTCTGTGTCCGGTTACTAATAATAACAGGACCGCGACCTTAAAACCTAATTGTTTTAAATCTAACCACGAGTTGTGAGGCCAAGCCTGAAACAACTTAAATACTATAGACACATCCCAAAACCGACTATACTTTGGTTTTGGAGGATTCCTTTGATAAATTGAACGAAGTAGATATCCAAGAACATAATGTTTTCCAACTGTTTCGCCATCAATTCTCGGTAATATGATCGATAACGCACATCTTGCCGCATTAATCGACCCAAAGGATAGTCCCTCATCCTCTAGAGAATGAAAAAAACGAGCTACTTGTGAAATTGTTGGATTTGTTGGCTTAACTTTCATTAACAAACAATGTACACCCCATTTCTTTAAATAGGATGTGTACATTTTAACAGTTCCTGGCCTCCAGGCATCAGCTACTATCCTATTCTCAGTAATTTTGTCCAATCCAAATTGCCGCAGCTGGTTCCTTAGAAAAGGAATGCCAATAGGGGCGTCGTTGACACGTCGCCTTGAACCACTAGCGGTCCGTGGTGTGTCAGATTCCCGAGTTTTCTTGGGAATCGTATATGTTCTTTTGCCAGTTGTGAAACTGCTGGCAGCCAAGGTTGCATGTCCCAATCGGGCACCACCAGTATAGCATGTGTCCTTTCCAAACCGATTTTCCTGACAACTCGGCTGATAATGCTAAACGGTGGGAAAATATAAAAATAATTATTGTCCCAGATAATAGCAAATGCATCTACTTTCCAAGCCTCCGGTTCAGGATGCCAAGAAACATAACAAGGTAATTTGTTATTATTTTGTGATGCAAACAAGTCAACTTTAGGTGTACCCCATTTTTCACAAATGAAGTTAAACAAAGATGTAGAGAGAGACCATTCTAAATGGTCATGGAAATTTCTACTTTTATGGTCTGCAAGTGTATTTTGTGACCTGGAATATGCGCTACAGTCAGCCAGACTTGTTGAGCCTGTGCCCAGTTCCAAATCAGTTTAGATAACTGATTGCAAGACTTTGATTTGGTTCCACCCATGTTTCGAATATATGCCATGGCAGTAGTATTATCAGTTAGTATTCTAACCTGTGATTTATTTATCTTTACTAAACTACGTAAGCCCAGATAAATAGCACGCAATTCTAGTGCATTAATATAGTCTGATTTTTCATCATCAAGCCATCTACCTCCTGTTGTGACCCATCTCGATGAGCTCCCCAACCTTCTAACGAAGCATCAGTAGTAATTACTGTATTAGGTTCCGCCATGCGGATTGGATTTGGTGAACTTGCTATATGTTGCATCCACCATCCAATATCCTGTAACCCTTCTTGCGAAATAAACATCTTTCGCTCAAAATTGCCTTTAGTTCGTGTTAACGCTAAAATTTTATCTATTTCTAGCGACTTAATATGGGCCTTCCCATATAACACAGCAGGTGCATATGAGGTCATTATGCCAATAAGAACAGCAACCTGTCTAATTTTTAGGTTTTGGTATAACGTTAATAAGCGGGTCGCAGTATTCATAAACTTAATTTAGTTTTTGTTCCTGTGAATCGACACGGTAAGAGACTTTGTATCCAAATAAAACCTTCCTAACATTTTGCGTTGTTTTTTGTTGGTTAATAAACACTGACTTTTGTGGATGTACATAAAACCCCAATTTAGTAAGTAATGCACATAAATCCAAAACTGCATTCCCACAATCAATTTGTGTTGATGCTATAATAAAGGAATCATCTATGTATGGAAACATTATATGACCTTTCCGCGCCATTACTGTGAAAACAGGTTTAAGCAGTTTAGTGAATAAACGAGGGGCACAAGCTAAACCATTCGGCATGCAGGTAAACTCATAGAGTTGGTTATCCCAAAGAAACCGAAGAAATTTCCGGTCTTTTTCTCTTATGGGAAGCGTATAATATGCATCTTGTAAATCAACACTAGCCATCCATGCATCTGGCGTAATCAGATCGCGTGCTGTATCTAGCGAGAACATTTTAAAATGTCGATATTCAACCATTTTATTAAGGATTGTTAAATCCAGGATCATTCGAACCTCGCCATTAGGCTTTGGTCTCGAGAAGATGTTTGAAATAAACTCTCCTGAACCGTATGTCACTTTTTGTATAATTCCTTTCTCATTCCTTTGTCAAAGAAATTTTTGTACCTGTTTAGTAGTTGCCTCTCGTTCAAAAAAAAACCGTTTCAATGTTATAGGAAAAGGTAACCTGCCTTGTACCGGAATTCGTGTGAAGGGAATGTGAATTTGTGTGAAGGGAATGTGAACACCCCTAACTATTTGTAAAAATTTTCTTGGTCACTAGTAATTTTGTGCCACTCAGAAATCTAATTATTAATATTACCAGCCACAAAGTTGCTTACAGTTTGTGTGGTTTTAGAGGCTGGAAGGACTTGTAACGTTTGTGTTTCAACCTCTACTTGGACCCGCCCCTGGGGAAGGGTCTCGGCGAGTTGACACCTCGGCCCAGTGGCCGTGCGGTGTTGTCGGTCCACCCTGAGCGAGTGCCCCAGCCCCGAAAAGCTTGACCGAAGTTTGAGCCCGGTCTGGTTCCCCTGGTGAACCGCCGTGGACGAAAATCCCTCGTGACCTTTTGAAACGAGGAGTTTCCTGTTTCTTCTTACCATCCATGTTTTTGCCACTCTTGGCTGCAGTTTCTACCTCTTTATAGAGGTATTGTAGTTGACCGCCAAACATTTTCGTGTTATCTAAAGGTTTCCCTTTAATCGGCTCTGGAGCAAGAAAGAGCGTAAACACTTTCCCATCATTATCAGTAACCTTCTTTGAGCGAGCCACTTCTTTGCCAACATCTGTGCAAACCGACTTGAAAACATTTTCATATCTTCGATACGACAGGTAATTACCAGCCGCCGCCAACAATGCAATACCTTTGTCCATCGTCTTAGCCAAAGACGAGAACTTATTTTCTCGTTGCATTCTGTTTGCTACAGGAGCAATAGCTGTTAGGGTACCAAGCACCGCCTTATGCACTGTGTGCAACACACCCTCAAATCTCTTACGGTCCTCTGTCATATTGACATCTCGATCCATCTCCTTAATGATGGAGTTGGGAACACCTTTAGTGCCTGTTAACTCATCTGATAACTTAGAAATAATCTCCGCCAGCTTAAACGTGCGGAAATGGCCATTAATGTTCTCACGCATAAGCGTAGTGGTTTTCACACACTTAGCCCTTGGCTTCTCGACTTTCTTAGCCACTTTTCCCCCAATGGCAGCATAGACACCTTCATATTGCGTGTCTGAGTCCGATTCCGTGGAAGTGGAATCCGTGGACGAGTCAGAAGAAGAAGAATCTTTCCTCTTCTTCTTCTTCTTCTTGGACTTGGTCTTGCGCTTTTTGCGAAGCCCAGTCCTCCCCCTTTCCTTGTTGAAATCATCACCCGAAGAAACAATATGTTTCTTCTTCTTCCTCCGTTTAGGAGAAGGAGGAGGAGCCCTAAGCTCCATCTCTGAGTCTGTCTCCGAGAAATCCTCCAAAGAAGACTCCTCTTGAACACTCGGCATTCGCCGTTTACGAGACACCGGTGGTTTGAGAGCCATTATATGACTCTCCATCGCCGCAAACCGCGTCTCCCAATTTTGAGCCGGGGCGCCGTCAGGCACTATGTCCTCCTCGGAGAGAATATGCGCCCCGGGCTGTGTCGAAGGCACTGCCGACAACACGGGTGAGGAGTCGTACTCCTCGTCCCCTCCACTCGGAACACGCCCCTCGGCTGCTGCTGCACCGCGCTTACTCCGCTTCGTGGCCATCGGGAGCTGAAACAAAGATTTTTTGTCAGTCCCGGTATATATATATGTCACAATATGGTTGTTTCAAACTCATTTGGACATCTATTGGTGTTAGAGAACGTGTTTATACCGTTATAACACAGGCGTAATAAGCTAAATTTGTGCGTGGGTTGTGGGTCAAGCCCACACCTTACGCGGGGTCGGGACCAGTGTATCGGCCCGCCCATCCCTCTGTTCCGCACACTTCTCCCACCTGTGACTACTACGTCAACAAGTTGGAGAAAATGCTACGAAACTCGGAGAAACGCCTGAAAAAGTTTTGTCTAGGGGAGTCTATAAAAGAAACCCAGGAGCATCTCCAACATTACTCTCTATTAGAGTACGAGAGAATTTCCACAGGAGACGAGGCAGAGCCCACATCTCTACCCATAATCACACGGTGACTCGGGTGTTGACAGAACCGCTAATGACCGGTTTCAATCCTTCGAGAAGAAATTCTATCCTTGGTTTTTATAACCAAATAACTCGTCCAAAATGGACCAAAGAAAGTCTAAACTTTCCATAATGATGCTCTAATGCATCATGATTAAGCTAACCACAGTTTTTATGATACTTACTGCGTATTAGCTTGTATGTAGACTAAATTTGCCGGAGTAACCCAACGACACGTAATCCAGTCGTGAGTTGTATATGCTAATTGCTGGTACCTCACATGCTTCCTTCTCCCTAGCCTGAGGCTAGCCTGAGGCTGTATACCGAGGTAAAATGTGCTCTATAATCCATTATGGGAATATAAACAAGGACACTACCGATCTTCAGTTCCCTATGTAATAGTTAGCACTTATCCTATCTAGCTGACCCTGTTATTATGACATAGACCATGGTGGCGCCCCCTGTGAGCGGCCCTGTGCACTATATGCCAGCTGCGCCTGGCCTTAACGCATTGAGATGAGCATTCAATTTTTAACACATTCACTGAAGGACGCTCCCCGATCCAGCTCCCCGATCCAGCTCGCCTTCTATCTGGAATCATGCTAGCTTGACACTCATCTGTGCGATACGGTATGTCTGAGGGTTTCTGCAACCCGTGTGGTAAAATTCATTCTGGACCGAGGTGCATTACTGACGTGAAACGGGAGGACGCCGCAGGCAACCACATACGCATAACGCGCAAATTCTCGGCAGTATAGATGGCGACGGCAGGAGAAGCCTCCGATGAGCGAGTGATGGAGGATATCACAAAAGACGTACGGAGTATGTGCATTGATGAAGAGGAGCGACGCGTGAGGGAGGAAATAAGGCAGCTGGAAAGGGACAAGCGCATGTTTGACTTGGAGGAACGCCGGACCGTGTTAGTAAAGGAAAAGGCGGCCAGGGACACAGTGAAGCCACCACCAGCAGAGCAGGGCGGAGCAGCCCATACGGAAAGAGGTCACTCAAGTTACGGGGAGGTATCGCGCAAGAGCCGGACATGGCGGCGCAGATCGCACTCTCGTAGTGACTCCAGTTCACGTAGCAGGACAAGGAGCACGTCCCAGAGACGGAAAAGTAAGTGGTCTTTAAAAAACTATACTGAGGATAAGAAGGATGTGCGCAAACTATCAGTGGCCGAGTTACAGGAGGCATCATGCCTGTGGTTCCTGAGCCTAGACGGTGTGACGTTAAAAGCCCTATTCAGCCACCTTGCTTACATTGCATCGAAGGCTAAGCATGAGCTGTTCAAAGACACTGCCCATGTTCGATATGACACGGCCGTGCGTAAGCTGGCGGAACGGGAGGGTTTCGCTGCATTCACGGCAGGGAATGCGGCGCGAGCCTGATCCACTACAGGCATGAGGCCATGCGGGCCAAAACTAAGAGTGCGACCACCGGGAATCCAAAGGGGCTCAAGACCTATGAAAAGGGAGGCAAGCGGGCCTGTTTCCCTGGAACAAGGAAGTGGGTTGTGACAGTAAGGAGGGGGACTGTAGCTTCGGGCATTGGTGCAGCAAGTGCGGGAGCCGCAGCCACAAGCGCATTAAGTGCACCCGGGACTGACGGTGCACCGGGACGCGCCACACCGGGGACGCGGAGCATGACCCAGATTCGGCCATACCGCGGGAAAACGGGGGCGCGGGGTGGGGCGCAGCGAGCACTCAGGCAGCCACACAACCCGGCGGTGGACGCGGCTGGGGCAGGGACAATAGCGGTACTGGGGTTTGGGACACCCAGGCAGACACACAACCCGGCGGTGGACGCAGCTGGGACAGGGACGGTACCGGTCTCCGAGGTACTGGGTGTGAGGCATTACTTGACGGCGCCGGAGGGCGTGGTATGGATGTTTACAGTGGCGCATGTGGGTCAGTGAAGATGCCCGAGCCACAGGGCTGGCTTCCCGCACGTGGGGAGGTCCCGGATGTAAACAACAACAACACTGTGGTCGCGGCACGCGGGGAGGCCCCGCCCCTGGGTGGGACTGACAACACGGGAGCCCCAGGGGGGGCGGGAGGCTGCCATGGTGGCGTTACGGAGGGTTGCAGTGGAGCACGGGGGTCAGTGGAGACACCCGTGCCACGGGAGGCCCCGGAGGTAAACAACAATAACAACACGCGGGACGGGGTGGACACCCTGATGGCGGCGGCGGGCACCCTGGGGGGGATCCCCGGTGACCAACAAGTGGGGGAGACACCCCACAGAGGCACCCCTGTATGGACAAGCAGGGGGGATGGCCTGGACCCGGGGTGGCTCCACGTCGAGGACGGCACAGGAGATGAGCATGTATTCGACATCACTGTCAGGGAGACGGTTACCGACTGTGTGACCGACTTCCGACTCTGGAGGAGCTGCATGACAGGTTTGTGCAGCTGCACGCACAGCATTGATGGTGTCGTGTCCCAGATGAAGCCATGTAGGGTCTTCACAGAGCTGTTCATGAGGGGGGATACTGACCCCGATGCCGAATATATCATGAAAGGCATCTGCTTCGGCTTCATGGTAATAAACCGGGACTGCGACGCTTGCTATGAGTGCCATCAGGGCGCCGGGGGAGACCGTGAGGACAGAGAGGTCATGTCTGGCAAACTCAGGAAGGAGATCGAGGCAGGGGCTTTGACCAGGGCGGCGGACCGGCCGCTCTGTGTGCATAGGCTCTTCTGCATCCCCAAGGATGGAGGGGGGGTGAGGGGCATCGTGGATTGCAGCAGACCAGAGGGGGAGTCAGTCAACAACTACACGGATAGCGTGACGGCCAAATTCTCCTACAATAGTGTCGACGATGTGGCCGCCCTGATGCAAGCCGGAGACTATCTCGCGACCGTGGACATCCGCGATGCTTACCGGGCGGTGAGCATCCACCCACGGGACCGGGACCGCCAGGGCATATTCTGGGACTTCGGGAATGACCCGGTCTTTTTAAGAGATAACAGGCTATGCATGGGGCTGGCCACCAGCCCTTATGTCTTCAGCAAGCTGTCTGATTTTGTTGTCCGCTGTGCAGTGCGTGAGGGCGTGGGGGAGGTGGTAAATTACCTCGACGACTTCTGTATCGTAGCTCGGGACTTCGACGCGGGCTGTACGGCCCAGGCCACCCTAATGGGGATCCTCCGGAGATTTGGCTTCTACATAAGCTTCCCAAAAGTCACCTCCCCGTCCACCAAAACAAGGTTCCTGGGTATCGACATCGACACCATCGCCCTGGAGATGTCGCTGCCGGAGGACAAGCTGACCAGGATGACCATGGCGCTTCTGGCCCTGGAGGGCCGGAAGAAGGCTAGGAGGATCCAGCTGGAGCGGCTGGCTGGCTTGCTGGCGCACTGTGCGAAGGTGGTCCGGGGAGGCCGCACTTTCTGCAGACGCATGTACGATACGATCAACACAGTGGCAAAACCCCACTTCAAGGTCCGCCTCTCGGGGGGTTTCCATGAGGATAGACGATGGTGGCTGGACTTCTCCAGACGGTTCAATGGGAAGGCAAAAATAATCGGCCGCCATACCCCATACGTCTCGACTTACAGTGACGCCTCCGGGGAGGGGTTCGGGACGATCCATGCCGGCGATTGGAGGATTGGAGCCTTCGGGGAGGGACCAGACGGGAGGATCAGGATGAGGTGGGCCACCACCACGCCACACCTGATGGGATGTGTAGGGGGGCCCACATAAACGTGCTGGAGATGTGGGCAGCCTTCTGTGCGGCCCAGACCTGGGGCCACCTGTGGAAGGACAGCACGGTGGTCATGGTCACGGACAATGAGACGGTCCGAGCGGCCTTGACCTCGGGTCGGTCCAAATCAAAGGGGGTCATGCACTTCGTGCGCAGGCTGTTCTGGATAGCGGCACAGTACAATTTTGATGTTCAGTCTGTTTATGTAAAGAGTGCTGACAACACGATCTGCGACGCCCTGAGCCGTTGGAGCGCCAGTGACAGTAAGGACCGAATCCGGGTCGCAGACGGAGCACGCAGGCTTTGTTGAAACCACATATTCACCAACTCCCCTGACCCTTCTATTTCCAGTTGTGGAGCTGCGGAGGGAGAAGCTGGCCGTGCAACGCAAGTACTATGCCCCAAACTCCATCACAACACGGGGGGTCCAGGTGAGATGATACCTGGAGTTCATTGAGGAGTTCGGGGGCCACTTTCCCACCACACCGTGCCCTCCGGAACAGACAGCACTGTATGCAGTCTGGCTGGCCAGGACTCTCAAATACACATCGGTGTGCAACTATCTCAGTGGCCTGAACTTCTTCTTGAAGACGGAGGGCGCGGAGCCGATCGACTACAAAAAACTTTGAGCTGGCATCCACGTTGAAGGGCATCAAGCGGGAGCGGGGTTGCCATCCCAGGCAGACGGCCCCCTTACTGCCTGACATGCTTAGGCGAATATTCGCTGCCCTGACCACCTCGGCGGGGCACACCGCCTGGCGGGCGGCCATACTGTGCAGCTTTAGGGCACTACTGAGGAAGTGCCAGGTGACAGCCTCGGACTCGTCACTACTCAGGGGAGACTTTTCCTTTCTCCCATGGGGAATGTTGGTGCGAGTTCGTCGCTCCAAGACGATACAATTCGCGGAGCGGATGCTCGAAATACCTGTGGCTAGGTGCCCGGATCTCTCCCTGTGTGCAGTTTATTGGACTGAGAGACACTTCAGGGAGGTCCCAGCTGGGCCTGATGCAATGGCGTTCCGGATCCCCACGCCAGCGGGCGCCACGATGGAACTGCGATACTCGACATACCAAGGGATGCTGAAGCACTTCTGTGGGGTCGCGTGATTGGACGCTGGGGACTACTCATCCCACTCCTTGAGGAGGGGGGGCTGTACCTTCCTATCATTGTGTGGCGCCACCCTGGAAGAGCTCAGGGTGCGCGGTGATTGGGCGAGCGATACCATCTTTGCCTACCTGCAGACGCCATTGAGCGTCCGCATAATGAACGACATTAGGGTTTCCACGGCACTGGCCGGTGCGACTGAGCCGGTATACTGAGACTGTGGGGTTGGGGGGACCATGGGTCTCTTGGCATTTAATATATCTCCGCCAGAGAATATATATCTTCTTCTCAACCACATCAGTCTTATCTTGTTCTGTTTATTGGGGCCAACTGTTTATGTGCTCTATAATCCATTATGGGAATATAAACAAGGACACTACCGATCTTCAGTACCCTATGTAATAGTTAGCACTTATCCTATCTAGCTGACCCTGTTATTATGACATAGACCACGGTGGCGCCCCCTGTGAGCGGCCCTGTGCACTGTATGCCAGCTGCGCCTGGCCTTAACGCATTCAATTTTTAACTTTAGGTGGGCATTTAATATATCTCCGCCAGAGAATATATATCTTCTTCTCAACCACATCAGTCTTATCTTGTTCTGTTTATTGGGGCCAACTGTTTATATACATATATATACATATATATAAATATATAGCGCGTATACAGACCCTGTATGCGGATTTAAAGCAGAAGGACTCCGGCTATACTACTTCTCTGCTAATTACCACACATGTGGTTCTGGGGTTCGACGCCAGGGGGACTGGCGGCGCTGCGTCTGCGTACGCCCACCGCCTCACAAGGTGCACTGGACTCACCACTTGCTTGCCAGCCGCACCCCAGCAACAACCCCGTGCATTTTTTGGGTGACTACCGGCGTGTGATAGGGGGGCGTGCCCAGACCTATGCAGTCTATGTCTGATTATTGTGGTCCGTGTGGCCAGAAACATGCTTTGCCAGTGAACGAGTTGTGTCCGAAGCGTTTAGCGGCAACTACGAAGCGGGCAACACAAATGCGCATCCATTGCCTGAGGCGGAGCAGGGCAAGCAAAGGCAGAAAATGGGGACAGAAATTAAGTCGGAGGTGCGTGGTGCAACGGGTGGGTCGGTGGACGACAACTTGTCAGCGGAGGAAGCGGCGTTAAAAACTGAAGTAGACGCGTTGGAGCGAAAATGATGGGTGGTGGCATTGAGGAAGCAGCGTAAACTCGTAGAGGAGGAGCTGCGGTTGTTGGATGTGTCGGAGGAGAGGGGGCGTAGCAAGTCCTGGCATGCACGCCGGTGTCACCGTCGTAGGAGGTCGTCGTCATCTAGTTCTGGGAGTCGGACACCCAGTACGGAGAGGAGACGGCAGCGTAAGTGGACCCTTAAGCACCACATGGTGGATAGGAAGCAAGTCAAAAAATTAAATGCTCATGAACTGGTGGAGGCTACCTGTGCATGGTTTCAAGATAGTAGTGCGTATGAAGACATTGGTGCTTGTCATGCTATGCTTAACCACATAAGTTATTTGAGTTCTAAAGCTAAACATAATAATTTCAATAACACTGCTCACGTGGCATATGATTCAGGCATTCGTAAGTTGGCGCAGAAGCAGGGTTTCCAAGCCTTTGTTATGGGAAACAGTGACTTATCGTTAAGGCATTATGCATATGAGAATATAAAAGACAGTAAAAGGGTTACCGTGCTACGACTGGTTCAGCTAACGCGTCAAATCGTCTGTACACGCGAGACGGAAAGAAGCCATGTTTCGCGTATAATGGGGAGCAGGGGTGTTCGCGCGATAATATGACTTGTGACTATGGCCATTGGTGCTCTCGTTGCGGTAGCCATAGTCATAAACCTGGGAAATGCCGTAGGGATTGAAAAGATAGGCATAATGTTAAAAAAAATAGAAATAATTTACAAAATACTAAGTCTACTTTAAATCAATTAATTAATACTCCGATTAATATTGCAGCTATTAATAGTTACTGTGTTAGTGGTGTGAGGGTAATGAAGGGTGAAGGGTGTGCTTCGCCAACTCTGCTAAATATAACCAAGCTCGTAGCACCGGTGCATGGCCATGTAGTTTGTGGTGATACCGGTAGTCACCATGGGTCGCTGCCACCTTGGGTGCCAATTAACGTGTCCTGGTTTGAGGTTGCTAGTACAGTTAATGACTACATGGTCACTGCTTATGACCAGAGGTTCGGATAAGTGCACTTTAAAGTGTCTTATAGCTGTTTTAGAGGTTGTTGCTCGTGTACACATCAAATTGCTGGTACTGCAGCTCAAATTAAGCCTTGTCGAGTATTTGTGGAAACGTTTTTCCAGGGGGACATTGATCCTGACTGGGAGTATATTCTACATGGTGCCATTTTCGGGTTTAAAATTATTAATGAGCAGTTCGACAATTCGTATACCAGTACTTATACAAGCAAAAGTGATAATAATCATAATTTATTCATAAAATCTAAATTACGGGCTGAAATTGACAAGGGTTATATTTCATCGACTAATACTCTTCCTACTTGCTCCCATAACATGTTCTGTGTACCTAAACCTACAGGTTCTGGATTTAGGGTGATAGTAGATTGTAGTAAACAGTATGGGAAGTCCGTAAATAATTTTGTTTCGGAAACGTGTTGCAAGTTTCGATATAAGAGTGTCGATACATTGTTGAAACTGCCAGTGCAGGGGGATTATATAGCTGTAATCGACATACAGGATGCATATCGGGCAGTCAGTATTCACCCTTCGGACAGAGACAGACAAGGTTTGATATGGAACATTGATGGTAGTGATAAATATTTTTTTAGATAATAGGCTCTCGATGGGTCTTTCATCCAGTCCATACATTTTCAGTAAGTTATCGGACTTTGTATACCGTTGTGCAGTCAGGCATGGTAATAGTCGAATTGTGAATTATTTGGATGATTTTGCAGTATTGGGTAATGCTTATGAAGACTGCCGTGACAATCAGTTGCAATTGATTTCTATATTGAGGAAATTAGGATTATATATTAATTTTTCAAAAATGATTAGTCCTTCCACCAGTGCTAGGTTTTTTGGCATTATAATAGACAGTATAACTATGAAAGTCAAGCTACCTTTTGATAAATTAGTGAAGTTAAAAAATCATCTTAGGGAGATTGTCGATAGGAAGAAGACTACCCGTAAAGAGCTGGAGCAGTTAGGTGGTCGGTTATCACACTGTTCGGTAGTCGTTAGAGGAGGGTGATCTTTTTCGGCTCGTATTCATGGAGCTGTTTGTGCCCTAAAACTCCCTTAAAAGATAGTCTATCAGTTTATTCAGATGCTTCTCAGCAGGGCTATGGGGCGCTGCATGGTTCAGATTGGTGTGTGGGTTTTTTCAATGATGATCGTCCTATTCAGGGGCTTGCTCACCACAGGGTCGTAGCGCCTAGGGAGGTGTGTCAAGCACACATAAACGTTAAGGAGATGTGGGCCGTAGTAGCAGCGGTAGACCGTTGGTGTATGTACTGGAAAAACAGGAATATTGTATTTATAACTGATAATAATACTGTGCGATCGGCACTGGTGAAAGGTGTTGCAAAAAATCAGGTTATAATGAACCTCATAAAACGGATATTCTGGGTATCTGTGCGATATAATTTTAATATATCAGCGGTTCATATAAAAACTAATTACAATGTAGTCTGCGATAGTATCAGTAGGTGGGACAGCTGAGTCTGGTAGCGCAGGTTGATAGATCGATGGTTCTATGTTGTTCGCATCTGTTTAATTAATTAACTAGACGTTGTGTTATAGAGCTGGCTGTGCTGCGGATGGAGGCGAGGATTACGCACCTAATAGTCGTGCGACGCGTTCAATGCAGATAAGGAAGTATTTTACTTTCATAGATCAATTTCGAGGCCTTCTGGCTCCTGTGCCTTGCCCTGCCAGTCAGGTCGCTATATATATAGCTTGGCTTTCTCATAGTTTAAAATATAGTTCTATTACAAACTACTTATCTGCTTAAAATTTGTTTTTGAGATCTGAAAACGCTGATCCTATTGACTATAAGAATCACACAGTAAAAACTACCCTTGGAGGGGTTAAGCGAATTCTGGGTTGTGAAGTAAAGGCTGCGAAACCAATATTACCCTCCAATTTGTCGTCTATGTTCGAATTTTTGTCTGACTCCCCTGGGCATATTGCTACTAGGGCTGCAATCTTAAAGGGCTTTAGAGGGCTGTTGCGTAAGTGTCAGTTGACGCAGTCTGATTCGACACTCAGGAGGGCAGATTTTGAGTTTTTTTCTTGGGGGATGATTATTTCAGTCAGGAGATCAAAGACTATTCAGTTTAGTGAGCGGGAACTACTCATCCCTATATCTGAGTTAAAGAATAAATTGCTATGTGCTGTCCATTGGACGAGGTTACATTTTGGTCAGCTACCTGCGTCTCGTAACGTGTCAGCTTTTCAAGTTCCTTCGCTGTTAGGCGGTTATAAGCCTTTAACTTATTCGGTACTCCAATCAACGATTAAATACTTGTGTGTTTTATCTGGGCTCAACCCGGTCGATTACTCTTGTCATTCGCTCAGGAGGGGTGGTTGCACCTTTTTGCATATGCAAGGTGCAACTATAGAAGAAATTAAGGCTTGTGTTGATTGGAAGTCCGATTGTGTGTATCGGTGCATTATATTGCCAATTTCTGACCGCTTACTCAATGACATGCGAGTGGCAGCATCAATTGATCTGTGTTCGTATTATTTATTTTTTTTCTCCTCTTAAGCTTCTCTTCTCTTCTTGGCTGGGTTCGGGCGTTGGCCCTTGGCGTGGCCCAGCCAGATGTCATTTGATTGATTGTTTCAATATGTCTGGTGTCATCATATTGATTATTACATTGATTATTGACTAAATGCTATTACGATGTTTGTTCATCATATTGATTATTACATTGATTATTGACTAATGCTATTGATGATGGTTGTTCATCTAGGGATTATATGTTATGCTAATGGTCATACATTAACAAGACTGTGTTGAGAATAATGATGTCGCCCTTATGCTTAACGCTACATCCGACTTCTAGCCTCCTTCGTTACATAAATATATATACACATATACATCGGCATCAATTTCGGAAATGTGCCATGTTTAAGAGACTAGCCAGTTCTCATGGTGAAGGTGACCAAATAGTGCATTGCTTTGTTGTGGCGTGCACATGGCATGCTGGTGATGATTTCATTGCATGTCGCCAACAAAGGTAATATTTATGATGGTATGTTTCTGTTGTAATATCTACAGCATGTTGTATTACCAGGCAGTCATCTGTGCTGATGAGGTTCAACATCGATTAGTTTCACAAGGTTATAGAAATCACGGCAAACTTGTCGGCAAACTTGTCCGTCCATGTGCATGTCCCAAAAGGTGCATTTGTTCTGCATTAAGAAGAGGAAACAAGAGGGAGCGAACCTGAACTGAAGCAGTTGGACGAGCAGATCGTTACCCCGGTTCGAGCTGAGCACAGCCGGGTCCCTGAAAGAAAAGACATAAAACAGGCTCATCAGGCGGACACCCGTATCCAACCGTACAGGTGCACCTGTATCATAGGATTTTAGTGCATCCATATGGATACGGGTGCATCCTTACGATACCTGTGTGCCCATACAAATACGATATGGGTGCATATGAATACACCTGTATCGTAAGATACGGGTGCACCCATACCCTATGGGTGCATCTGTATTATAGGGTATGGGTCCTACAATATGGGTGCACCAATACCCTATGGGTGCATCTGCATTATAGGGTATGGGTCCTACAATACGGGTGCACCCATACCCTATGGGTGCATCTGTATTATAGAGTATGGGTCCTACAATATGGGTGCACCTATACCCTATGGGTGCATCTGAATTATAGGGTATGGGTCCTACAATACGGGTCCACACATACCCTATGGGTGCATCAGTATTACAGGGTATGGGTCCTACAATATGGGTGCACACATACCCCATGGGTGATTCAGTATTACAGGGTATGGGTCCTACAATACGGGTGCAGCTGTACCCTATGGGTGCATCAGTATTATAGGGTATGGGTCCTACAATATGGGTGCACCTATACCCTATGGGTGCATCTGTATTATAGGGTATGGGTCCTACAATACAGGTGCACCCATACTCTATAAGGATACAGACACATACGGATACAGGTGCACCTATGATAAGGATGCACCTGTACCATAGAATGCACCCGTATCATGTGGGTGCACCCATCTTGTTTGGATGCACCCATATGGATATGGGGTGCATCCATGGATCATAGGATATGGGTGCATCCAAATGGATACAGGTGAGACCATATGGATATGGGTTCCACCATATGAATATGGGTGCCACCATATGGACTTGGGTGTCACCATATGGATATGGTTGCCACCATATGGAAGCGGGTACCACCATCTGGATGCGGGTGCCACCATGTGGATATGGGTGCCACCCTGTGGATACGGGTGCCACCATATGGATACGGGTGCCACCATGTGGATATGGGTGCCACCATGTGGATACGGGTGCCACCATGTGGATACGGGTGCCACCATGTGGATATGGGTACCACCATGTGGATATGGGTGCCACTATGTGGATATGGGTGCCACCATGTGGATATGGGTGCCACCATGTGGATATGGGTGCCACCATGTGGATACGGGTACCACCATGTGGATATGGGTATCACCATGTGGATACGGGTGCGACCATATGGCTACGGGTGCCACTATATGAATATGGGTGCCACCATATGAATATGCCACCATATGAATATGGGTGCCACCATATGGATACGGGTGCTACCTTATGGAAACGGGTTCCACCATACAAATATGGGTGCCACCATATGAATCTGGGTGCCATGGGAGCCATGATATACTTGTTGAAAGGGTGCTGGTGGGATGTAGGGTGTTTGAACTGGTCTTTATGGTAATCTCAAGTGGGGCCTATTGAGTGAGTAAGTAGGTTAATATTGATTAATCATGTACCTCAGTAGGATCCCGGTGCACCCATACAGATACGGGTGCAGCTGTATCATAAGATATGGGTGCAGCCATATTGTAGTGTAAAATCTTCCGATATATGAGATATGGGCTATGAAGAACTCTGCTATAATAAATTGCAACTTGTCTATAAAATGGTAAATGGTATGTAAAACCAAAGGCATATAAGGTATATGTGGAGTTGGTGATCCATTACTAATTGAGGATATAAATTGTGTATCAATATAGTTAGAGAGAGAGGGTCACTTCTTGACCTGAGAGAGGGTCACTTCTTGACATGTGGGACAGTCTTTGGGAAGTCGCTTCACATACCCCCTCCCCTCCAAGTGTTATTTATGGATCACTGCACCAGATACAACAGGGCACTGTAGCCAGATCTAACCATGCCTTGAATACAAGGATATTGAACCCTCATTGGTGGATAGAGGAATGCCTGTTAGGGATTGGAAGACTGGATCATGTGATCACCACCATCTTGTTTCTTGAAACTATATATACAATAAATCAGAGAGTCACACTCTCCTACCTTTCACTCTTTATCTACTTTCCTTCCTTGCCTGTAGTGATTTCTTATTAGCCTGTCCACACCACTCAAACCGCCAGCCGTCGACTTTACAGTAGGATACATGTGCACCCATACATTTACAGTTGCATATGGGTGCACCTGTGCAATATGTACATATCATAGGATATGGGTGACCCATAGGATACAAATACGGGTGCACCCATACAGATACGGGTGCACCCATACAGGTAGGGTGAACCCATACAGGTAGGGTGAACCCATAAGGATATGGGTGCACCCATATCATATGATACATATGCCCCTGTATCATAGGACAATACAGGTATACCTGCATACCTATAGGTGCACCTCAGGTGTGCATGCACGTGTACCCATAGGCATTTGCCGGAAATATATACCCTCGTATTATGACACAAAATGAAACTTGTTACTGACCGTGTGGTTATCATCTCATCACGTGACCGTCGTATCAGCAGGATAGGGCCCGGGTATCTGCAACACAAATGCCATTTTTCTTGTCACTCATAGTCATACATTCAAACATACACTTCAAATTAATGTGAACCTAAGAAGTACGAAAATAGTGTATATTACATACCATAAAGTGCTATAAAATCAAACAACATATGAACCACGAGAGTTCAAATCGACACATCCTGCAATATCAACTCAACCAATAGTGGCCAACTAGACCAAAACCCGCACCTACCAACTGAATGAACCTGGAAATGATTCTAGTTTGATCCTACTGAGGTACATGATTAATCAATATTAACCTACTTACTCACTCAATAGGCCCCACCTGAGATTACCATAAAGACCAGTTCAAACACCCTACATCCCTCCATCACCCTTTCAACAAGTATGTCACCACTAGAAAGATAATCAGTTATGACCCCCCCCCCCTACTAATGCTTGCCATATTAGCCTGACATAGTTACTTCCCCATATGTTTATTTTTCCCTTATCTTGTTCTTTACATGTCATTAATACCGATGTTTTGCTTATTTTCTTGTAATTGTCTATCTATATTGTTGTAGATTTGTTTACTATGTAGTGGCAATTGCCATTAGGGCTGGAAGACATGTTATTCAGAGGAATAAAAACACATGGACATTTTTTGTTACTGAACTGATGAGGGACAGATTTCCACCAACCAGCATTAACATCTCATGTGATGCTGTCCTGACCTCAACTACACAAATCCGTCACAATACCTCACATAATCGCACCAAAAATAGACTTTGATCTAAAATAGCCTCATTTTCCTGATCCAGGTTTCCGTTATCATTCACAGGCCAGTTCCTTGTCTCCATACAGGACTCGAGTTCTGTTGGCGATTCCAGATGGTGAAACCTGGCTGATCAACGAATGTGTGGAATGTTACCTAATTTAATCAACACCCGGCCTCTGACCAAGAGCTACATGACCGCCACCTTGCACGCCCACCCGCCCGACAAGCATCACAGGCTGAGTGCGGAGACGCAACTCTCCCGAGCCCCTTAAGAGACTACCACTACAAACTGACCATGCTCATTTCGATATATATCGTGTAGTATACGTTTGTAAAAATATACAGATTTTCGGTTCGGATTTATATATTGGCAGAGAGCATTACTATTCTCGGGCGACGCGGTGGGGACCAAGGCTATTTAACAGAGAAGCAATGGGTGCCCCACTCGCTGTGTGACATAAGAGGCTATGTGGAAAATATGATAACACATAGGTGCCCGAGATTATGACGTAATGTTCATATGTAAGAGACAGTTAATGTTTAGTGAATTGTTCCCTCTATGCACCAGTAAGAGTGCAAGTGGAGGGGAAGGACATTTTTAATATATGTTTATTGTAACTGTCTGCAACTACTTGTTACCGCGGGGCCGATGGGCAAGCACACCCAGCCATCCTGCATACATTATGGACACCACCCGCAGCTGTGGTTGAGTGACAGCTGCCCTCTATTAGGGCATCGCCCCCCAGGCTGTAGAGGGTGTCTGATTGGCTGGCTGTGGGAGGCCCAGTCACCTGCATTCCTTACACCTGACACACAGACCTCACTCTAGGCATTCACTTCTTCTTGGCTAGGCACTCTAGCAGGAGACACTCTTCTCTTGTCCAGGAACCCAGACACTCTGTCTGAGGCTCCACTTTCTATACAAAAACTAGCAGCAGCTATTCCAAAGGCACTGAGCTGTGTGCAACAACCATGGGACTCTGGTTCAATGGGCTGTAGGCACTGATTCTTGTACACACTAACAAGAGTAATGAGGATCTGTGTGGACAGTAGGTAAGGAGTGAGGGTGATAGGTCGCTGGTAGGTGAACAGGAGTTGATGCCAATAAAGCACAACTTCTTCACTGTCAATCTTGCGTGACTTGTCTTCCCTTTCTTCCTTATGAGTTTGTTGAGAGAGGCATCAGGTGGCAACTGACATACAGTTGTCAGAACGCACCTGGGGAGAGTAAGTGATATCTGGGACTCTGACGGCCGAGTTCCCAAGATAGTACACGTTGTAGTGCTTACGTCACACCTAGTTTCCTTCTCCTACGCCATGTTTACAAATAAAATGTCCACACACTCTCAAACGTTTCTGTGCCCCGTTTGTAATCTCCAATTAGAATGGGTGGCCATATATGAATACATACACTTCGGCATGTTCCTGATATTATGTAACAGGTGTATTTCAAATCACCGTTCAGTTAACTCTATGTCAGCATTGCTTTCAAACATCAACATCAAAATGGTCGGTACCTACCAGATAAGGCAGCAACCGAGTAACTAGCATACATGGGTAAAAGAACAACTCAGATTGTTAAAATAACAACTATTCAAATAAAGTGTCCATAAACTTCACTCTGTTCACCCGTTCTTAGTCCGGATGCGTGTCAGGTCGTGGGTGGGTGTGCACACGTGACATGTTACCAGCACTGTGCCCGCTAATGGCAGTTCAACATGCCATGTGTGCACTCATCTTTTCATATTGACCTTCATATAAGCAGACGGCTAATCTTTACCAAGACTCGCTCGCTCTGCTCTAATTGGCCATTTCATGCCCGACGCATCCTGTGATTGGTTAATTACGTGCGCACTGTCATGTCTGCACGGGGTCACGTGGGCAGGGGTTGCGGGACGCCGCCCTGCCACAGCGTCCCGATTAGGTGGAGCCACCAGAGCTTAAGGGATCACTGACAACGGGCAGATTTTGCTGTTAATATAGACACCTTAGTATGAGATTCATGAATATTCATTTGACAGATAGGTACTAATTACACATGATTCACACAAGTCGGGGCTGCCACGTACCGGAAGAGGGCTTAGCAGTTTGCAGCGCTGCATGCTTCGGAATGTCGGTGTGGGGCGGGGGGGGGGGGCGCTACGGGCGGGGTCATTTATGGTGGAGGGAGCAATGAGCATGAGCAATGCAGGCAGCGTCCATATAGAACGTGGCCTGTAGCCTATATATAAAGTGCACTTCCACATTATTAGAGTGCACTGCAAGAGAGGTGTTAAATTACTACATATGCCTTCCACATCGTATTTGTTTTATCACCAGCTATGATTTCTTTTGAAAACACAACGTCCCCTCCACCGCAGCTTAGTCTGTAAATAAGGTAGCTCCTTACGTCAGAAGGTGTCATCTAATGAGCAGATCCAGCAAACCACACACAGAGTCCCAATCATGGGTTCAAAAAGGAAAGTGCCACTTCACGAGATATATAGTGTGACATGGAGTGTGATTCATGGATATTCAGATATATTGTACACAAATTGCAATGTGTTCTCCCACGCTTAATGTGCAACTTGAACACAAGGAAATTGAAGCTTTATAATATTCATTTGACCCCCCTCCTCCAAACTAATTACAACTTGATTAAAAAGTAATATACTGAATGAAAAATAAAACAGATAAAACAAAATGTAGGTTTATTAATATCACGTATATATCACGTATATATCAGTATATATATTCAAATAAATATATATTAGCATTTATATATAGTTGTGTCACAACATGCTAGTGTGATGCGCGACAAGGAAGGAAGAGGAGGCGAAGGTGGAGAAAAGCACATTTATTGAGTGCTAACATATACAGGATAGTACAGGTTAACATCAGGATAATGCAGGATAACAGGATAATGCAGGTAATAATAATAAAGGTATATACAGGCTAATGCAGGTAAAATAGGTGTAAGGAGCTCAGAGGGAGCCTAGGAGCTAAGAGAGTCTGGAGGTTGCACCGAGGAGCCCTCCACCCTAAGAAGAGAGAGATTTTAGGAAAGGGTGGGTGGGTGGAGGAAAATGGTCGGAGAGGCAGCGTGTAGGGAGGCTGGAGGACGAGTGGCTGGAGGCGGCCAGGCGAGCTGGCTATAAGGGAGAAAAGGGTGGGAAATGATGCAACCAGCAACGGCCGGAGCAAGAGGGGGGGGGGGGCCCTCCTTCCCTGCCTCGCATCAAATGCAATGCAAGCATTATGACCAATACACTGCTAACAGGATTTTGCCCTGAAGTATATAACTCAAACTGCCCGACTCTGGAGTGTCTGAGCGGAGGAGCAGTGCGACTGTGCAATCCCCATACTGTGTATATTGTGCTCCCTGCACACCATGACCTGCGACTGGGCACAGTTTATATTCCCTCCTGGCCGCAGGTTTATTTTTTTGTCTTTGAGTACCACCTCCACGGTCCTATAGTACAGTATGGCGTGTGTATAAATCAAAGGCAAAAGCCGCTTAGTTAAAAAAAAAGAGAAAAAGGCGGGGGGACCAAAAACTCGCAGGAAATCATTAAGGACTTCACCATGCTGCGAGTAGCTCACCACGCCCCGTACAGTAGCCTAGGCACGCTGTTACCAGCAGAGAACTGATGAATATTAAGTAGTAGATGGATTATGAGGGTAATCAGACAATACAATACTCATACAGTCATAGGTAACACACAGACAGAAGTAAGAGAAAAAGTAAGAGTAATGCTAGAAGTATTAGCGAAACTAGATTTCATGATAAATAAGAAGAAATTGGTGCTGACACCGACACGAGAATTATATTTCCTGCGTTTCCGAATAAATACCAACCTAATGAAGGTGAACTTACCAAGGAAGAAATGTGGGGAGTTGATAGAATTTGTGAAGGAAGTGGTACTGTAAGATAAGAGTCGAGTCAACACACCGAGTTCTAGTTCATGACTGGCTTTATTTACTAGTCCCATTACCATATGACGTTCCGTGGTTACCTTGTTACATCATATGATCGGGTGATTCACATACATTACATCTCCCTTTTAATAGTGCGAATAAATACAATAATTACAGTACATCCAATCAATACAATAAATACCATAAATACAATCACTGCAATCAATACAATAAATATCTACTCCACACCCCCTTCTTTTATTTTATTAAACATTAAAAAAAATATATATTAAAAAAAAAAATTAATTAATTATTATTTGTTGGTGTTGTTAAATTCACTGAACTACATCAAACTCACCTCTTAAGGTGGCTAACATTATGATGAATTCACTATGTTTATTTGGAACTTAACATCTCTTATTTGTATTAACACACGTGTTCATTTTTTAAAGTGTGGCGATACACTATATGCAAATGCACAATATATTTGGAACGTCTGTTTTTACATTCATTGGCTGTATTTAATACATGTGTAAATATGCCAATTCCTTATAAGTATCAATAAATAACAATTAACAGCATAACTACATATATGATCTTATATTATTATGATTTTTTGTTTCATGGTAGATCATGTTATGTCTTTGTAGATTGGATTAATTGGTGGTTGCTTTACGTCGTGTTGGCAGCATAGGCCACATTCACAGTGAGTGTCTTTATAGTGATTGGGTTGTTCTGCTCCTGTCTTTTGTGCTTATCTATCTTTTTGATGGAAAACCTAGTATTTTTACTGGGCGAATAATTCGGCCGTATCGTGTTGTGTAAGTCATGTTTGGGATTATTGTGGACTGTTTGTTATAATTTGTTTTCGGTATTCATGGTACTACTGTTTGTGTGGTATTTTTATCAGGTTTGAAAATGTGTTTTCAATTTCTTTTAATCATGTTGTTTTGCGAGTTCATTATAATGTAATCTCGCGGAACTGGCACCTGTGATCTGATTATTTTTCCTGTGGCCAACACCCCTTTGTGGTCCAAGTACCTTATATCATTGCCTGTGCTCAACTTTGGGTGGGCGTGTCGTACATGTTTGTCAAAGTATTTCTTTTGGTTCTGTTGTATTTTCTGTATTTCTTTCCCTTTTGATTTTTTGTACATTTGGTTTTAATTGGTTATGTTGGTATTTTTTATTTTAGTTTATGGGACATCAACAATTGTGCCGGTGAGGCTCTGAGTCCTTGTATTGTCGTATTGTGGCAATTTAATAATGCAATATTTGTATCGTTCTTGTCTAATATAGATTTCTTTATCATAAGTTTTACTGTCTATACATATCTCTCTACCTGTCCATTACTCTGTGGAAACATGGGGTTTGAGAAAACTGGTCTAAAATCATAATCTGCTGCGAATTGTAAATACTTGTGACTGCTAAACTGAGGTCCGTTTTCTGACACTACGATCTTTGGAATCCCATATCTGCAGAACATTTGTTTCAGGGCTTTTATTATTGCTTGGCTTGTGGTAGTGTTCAGTTCTATTATTTCTGGAAATTTTGTGTAATAATTTATTATTATCAGAAATGTTGTATGTTCAACATAAAATAGGTAAATTCCTAATTTGCAATATGGGATGCTGGGTATCTGGTGGTTCATTAGGGGTTCTGACTGCTGTTTATTACGTGATTCTTGGCAAATCTGACATCGTGATATTTTATCCTCTATTTGACTACTAATACCAGGCCAAAAGATATGATCCCTTGCTATTTGTTTGTCACCACTCCTAGATGTTACTCATGTATTTTTTCTAGCATTTGTTTTTGTAATGTTTTTGGTACGATAATACGGTTGTGTTTTAACAATACGTTGTCTTGAAGTGTGATATCATGTCTGTATGAAAAATATGGTTTGACTTCAGGTTTCAATTTTTTACTGTGTTCGGGCCAACCATTTTTTGTTAAGGATATGACTTGTTTTAGTGTCTCATCTTTTGCCGTTTCTTGTACAACTTGTTTTACACTTGTCTTCTGACATGCCGACTGCAGCAACTGTGATTTCTGTGTTGAATAAGTTACTGGTGATGTCTGTTTGGTATGGGCTCTGGAGAGTGCGTTTGCAAAATACATGAGTGTGCCTTTAACATGTATGACTGTCAGGTTATAGTTTTGCAATCTCATTCTCATCTGTTGCATTCGTGTGGAGAGTTTAGTTTATGTATAGGTTTAGTCATTATGTACACAATCGGCTTCTGATCCATCTGTATTGTTACCTGTTTTCCATATATGTACTCATGGAATTTTTTACATCCAAAACAAATGGCTAAGAGCTCCTTTTCTATCATGGCATAATTTGATTGTGTCTTATCTAAAGCTTTGGATGCCATGTCAACCGGTTTGTTTTCCTGAAACAGTGTTGCCCCATGGCCTGTAGGGTAATGTCCTTGTTGACATCAAAATATTTTAGAACGGGAGCCTTAGTTAATAACTCCTTTAGGTTGTCAACAGATTTGCTTTGTTCATCTTGCCAATGCCATGCTACATCTTTTTGGGGAACAAGCCGTAATGGCTTTGTTAATTCGGCCATGTTAGGGATGAATTTACTAACATACCCAATCATACCTAAAAACCTTTGGATTGCCTTTTTGTCATTTGGGGTAGGCATATCTATTATTGCTTGTATGCGGTCCTTGCTAGGTAGGAGTCCCTCTTGAGTTAATAGCTGCCCAACATAATTTACTTGTGACTGACAAATATTTGATTTCTTAGGGTTTAGTTTCAAATTTACATCCTTAGCTCTCTGTAATACTGCTTTTAGTTGGGTGTTGTGTTCATAAACAGTTTTACCATATACTAGGATGTCATCTGTGATAACATTGACGCCTTCTAAGTCACCTAATATGTTACTCATTTCTTGGATAAAAATATCCCTGGCTGTTTATACGCCAAATGGTAATCGTGTGTATCGATATCTACTCCATGGAGTATTGAAAGTGCACAATATTGAGCTCTCATCTAATTAAATTTGCCAATACCCACTGTTGGCATCTATTAATGAAAAATACTTCGCCCCCACATGTTTTAGCGACTACTCCTTCTATTGTATGTGTGGGATATGGCCCTTTTAGTAAGGCCTTGTTTAATTTTATGGGGTCTAAACACACTCTGATCTTCCCAGGTTTCCTTACAATAGTGATCGAGTTCACCCATAGAGTGGGTTCAATCTGTTCTACGATTACCCCTAGCCTTAACATTCTATCCAATTCTTTGCGTACATAATTAATTATAGCATGTGGTATTCGTCTAGGGGCGTCAATTATCGGTGTTACATTTTTATTGATATGGATTCGGGCATTTACTTTTATTTCACCTAGACCTTTAAAAACATCAGCATACATATTTACCAATTGCTTAGCCCTTGTGTCATCAGCCGGTGTGTTATCTAGATGTCCACGAGTGCGATCAGCTTCAGCATGACACACACATTTTTTCCTAGTAGGGGGGCTACCCGTCTCGGTGACTTGAAATCGTAATTGATGCCAACGGACTGTGATGATCGCCTCCCCTTGTGGCTTTACTCGTTGTCCTGTGAACATGGCATCGCGGTGGTGTAAACGCCATGTTGTTCAATTGTTCATACACTGCTCTGAGAATGATGTTAGCCTATGAGCCTGTGACAAGCTTGAATTTGAGAAAGCATTTTCCTACCATGACATCCATGTACCATATTTTTGATCCTTCACTATCGTCTTCATGTAGTGCCCCCACAAGTAAATCGTATTCACTTTCATCATTTGTGTGTGGGCATATCCACTCCTCAGGTTCGTTGTGGCATCCCATGTTTATCTCATTCACTGCTGACGTTCGTTGTCCATGACGTCTGCAAATTTTCACAAAATGTCCTAACTTCCTGCATCCAGAGCATTGTTTGTCTTTGGATGGGCATTGTTATGCATATAACCACATTTAAATCTTGATCCGTTAGTTCTGAATTGCTGTGACGGTCGTAGCTGGCGCTGTGACGTCAAGCTACTGTTGAATTTTGATATCCCGTCATTGTGTTCATCGGGTTTTATGCTGGCACTGTCACTATGTTGTGCCGCATTATGTTCACTTACACTGCACATTGTTAAGCATTGTTCCAATGACAAGTTGTGAGTTTGTAACAACCGATCCCTGAGATTGTTGTCCTTAACGCCGCACATAAACCTGTCACATAATAAAGAGTCTTCGATCTCACCATAGTTACAGTGTGATATGCGGTTTCGAAGTTCTCGTATATATGTATCCATGCTCTTGTTGATTTGGTTAAATGAGTTAAACTGATATCTTACAACTGTTATATTTGCTTTCCCCTCACAATATACACGATCGTGTTATCTTGTGTCGTACAGAAATGTCAATTTTGAGCGTTCGGTGAACCTTCTGTGCTTCTATTCCTGCCACATGAAGGAACACGCAGCATTGTACTTTTTCAGATTTTCCTGCTGCGGTGGTATAAATTCCATATGCATGTTGCCACTGACTCCATTGACACTGTTTAATGCTAAATTACCTTCCAAGTTGAGTGGTACAGTGGTTTGTAATCCTGATAGCGCCATAGTACTTGGTTATTCTTCCTCATCTGACACCATGTAAGATATGAGTCGACACACCGAGTTCTAGTTAATGACTGGCTTTATTTACTAGTACCGTTACCATGCGACATTCCGCGGTTACCTTGTTACACCATCATGTGATCGGGTGATTCACATATATTACAGTACTGGCGCCCAAACTAAAACTAAAAACACTGGCAGCACTAATAGGTAAACTAGTAGCCACCGACCAGGGTAACAAGTGGGCCAGGATAAAATCTAAATCCATGGTTAGGGCCCTCAACTGGAACTTAAGGGACACTAATGGAAACTATGAGAAAGAATGCACACTCACACGTAGGGTGAGAGAGTGCATCCAATATTGGATAGACAACTTAGAACAGGCAATGAGGGCATACACACCCTCACCTGTGGATGTGTGTGTCTACACAGACGCATACTTGCATGGCTGGGGCTACTACAGTCAGACACACCAGGTGCATTAAGGGAAACAATGGGACAAGATAATCAGCGAAAACACACACATCGATGTACTAGAGTTCAGAGCGGTGAGACGCATGCTACACATCGGAGGAGTGTTAGTAGGTAAACATGTAAGGGTGTTTGCAGACAACACCACAACATCTGCATAGGGAAAGGTGGATCGGCGAGATCAAAGACCTGTCAGCAGGAAACAGAGGCCATCTGGGCTATCACAGAGAAGAATAACATTACCACATCTATCAGATTCTGTCCAGCGGTAGACAACACTGAGGCAGATTGGGCGGCGAGAGTATTCATTCACACAGGAGAGTGGACGCTAAATGATGAACTAATTAGAGATATATTTCAAACATTGGGCTGGCCTTCAGTACACCTTTTCACATCTCAGGACAATCATAAACCAGAACAATATGTTATGCAGAAATATGACAGGCAGGTTAGAGGCACGGATGCACTATCATTGAACAGGAAGGATGCTAATGCATACATGTTTCCACCTTTCAGCTGCCTGTCAAGGGTGATAAACAAGATCATACAAGACTGACCGAGGGGCATCTTGGTGACACTGGAATGGCCAACTCTGCCCTGGTACCCGTTACTACACAAGCTGAAGGGCTTCACAAAATCATGGACGATCAGTGAAGGGGAACGAGGAAACCAATTCCCCCTGACGGACAGCATTCGACTGAGAATAACTAGATGGTATGCTTGAGGCTATGAAGAAGAACAGGGCAGCCGCCCCCACCCTCACAGCTTCATTGGCAACAGCGACCTAGAAACAGTACACACTGGTACTAAGGAGATGGGTCACACACTGTAAAGTGTGAGGAATCAACCCCTGGAGCCCAACATTGCAAGAAGGCATAGCCTACTTACAATCACTATTCTCGGGGGGGGGGGGGTTTGAGTGCAGCAAGTAACACAATAAATGTGGTGAGATCGTTACTCTCCACATTTGTGACAGAGGGGTGGGGGAGGGGAATGCAGCAAGTAACACAATAAACGTGGTGAGATCCGTTACTCTCCACATTTGTGACAACGGGTGGGTGGGGGGGGAGTGCAGCAAGTAACACAATAAACGTGGTGAGATCGTTACTCTCCACATTTGTGACAGATGGGGGTGGAGGGGGGTGCAGCAAGTAACACAATAAATGTGGTGAGATCGTTACTCTCCACATTTGTGACAGAGGGGGGGGGGGGGCAGGGGAGTGCAGCAAGTAACACAATAAACGTGGTGAGATCGTTACTCTCCACATTTGTGACAGAGGGGGTGGGAGGGGAGTGCAGCAAGTAACACAATAAATGTGGTGAGATCGTTACTCTCCACATTTGTGACAGAGGGATGGGGAGGGGAGTGCAGCAAGTAACACAATAAATGTGGTGAGATCCTTGCTCTCCACATTTGTGACAGAGGAGGGAGGGGGGGAATACCATTTGGGGAACACCCGCTGGTAAGCAGGTTACTAAAGGGTATCAGTAATCTAAAACCCGCCAGCCCAAAATACATAGCGATATGGGACCCAAAGCCATTGTTGGACTTCTTACAGCTCTGGGGACCGATAGTACAATTGGACGGTGAGAAACTGAATAGGAGAACAGTGTGTTTATTTCTACTGGCAACTGGCCAGTAATTGGAAGCATTAGGCTTAATGAAGCGCGAGGACTTTACGTGGGGTCAGGGAATGTGCACGCTGAGATATTCTAATAAACTCAAATCAAATGATCCCAGCAGGAAGCCTTTGATCCTGAGTTTCAAGGAATTTGAGGTAAAGGAACTATGTGTGTAGAGTCACCTCAAGGCTTATGGAGAGAGGGATGATCTCATGGCAGTGGCCCTGGTGATGTTCGCAACAACCAGGCCACCACATGTGAGAGCTTCACAGGACACGTTAATGAGATACGTGAAGAACACACTGACGGAGGTGGGTGTAAACATGGAGGACTACACCCCCTACTCGTGCAGACATGCCGCGACCAGTGTGGCGGCTCGGAGATAGGTAGCACTGTCCACGGTTCTCCTAGCAGCAGGCTGGGCTGGAGAATGGACGCTTAGACACTTCTATAATCGACCAGTCAGCAACAACTACACAATAATGAACCTGATTCCAGACATTTGGGAACAGGGGCATAACTGAAAAGACAGTACCTTTTACATATCCAAGAAAGGTAAACAACCTAGATTAGAGAGTCACAAATGTTGAACAAAATTGTACCGCACATGTGATAGACTTGAGTCACCTGAAAAAAAAACTGAATAAAAAGCATTAAGAACAAAAAAAATTAAACTGTAATAATAATGATGACAAAAACAATTCCAGAAACGCAGTCGCAACACAAAGTAGCGGCTGGCCCTCGTAGCTGGATTACCATCATACTATATAATTCTTCTAATTTATGCAGCAGAATAAGGATTATTAGCGGCCCACCCTCGGTTAAAAAACAAAACCACCCTATACAACTGCTTTTCATGAATTGAAACTACAAAAAAAATTACGAGAGCTCGACCGACGTGAGATCCAGAAGCCCTGGCACTAATGGTGAAAACAAGAGTATTCAGACTTACCCATGATAGGTAGATTTAGACACTCGGCGGGGGCTGCGTTGACGTCCCCCCAACCCCACCCACCCCCTGGCCTAGCTGGACTACCTGGAGGGCCGCAAGCTGGAACTCCACGCAGAGATACGCGACAGGCGAACAGACTCCATCAGCTGGTCCTAGGGGAAACCTCCCAGGGACACTCCTCGCCGGCCCTGGTAGGGGGTGGCGCCCCCCCCCCCCCTCTCCCCACCGGCCCTGTCCGTACGGAGGCCGCGTCCATCCGCCTTCAGTCCACCCAGGTACAGCGGGGGAGCGTCCGCAGATGCACCCCCTGCCTACCTAGGGCTAGCCCTGGCCGAGGCAGGGAGCACACCGTGGAGGGGGAGGGGTAGGTCACGAACACAGGTGACCCCGTCGGGGCGCCATAGGTCAGGCAGGAGGAGGCAAGGCAGGAACGTGCGGGACGCAGCGCCATAACAACAACAATGGCATCCCCCGCCCCGCCGGTCGCACCAGCCTCACCAGCCGTGGTAGGGTGGTACCGTGGTAGGGTGGTAGGGTGGTACCGTGGTAGGGTGATACCGTGGTAGTGTGGTACCGTGGTAGAGTGATACTGTGGTAGGGTCATACCGTGGTAGGGTCATGAGGTGGTAGGGTGGTGCCATGGTAGGGTGGTGCTGTGGTAGGCTGGTGCCATGGGAGGGTGGTGCCATGGTAGGGTGGTGCCATGGTAAGGGTGGTGCTGTTGTAGGGTGCTGCCATGGTAAGGGTGGTGCCGTGGTAGGGTGGCGCCATGGTAAGGGTGGTGCCATGGTAGGGTGGTGCCGTGGAAGGGTGGTGCCATGGTAGGGTCGTACCATGGTATGGTGGTGCTGTGGTAGGGTGGTGCCATGGTAGGGTGGTGCCGTGGTAGGGTGGTACCATTGTAGGGTTGTGCCATGGTAGGGTGGTGCCATGGTAGGGTGGTGCCATGGTAGGGTGGTGCCATGGTAGGGTGGTACCGTGGTAGGGTCGTGCCTGGCAGGGTGGTGTCGTGGCAGGGTCGTACCGTGGTAGGGTCGTACCATGGTAGGGTGGTATGGTGGTATGGTGGTACCGTGGTAGGGTCGTAATATGGTATGGTGGTACCGTGTTAGGGCTGTGCCGTGGTAGGGTCATGCCGTGGTAGGGTCGTACCATGGTAGGGTCGTACCATGGTTGGGTCATGCCATGGTAGGGTCATACCGTGGTAGGGTTGTGCCATGGTAGGGTCATACCGTTGTAGGGTCATACCCTGGTAGGGTCGTGCTGTGGTAGGGTCATACCATGGTAGGGTCGTACCATGGTAGGGTCGTGCCATGGTAGGGTCATACCATGGTAGGGTCGTGCTGTGGTAAGGTCGTACCATGGTAGGGTCATACCATGGTAGGGTAGTGCTGTGGTAGGGTCGTGCCGTGGTAGGATCGTACCGTGGTAGGGTCGTGCCATGGTAGGGTCATGCCGTGGTAGGGTCATGCTGTGGTAGGGTCATACTGTGGTAGGGTCATGCCATGGTAGGGTCATGCCATGGTAGGGTTGTACCGTGGTAGGGTCGTGCCATGCTAGGGTCATAGCGTGGTAGGGTCGTACCATGGTAGGGTCGTGCCGTGGTAGGGTTGTGCCATGGTAGGGTCATACCATGATAGGGTCATACCGTGGTAGGGTAGTGCCATGGTAGGGTCATACCGTGGTAGGGTCATGCCATGGTAGGATCGTACCGGGGTAGGGTTATGCCATGGTAGGGTCATACCGTGGTATGGTGGTACCATGGTAGGGTCGTAATGTGGTATGGTGGTACCATGGTATGGTGGTACCATGGTAGGGCCGTGCCATGGTAGGGTCATACCATGGTAGGGTCGTGGCATGCTAGGGTCGTGCCATGGTAGGGTTGTACCATGGTAGGGTCGTGCCATGGTAGGGTCATATTGTGGTAGGGTCATGCCATGGTAGGGTCAGACCGTGGTAGGGTCGTGCCATGGTAGGGTCGTGCCGTGGTAGGGTCGTGCCATGGTAGGGTCTCGCCGTGGTATGGTCTGCACCCCATGCAGAAGGGCACAATCTAGACAGCAATACGCCAAAAGTGTTAAACACCCTCTGGTCTCATCCCATGACCAGAACCGAGACGGCCGAGGTCTATGCCTTACTATGGCCGGCTAATGCAGGAGGACGCAATAAGACCCGGATGAACCCGGAAATAGAGTTCACCCTACCCACGCAGATAAAAGACAATGATGCAGCCATAGCGGCCGTACAATGGCGGATCCAGTTTGCTGCCAGAATGGTAGTGCACGCCTTCGACGGAATTGAAACTGGCATACCCCTAGACACTAAAGAAGTAGTCTCCTCATTGGTATCGACACTCAAAATACTTGCAAGAAGTATTACCATACGCGGCATTAGAAGAGACAATATCAGGATAATGATACAATCCAAATTGAAGCTGTTGCCATGTTGGTTAAGAAAAACGGAAGCCAGGGCTTCAAATTTATATTGAGGGAAGACCTGACTTCCCAGGTCACTTCTATCAAGGCGAACAGGAAGACAGTGAATGCCATCGTACGCTCACAGGGTGGCAGACAGCACACCCAGAGGAATTACGAATGAAAGCAGGGAAACTACAAGGGCGGTCTGGGGAGGAGACGCCTCACACAAAACGCCCTGCGCCACCGGAAGGAGGACCAGAAGGTCTACCGCACCGTCCAAACGGCGGAAGTCAGACACCCCCCCCCCCCATCCCCAGCGAGGGGGGCCGGGCAGGGCCAGCTACCGGGGACGAACCGGAGATCAGAGGCAGTAACACCAAAAGTACACCTGAAACATTCCACGTGCGGGGTGTGACGAGTAAAGCCCACATCTGGGAGTCCATAGCGGTCAACTCTTGGGTCAAACTAATGGTGAAAGGTGTTCCCATCAAACTAACAGGCGTACCAATGCACACCATTGCCCTGTGTCCAGAGATAAAGGGGCAGATGACACGCTCAAACGTAAGCTTGGGGAGATGTTGGCACAAGGCGTGGTGGAGGAAGCAGAGCTCAGCAATGGCTGCTTCGTCTCGCGCCCGTTCCTTAGGCCAAACAAGGAGTCGGATTTGAGACCCATCCTAAACCTTTCAAAACTAAACGAGCTGGTGGTCTATCAACATTTCAAAATGGACCAGCTCGGGACGGTCATGCAATTGATACACATGGGTGGGCGGGGGGCATGGCTGGCGAGTATTGAATTCTCCCAAGCCTACACACTCACAAACAGCTGCACACACAGCTACCTACTCATAAACAGCTCCATGCACAGCTACATACTCACAAACAGCTGCACACACAAATATACACACATACAGCTGCACACACAACTACACTCACAAACAGCTGCACACACAACTACACACATATACAGCTGCACACACAACTACACACTCACAAACAGCTGCACACACAACTACATACTGACACACAGCTAATACTCACACACAGCTTCACACACAACTACATACTCACACACAACTACACACACAGCTAATACTCACAAACAGCTGCACACACAACTACATACTCACACACAACTCCACACTGCTACATACTCACACACAGTTCCACACACTGATACATACTCACACATAGATAAAAGATTCACCCGGTACTTGTAGTACACGGGTGAACGACAATGTAGTCTAAATACGGGCAAAAATAGCTTTAGTATGGAACAGGGAGTAGAATGCCTGCCTCCAGTATCAAATGGATACTTATATTGGCACAGAGTTGGTGAAATGGGAGAGAATGCAAAAAGACAAGATGGCGGCCGTAGAACGCCATCGATTTCACTTTTAAATCTTATTAAACTAGATATTATATTATATTTTTCAACTCAAAGGTAGCGGGCTAATAATAAGACATATGTAAAGAATAGTTGTTGCTTCTTAGCAAGAATAATTGTTGCTTCTCATTTCATTGACCCCCATTTTCGACCGTTTTTATATAGGGTTGGAATTCACCCGTGTACCGAGTACCGGGTGAATCCTTTATCTAACTCACACACAGCTGCACACAACTACATACCCACAAACAGCTGCACACACAACTACACACACAAACAGCTGCACACACAATTACACACACAGTTGCACACACAACTACACACACACAGCTGCACACAGCTACATATTCACACACAGCTGCACACACACATACATACTCACACACAGATGTGCGCTCACACTGCACACACACTGCTCCGTACAGTGTTTGTTTATTTGTTGTTGTTTTACGTCCTAGCAACATCTAAGGTAATATAAGGACGGGGCCCCGTACAGTGTAGCGCGTGTTCATTCCAGTCGTGACCCACTCGGGCTCTCGGTGAAGCGAGGCTGGGCCGGCCCGGATTCAATCATGGAGGTGGTATTGACGGCTACCGGCTGTCGCACGCGGACGGTAGGTGGCGCGTGGACTGGTGGTGTGAGGGGATGTGTGCGCGGGGGAGGGTTAGTAGTGAAAGGAGTGTGGGTCTTCAGTTGCATATAAGTGGTTCGAAGGTAGCGGTGTGTCTTTATCATACACCCAAATGTTCATCACACCAAGACACAATACGAACCCCATGAGCTGTACGGTGTCATAATGCACGTGACAACGTTACATCACAACTTTCCTTGCTCTTTTCCTATCCTATTTTTTGTTGTTATAGAATCTCCTGCGTATTTAATAATAGGCTTGGTCATATCAATTTACGAACAGGCCGATTTTACTGCGGGAGTGCGCATTCCTCTTCTCTCTCAGAATGAGCAGCTAAAATCAGTCAGGGAAAGGAGGACATGGACATGTGATGTGGGTACCGAGTTGTGACAGTGCACACTCATGACGACAAGGCTTCCTGCACCAGGACTCAATTTTCCACTCAGTCACATTATCCCGATACTGAGCTACCCAGTCCTTGCGCGATTTTAGAAATGCCAAGTGCCTGGCTCGGTAGCGGAATGTGTAATTTTTTTAAGGTCATTGGTTTCACTCGGCCGGATTTCGAACTCCTGCCCTTCCACATGAGAAGCCTGCGCTCTACCGATTCGGCGTCTGGTCTCATGCAGCCATGTGTCCGGCCAGGCCTAGTCAGTTGGCCTCTGATTTTAACTTTAATAAAATATAGACTGGTTGGTATGTCAGCCAAAGTATTGATCTCGTTCAAACTATTTGATTTGATTGTATTTGATGTCAATGAATAATAATATAACAAATATTTATGCCGGGTAATTTAATCAAAATTGGGACCAGACGGGATGGCCGAATGAGTTGAGTGTCTGTCTCCTGTTTTGGGAGATCGGGGGATCCGAACACATGGGCTTGTGGGTTCGAACCCTGGTCGAGTCAAACCAATGACATAACAATTTATACTTGTCGCTTCCTAGCCAGGTGATCAGCATTATTAGGATAGGGCAAGGACTGGTTAGCTAAGTGTCAGGATAATGTGACTGAGTGGGAAATTGGGTCATGGTGCAGGAAGCCTGGTGTCCCAGTGCAGCAGCACTATAAAGTCACTATGAGTGCGCACTGTCACAAGTCGGTACCCGTACTGATATGACCTTAGATGTTGCTAGGACGTAAAACAACAACAAACAAACAATCAAAATTGGCAGTTACAGCATGGCACTTGGTTCCCCTGTGCTGCCACATAGCAGATTCCCAAAGGTAGTCTCACATAGTTCTTCACTGTGTAGACATTTTAGGATAATTGGCGCAAACTCAACCACAGACTTAAATATACGCACTATCTCAATTCAGCCGCGTATCCGTATATATAGGCTGGTCTGGAATGGTACTGCCCCGTTTTCCCGTCTTGTAAGGCTGAGGTCTCCCGAACACCATACAATCCTCGGGCTGTGGACAGCACTTAACACGTTCTCCTAACCCGGAAGTAACAAGCACCAGGCACTTACGAATGAACCACTACCTCCACCCAAGTATAGACCCACCCACTCTAGAAATAAACTAAATAAACGAAGGCTGCTGACTATACACAGACAAACACTATTTGTGTTAAACATTTCAAAACAAAGAACAGAAAAGAATAATAAACGTGAAGGTAGGCACAATTCCTGTGCCAGTCAGTGTGAATGGATTAGCTCCAGCAGCCATCTGTTTCAAGTCACCACCCTTATTATCGCCAAACCCTCTCCTACTCCAATACCTGGTCTATCACTCCTCCCTCCCAACCACCCTTACACAGCCTCAACCGGCGCCTATACACAGTAAGGGCTCTCATCTCACAAGCCCGTCGCTGCCTCCCTCAGTGGCTTAGCATTTCAATGCCAATACCATACAGCGGCCCTGCGTGTGAGGGGTGGGTTGGTAGAGTCCGCTCCCCTCTGCTTCCCACACCCCACATCACACACCCAACTTCCACACAATCCCCAGTCTCCAAATCCCATTCACAGATACACGGGTCAAGACATAGAAACAGATATGACCCACGCACTCCCGGCGACGCCCTGGGACCTGGCCCGACGCCGGCACACTCCCGGAGCGCCAGCCGCCACTGGCACCGGGATACCCCGCAGCCGAACACACCGCCAAACCCGCAGCGCAGCGCCCGACCAATCAAATGAGCCGATACGGCCAGCACTCGGCCGCCTCTCTGGGACCAATCAAACGCGCCGACACATCTGGGGCCCGGCGCTTCGAGAGGAGCGGCGGGGAAATTGCGGCTAGGAGGTGGGTGGGTTTGTGCGTGCGTGTATAGGTGGAAGGATGATTCGGCGCGCCCGGCATCCAGGCAGGGAGACAGCCCGGAGGTGCAGGGGGCGGCGGGCGGCGACAGGCCTTATTGCGCGAGCTGCTCGGTGAATGGGAGCAACACCTCTAGGGGATCTAGGAGCTGTTCAGCCAAGTTCACTGAGGCAGTCAGCGTGTGTGATACGCTGCTCCTGCTGCTAGTACTACTACGGACTCCGTGTGCACCTTGCACCTGCTACCGGCTCCCCGCCTCGCGACAGGCAGCCGTCCATCCATGCCTGCACGGACACGCTCACCGACTCACTGTGTATACCACCACACGAGGCGACACCCTGCACACGAGAGCAGCCGAGGGCTGTGGGAGCAGGCGCAGGCGAGGCCACCAGGGGGCGCCTCAGCACCGGAGATAAGGCAACAGCAAACAGCAGCAGCAATGTGGTAGGTTGGCATGCAGAGGGCGGCACGGATCGGTAGAGCAGACCGGATACAGCCTGCAGAGCGCTTGGACTGGGCACATAAAGAGGGAGGATCAGATATTGGGGATCACAGGTGTAGTTAGGGGTGGTTGTAGATTAAAGGGTGCTTACTGACTGTCACTGCGGGCCTAAGCCAGGCTCATCACAATTAGGGCTGGACTGAATGATGGGTAGGGGCCGCAGACTGACGGCAGGAGGATTGAGCTCGTCAAATGACAGAGTGAGTGAAAGGAGTGAGTGAAGGAGTAAAGGAGTGGGGGAGTGAAGAAGGGATGGCGTGAGCGAGTGAAGGAGGGAAGGAGTGACTGAGAGGTTTGTAGTTTGGAGAAGGAATTTCAACAGATTGTACATTGTGCACGAGAGTTTGATGAAATATGGGTCCGGGAGGTGGGGGGGGGGGGCAGGAGCTGGGAAGTTTGAATTCTAGTTTGCGTGTGTACACATATATTTGAATATTTGTCTATTGGCATTTGAGATAGTTTTTCATTTGTTTACGCGTAGTTGTATTTAAAAACTTTCTCCTTGGGATGTTTAAGGCTACAGACTAACTGCATCATTTGAGGTTTCAAACTGACGTGCAAAGATGCCAGAGAAAGATGGTAAAGAGCGACAGAGCAGGCGGTTTCAGATCGTAAAGAATTTGAGTTTCTGGAAGTTGAAAATGGACTCTCTAATGTTTTAGGCCGCACAATAATTGCCTGTTATTGTGTTAATCATCTTTATTTATTTGTGTATGGGGCATTAAGTCCCATCAACATCTAAAGTCATATCAGAATGTGTATCAAGTTATGACAGTGCGCACTCATGGTGCCATTGTAAGTGCTACTGGGACAGAAGACCATCGGCTCCGTGACCAGACGGTGAGCCATCTACTGATGACACGCGCCAGGAAAGCATCACTTGTTTTTAGTCTTTAGTTTGACTCGGCTTGTGATTGATTCCACAACCTCCCACACGGTAAGCAGGTGCTACACCCAGAGGGCCGTTCCTTCCGGTTGGGTGAGTGCCGAGTCTGCGGTTATGTGCACATGTAGCCCACGCGCAGTACTCTGAGGATGCGCTCATTGTGCAGTATGAGTACAGCAGCAGTGAGGTGCTCACCACAAACACAGCCCGCCAGCTCCGCGAGGCATTAATCAGGGGTCAGGGGTAAGTGTGACGGGTCACCTGGGGTCAGTCACAGCAGGTCTTGCGCCAGTTTCCGCCAGGTGTTGACGGGTCGGTGCAGCGGGCCGACGGTAATTCGGTATTAGGGCGGACAGAAGGATGGGCCCCTACACCAGTCACCCACAGCCCACCCAGCACCAGCTCACCGAGCAGCCCTCCTCACACGTGGTACAGGCAGCCCGCCCAGCACCAGCTCACTGAGCAGCCCTCCTCACACGTGGTACAGGCAGCCCGCCCAGCACCAGCTCACCGAGCAGCCCTCCTCACACGTGGTACAGGCAGCCCGCCCAGCACCAGCTCACCGAGCAGCCCTCACACATGGTGCAGGCAGCCCGCCCAGCACCAGCTCACTAAGCAGCCCCTCACACGTGGTACAGGCAGCCTGCCCAGCACCAGCTCACCGAACAGCCCTCCTCACACATGGTACAGGCAGCCCGCCCAGCACCAGCTCACCGAGCAGCCCCTCACACGTGGTACAGGCAGCCCACCCAGCACCAGCTCACCGAGCAGCCCTCCTCACACATGGTACAGGCAGCCCGCCCAGCACCAGCTCACCGAGCAGCCCTCCTCACATGTGGTACAGTCAGCCCACCCAGCACCAGCTCACCGATCAGCCCTCCTCACATGTGGTGCAGGCAGCCCACCCAGCACCAGCTCACTGAGCAGCCCCTCACACGTGGTACAGGCAGCCCGCCCAGCACCAGCTCACCGAGCAGCCCTCCTCATACGTAGTACAGGCAGCCCACCCAGCACCAGCTCACTGAGCAGCCCCTCACACGTGGTACAGGCAGCCCGTCCAGCACCAGCTCACCGAGCAGCCCTCCTCACACGTGGTGCAGGCAGCCCGCCCAGCACCAGCTCACCGAGCAGCCCTCCTCACACGTGGTACAGGCAGCCCACCCAGAACCAGCTCACCGAACAGCCCTCCTCACATGTGGTACAGGCAGCCCACCCAGCACCATCTCACCGAGCAGCCCTCCTCACACGTGGTACAGGCAGCCTGCCTCAGGTTCAACTCACCCAATCACACAACTAGTGACAATGAAGACATCGGATAGTTGGCATTCACTATGCACTCCTACCACATTATAGTTACCACATATATTTGCCCATATGTTATTGCCGTGATACATTTGCAAACACGAGAAGAGATTGAGAGGGGGTTACCATGCAGCTGTACACATGCAGACACATACAAACCACACGCTCAGTAATGTCCTTCATAACAAGCACATGATGCAATAAGCAAACGAGTGCTTTCAGGTATATAATAACATACTGCCATCTGAAATGACACACGCTGCAATACCAGTCGCTCTGGATAGTAAACAGAGTGATATCGAATTGGTATCAGTGTGAAATCACTTTTTGGGAGGTATGCTGCAATAACCAACGTATTGGAATACATTTACATTTTGACCGTCACCGAGGAAACAGGATAAATATTAAAAGCTAATGTAATCTATATTTAAACCCATGTCATTGCATATCTAATTTCCATTTTTTGGGGGAAGTTCTATATTAAATTGCATTTGAAATTTTATATCCTGATGAAAATGGTAACAATTTAACAACCAAATGAAATATACTTAATGGTCCTAATTTGACGTCTTCAGGTTCTCTTCTCTCTAGTAGAAAGCGCCCCCGTACTCGGACAATTTCCCCACAGAAACCCCGGCCTTAAATTTGAAATTGCAAATGCTTGCTTTGTTGTTGACACGACCTAAAATACGTGTCTTTCGAGGAGACTGAAGCTGGGACCGGGTATATTTACACAACTAAAAGTGATACACAATCAAAGGTTTGGGGTAGGTGCCTGCCAGCCTATGCTTTACAACATACCTACACTTTAAACTCACTTTGAAACCATAAACTCGTGATGACTGATGACCAAAGTTGGTAGAGTTGTTGCCCTATATTTGCTTCTGAGGTGAATTGCAGTGACATTGTGTTAGTGAACATTCTCCATATGGTGGAATAGCGCCGTGTGCACCATGTGATGTGCTGCATGCATCAGGTGTAGCAGTGCGACATGATGGGTGGACCATATGTAGCAGTGTGACATGCTGCAGTGGAATAGCACTGTGTGCACCATGTGTAACAGTTTGACATGCTGCAGTGAAATAGCACTGCATGCACCATGTGTAGCAGGGTGACATGCTGTGTGCACCATGTGTAGCAGTGTGACATGCTGCAGTGGAATAGCACTGTGTGCACCAAGTGTAGCAGTGTGACATGCTGTGTGCACCATGTGTAGCAGTGTGACATGCTGCAGTGGAATAGCACTGTGTGGACCATGTGTAGCAGTGTGATGTGCTGCATGCGCCATGTGTAGCAGTGTGACATGCTGCAGTGGAATAGCACTGTGTGCACCATGTGTAGCAGTGTGATGTGCTGCATGCACCATGTGTAGCAGTGTGACATGCTGCAGTGGAATAGCACTGTGTGCACCATGTGTAGCAGTGTGACATGCTGTGTGCACCATGTGTAGCAGTGTGACATGCTGCAGTGGAATAGCACTGTGTGGACCATGTGTAGCAGTGTGATGTGCTGCATGCGCCATGTGTAGCAGTGTGACATGCTGCAGTGGAATAGCACTGTGTGCACCATGTGTAGCAGTGTGACATGCTGCAGTGGAATAGCACTGTGTGCACCATGTGTAGCAGTGTGATGTGCTGCATACGCCATGTGTAGCAGTGTGACATGCTGCAGTGGAATAGCACTGCATGCACCAGGTGTAGCAGTGTGATGTGCTGCATGCACCATGTGTAGCAGTGTGACATGCTGCAGTGGAATAGCACTGTGTGCACCATGTGTAGCAGTGTGACATGCTGTGTGCACCATGTGTAGCAGTGTGACATGCTGCAGTGGAATAGCACTGTGTGCACCATGTGTAGCAGTGTGACATGCTGTGTGCACCATGTGCAGCAGCGTGTCATGCTGCAGTGGAATAGCACTGTGTGCACCATGTGTAGCAGTGTGACATGCTGCAGTGGAATAGCACTGTGTGCACCATCTGTACCAGTGTGATGTGCTGCATGCATGATGTGTAGCAGTGTGACATGCTGCAGTGGAATAGCACCGTGTGCACGATGTGTGGCAGTGTGATTTGCTGCATGCACCATGTGTAGCAGTGTGACATGCTGCAGTGGAATAGCACTGTGTGGACCATGTGTAGCAGTGTGACATGCTGTATGCACCATGTGTAGCAGTGTGACATGATGGGTGGACCATGTGTAGCAGTGTGACATGCTGCAGTGGAATAGCACTGTGTGGACCATGTGTAGTAGTGTGACATGCTGTATGCACCATGTGTAGCAGTGTAACATGATGGGTGGACCATGTATAGCAGTGTGACATGCTGTGTGCACCATGTGTAGCAGTGTGACATGCTGCAGTGGAATAGCACTGTGTGCACCATGTGTAGCAGTGTGACATGTTGTGTGCACCATGTGTAGCAGTTTGACATGCTGCAGTGGAATAGCACTGTGTGCACCATGTGTAGCAGTGTGACATGCTGCAGTGGAATAGCACTGTGTGGACCATGTGTAGCAGTGGGATGTGCTGCGTGCACCATGTGTACCAGTGTGACATGCTGCAGTGGAATAGCACTGTGTGGAGCATGTGTAGCAGTGTTACATGCTGCAGTGGAATAGCACTGTGTGCACCATGTGTAGCAGTGTAATGTGCTGCGTGCACCATTTGTGACATGCTGCAGTGGAATAGCACTGTGTGCACCATGTGTAACAGTTTGACATGCTGCAGTGAAATAGCACTGCATGCACCATGTGTAGCAGGGTGACATGCTGTGTGCACCATGTGTAGCAGTGTGACATGCTGCAGTGGAATAGCACTGTGTGCACCATGTGTAGCAGTGTGACATGCTGTGTGCACCATGTGTAGCAGTGTGACATGCTGCAGTGGAATAGCACTGCATGCACCATGTGTAGCAGTGTGATGTGCTGCATGCACCATGTGTAGCAGTGTGACATGCTGCAGTGGAATAGCACCGTGTACACCATGTGTAGCAGTGTGACATGATGTGTGCACCATGTGTAGCAGTATGACATGCTGCAGTGGAATATCACTGTGTACACCATGTGTAGCAGTGTCACATGCTGTGTGGACCATGTGTAGCAGTGTGACATGCTGCAGTGGAATAGCACTGTGTGCACCATGTGTAGCAGTGTAATGTGCTGCGTGCACCATTTGTGACATGCTGCAGGGGAATAGCACTGTGTGGACCATGTGTAGCAGTGTGACATGCTGCAGTGGAATAGCACTGCGTGCACCATGTGTAGCTGTGTGACATGATGTGTGGACCATGTGTAGCAGTGTGAATGCTGCAGTGGAATAGCACTGTGTGCACCATGTGTAGCAGTGTGACATGCTGTGTGCACCATGTGTAGCAGTGTGACATGCTGCGTGCACCATGCATAGCAGTCTGAAGTGCTGCAGAGGAATAGGACTAGGTGCACCATGTGTAGCAGTGTGACATGATGGGTGGACCATGTGTAGCAGTGTGACATGCTGCAGTGGATTAGCACTGTGTGCACCATATGTAGCAGTGTGACATGCCGCAGTGGAATATCACTGTGTGGACCATGTGTAGCAGTGTGACATGCTGTATGGACCATGTGTAGCAGTGTGACATGCTGTGTGGACCATATGTAGCATTGTGACATGCTGCAGTGGAATAGCACTGTGTGCACCATGTGTAGCAGTGTGACATGCTGCAGTGGAATATCACTGTGTGGACCATGTGTAGCAGTGTGACATGCTGTATGGACCATGTGTAGCAGTGTGACATGGTGTGTGGACCATATGTAACATTGTGTGACATGCTGCAGTGGAATAGCACTGTGTGCACCATGTGTAGCAGTGTGACACGCTGCAGTGGAATATCACTGTGTGGACCAAGTGTAGCAGTGTGACATGCTGCAGTGGAATAGCACTGTGTGCACCATGTGTAGCCATATGCCATGCTACAGTGGAATAGCAGTGTGTGCACCATGTGTAGCAGTGTGACATGATGGGTGGACCATGTGTAGCTGTGTGACATGCTGTGTGCACTATGTGTAGCAGTGTGACATGCTGCAGTGGAATAGCACTGTGTACACCATGTGTAGCAGTGTGACATGCTGCAGTGGAATAGCACTGTGTGCACCATGTGTAGCCATATGCCATGCTGCAGTGGAATAGCAGTGTGTGCACCATGTGTAGCAGTGTGACATGATGGGTGAACCATGTGTAGCTGTGTGACATGCTGTGTGCACCATGTGTAGCAGTGTGACATGCTGCAGTGGAATAGCACTGTGTACACCATGTGTAGCAGTGTGACATGCTGCAGTGGAATAGCACTGCATGCACCATGTGTAGCAGTGTGACATGCTGCAGTGGAATAGCACTGTGGACCATGCTGCACTGTGTGGACCATGTGTAGCAGTTTGACATGCTCTGTGCACCAAGTGTAGCAGTGTGACACACAGCAGTGGAATAGCACTGTGTACACCATGTGTAGCAGTGTGACATGCTGCAGTGGAATAGCACTGTGTGCACCATGTGTAGCAGTGTGACATGCTGCAGTGGAATAGCACTGTGGACCATGCTGCACTGTGTGCACCATGTGTAGCAGTTTGACATGCTCTGTGCACCAAGTGTAGCAGTGTGAGACACAGCAGTGGAATAGCACTGTGTGGACCATGTGTAGTAGTGGGATGTGCTGCATGCACCATGTGTAGCAGTGTGACATGTTGTATGTACCATGTGTAGCAGTGTGACATGCTGCAGTGGAATAGCACTGCATGCACCAGGTGTAGCAGTGTGATGTGCTGCATGCACCATGTGTAGCAGTATGACATGCTGCAGTGGAATAGCACTGTGTGGACCAAGTGTAGCAGTGTGACATGCTGTGTGCACCATGTGTAGCAGTATGACATGCTGCAGTGGAATAGCAATGTGTGCACCATGTGTAACAGTTTGACATGCTGCAGTGGAATAGCACTGTGTGCACCATGTGTAGCAGTGTGACATGCTGTGTGCACCATGTGTAGCAGTTTGACATGCTGCAGTGGAATAGCACTGTGTGCACCATGTGTAGCAGTGTTACATGCTGCAGTGGAATAGCACTGCGTGCACCATGTGTAGCCGTATGACATGCTGCAGTGGAATAGCACTGTGTGCACCATGTGTAGCAGTTTGACATGCTGTGTACACCATGTGTAGCAGTGTGACATGCTGTGTGCACCATGTGTAGCAGTGTGACATGCTGCAGTGGAATAGCACTGTGTACACAATATGTAGCAGTGTAATGTGCTGCGTGCACCATTTGTAGCAGTGTGACGGGCTTGAGGAGTATGCTATGAAACGTGACTTCCGGGAAATTACCTTGATTCCCTGACATTCTAACAACATTTAAGGTCATATCAGAACAGTCCACCCCTTGCATAGGAGGGATTCTAACTGACCGAACGTTGTCATATATCCCTGACATTTTGTGATAGTTAATCGGCAATTACCAAAACTTGGCGAAATCCATGAAATCGCAGAGATCTTCCATCCATGCACACTCAACTGAAACTCATGTTGCAGTTCAGGTTTGGAAGCGAGTCCCAGGTTTGTATGAAATAGCCATTTATTGCAATGATTTTTGAGCCATGCCAAACATAATTTTTTATTAAATGAACTTGTTCTAACTTCTTGATTATCAATATAAGCACAGATAGTAATTAACAACTAATTTACTGACATTAGAAATATCTAGATCTAAATCTAGATTAATGTAGATCTGGAATGATGTAGACCTGATGGTCGTGGAGTGTATCGGGCAGGGCTGGGAGGCAGAGTGGAGAGGGAAGGCAGGGAGGCAGCTTATAAGGAGGGAAAAGGAGGGGGGGGGGTGTTATGCAACCCCAACGGTCAGCGGCGGAAAGGCGAGGGGGGGGGGGGTCCTCCTCCTTCACTGCGAATCAAGCGCAATGCAAGCATTACGACCAACTCATACCTGTGTATCGGATCTCACAGCTTGCAGGATTGTCAGCTGTTTTCAGTATTCCTGAATGACTTTTAGTAACTAAGCAAACGCTGTCCTTGCTAGGAACCATTGGATTAAAATTGAAATACGAATAACGTAAAAAGTTATCAGCAAAATAACTATTAGTATTATTCTATATCTATATCTAGCCTTCTCTAAATCTAAATGTAGCAGTCAAAAGTGTTGACTGTTTTCTGAAAAGTCATGGAAGACTGGTATTTCTAATACAACTAGTGCTGACATCTACTACTTTAGTTCTCGAGCCTTACCCACAAAACTAGTTCTTTCCAGGTGGTGGAAATCATCTATTCCCCAGCTGAATAATATCAATAAAACGAACCGAGAAAGCCACCAATGAAGCGGCTTCTGAACGGCGGCAGCACAAGCAGCCATGAGTCCACCAGGACGTCGGAGGAGAGGGAGGGAGGGGAAGAAGGGAAGAAGGGTAGAGGGGAGGGGGAGGGGGGAAGATGGGGAGAGGGGAGGGGGAGGGGGGAGGGATTGGTAGAGAAGGGAGGGGGGAGGGATATGGAGAGAAGGGGAGGAGAGAGGGTATGGGAGAGAGAGAGGAGGAGGGAGGGGAGAGGGGAGATGGAGGGGGAGATGGAGAGGAGGGGAGGGGAAGAGGGGTACGGGGAGAGAGGGGGAGATGGAGAGGGGAGATCTGGGAGAGCGGTACAGGGGTAGGCGAGATGGAGAGGTGAGAGCGGGGAGAGGGGGTACAGGAGAGAGGAGAGGGGAGGGGAGGGATGGAGAGGGGAGAGCAGGGAGGAGGGTACAGGAGAGAGGAGAGGGGGAGGGGAGGGAGAGGTGGAGAGCGGAGAGCAGTACAGGAGAGAGGAAAGGGGGGGAGGGAAGATGGAGATGTGAGAGCGTGGAGAGGGGTCAGGGGAGAGGAGAGGGGGAGGGGGAGATGGAGAGGGGAGAGCAGTACAGGAGAGAGGAAGGGGAGGGGAGATGGAGAGGTGAGAGCGGGGAGATGTGTACAGGAGAGATGAGTGGGACAGAGGATATGGAAAGGGGAGAGCGGGAGAGAGGAGAGGGGGGGGGAGATGGAGAGGCGAGAGCGGGGAGAGGGGTACAGGAGAGAGGAGAGGGGGGATAGGGGATATGGAAAGGGGAGAGCGGGGAGAGGAGTGGGGGGAGATGGAGAGGTGAGAGCGGGGAGATGTGTATAGGAGAGAGGAGTGGGACAGAGCATATGGAAAGGGGAGAGCGGGGAGAGGTGAGAGGAGAAGCGAGAGTGTGTAGGAGGAATACGGAGACAGGAGGAGAGAGCGGGTAGATGGGGGAGGAAGAGGAGAGAGGAGGAAGAGGGCGAAATGGGGAGAAGGACGAACAGAGGTGATGAGGGGGGAGGGGGGAGGTGATGAGGTCGGGGAGGGAGAGGGTAGGTGTCGAGTCAAGATCACGGGGCAAAGCAGTCCTGCCCAGCCACGCTCTCTAGCGTGTAAGTCAATAGCGACAGCTAATCAATCAACCAATCAATCAATGCACTGGATCGATTAATCAATCAATCAGTTGGTGGCCATCGCCATATGCCTGTCTAAGTGCCGGGTGGCATAGTCTGTGGTCTGTGGGTTAGAACGGCGTGGGAAGCTGGGCTGTTGGTATGCTGTTTGCTGCTGCATGCTGGGTGTGGCCGGTGTTGGCTGGGACTGATGTACAAGAGGGGCAGAGCAGCACATACACAAGGATATTTATATACACACAAGACTATCTATACACATATATGTGTACGTATATACACATAAATACATATATAAGTGCATATGTGCATGCATACATATGCACATATGGACATTCATTTGTGCACATTTATACTTGTATATTGCGCAACCTCCGTAGCGGCAGCTCGTGGGCGGTGGTCAGCGGAAGTGGCGGTGGGAGGGAGGGAGGGAGGGAGGGAGGGAGGGAGGGAGGGAGGGACGGAGGGAGGGAGGGACGGAGGGAGGGAGGGAGGGAGGGGGAGCGGGGAGGGAGGGGAGAGAGGGGTGAGGGAGGAAGCTAGGTAGTCGAAATAGTTGTGAGTATTTCTGTTTTTATACATGTTTCCAGCAGAGGATTCGACTGGAAGGAGCCGCGGAGAGCCGGGTTGAGGCAAACCACACATAGGTGGCGCCAGTGTGGGGTGTATTTCCAGAACATAGATACTATAAGGAGGCAGTGTAGGGTACAGGGACAGTGCATATAACAAAATGGATGCGGGTTTATTAGTTGTACGTGAATCATAAAGCACGGAGCGTATGTTCGTACCATCCGTCACGTGACAAGCAGTGTTCGAACAGCGACGGGAGGCGACGCCTGTATGATTGTACGTAAGGCAACCTGTCCGAAATTACCTCACCTCATGCATTACGGCTTAGCAACATCAGAGGTCCTATCACCCAGACAGCTTTATAGTGCAGCACCACTGTGATGATGTAATATCCCACTTAGTCACAATATCGCTACAATGAACCAATTAAAAGCCAGATTCAAGGGACGATAGTGATTAAGAAACTTTTTGCTCTCTTTTCAAGTCCTTGGCTTAACTCGGCTGTGGGTCAAACCCACGTGATCCCGAACAGGAAATGGATATTCCAACGCTAGGCTATGCTATCAGTCTGACACCAGCAATCTGACGCGGAAATCCCATGCCGCTTTAGGATGCATGGTACAGTTGTTGACAGCCTTTCTTAAGGCCACTTGGACTGGCCGGCCCCATTGGTCGGTCTTTCCCTGGTTAATATTTAGAGTGTCTGAGCCGGGAAAGGGACCACGGAGAAAACAAGAACGTCACAGTGTGTTACATGAGGCTATAACACACATACTTACACACACACTCACGCGCCGTGCGCAGCCCAAGGGATCACCCCCAACAAGCACCAGCAACAAACAGCCGAAATCTTGACTTCCGGTAAATAAATGTTCGAGTGCCCAACAACCATATGAAGGGTAATGACACATATCACGAAATCTTTTTGGGAAATCCGCCCTGAAATGCATTATTCAACAGAAACTGAAAACAAACATAGTCACAATAAATGGTTAGGTGAATTAAATGTGGTATATACATTCATCAGTTGAGAATTACCCTCACCAATAGCCATGCAATCCATTGCCACCATCTTGTTACGTGACCGCCAGGTTCCCTTCCAATAAGGCAACGGCTTTAGCGAAATATCGCCTCACAAAAATACACAACCCTTCCCTCCAAATAGTCCCCTCGTCTAAACAAATATTTCCATGCTGTCATTTATAATAGACTATTTCCGCTGAGCACGTGTATTCGCCTGAAACTCGGATTGCGGGTGAACTCGGGAAGCGAATGCTAAGCTTTTAGCGGTATTACTTAATGCAATGGTTATTAATGGTTGTGCATGAATACAACATTTAAATGAATAAATATGAAAGTGACTATCGGTGGGCAATGATGTGCTGACTTCTTAATTAGAAATATAAACTAGTACATAAATTAATAATGTCACACAGCTAACTCTAAATCCAAATGTATCTACTAAGAGGAACGTGTCACACCGGAATGCATTTATTAATCTAGCCTCGAATAAACTACTAAGCTTTAAAAAACAAGTACTATTAATTGTACATTCGGTATTTATATTGTATTTTACTGTAGTTTTGAGCTGGCTTCTGGGTACTATCCAAGCAATTTGTTCTCGCCACTATCGTCAGAGGGAGCATTGGTAATCCCCGGAAATCATCTAATGCATGGCATAAACTGTGTCTGCCGCCAATGTGGGAAGACCAGCATTGAAAATATATGCTCCACCCACAACAAAACCAACAACAGCTAATCGGAAAACTGTGTTACTATTTTACTGCCAAATAAAAAGTAGTTCCTCAAGGCATGCTAACCCATATTCGAATACCTGATGAGAATGAGGGAGTGATGGTTAGTTAACCCCACGTTGACAACAAAGGCCATATTCAAGGTGAGAAGGAAGAGTTAAGGTCTTGAGCAAGCTTCCTGTATATAGCGCAGAAAAGTGACCCACACATTCTGAAAACTCCACCAGGTAAACTAATAATGCAGCATGCAACAGAACCCTCGCGTGTCAACTCGGACACAACGTCATCACCATCTTCTGACGTCACTCAGAGACCCACGTACCACGTGCCGTGACTAGCCAGAGGCAGAGGAGTCGACCGGAAGTGGGTCAGGAGAAGGAGGCGGGTAGCGTGGACGTCGCATGAAGGATGAGTTGGACCTCAGAGGATGGAACAGGCGTGCAAGGAGGAGAAAGGGCAGATGGAGGCGCCAACTAGAGAGGAAAGGGCAGACAGGGGGGGGGGGGGGGGGGGGAGGAGTGTGGAGGAGAGAAGAAAGGGAAGAATAGGGGGAGAAAGGAGGGTGGGAGGAGAGAAGAAAGGGAAGAATAGGGGGAGAAAGGGGTGTTAGAAGAGAGGAAAGGGGGGAAAGGGAAGAATAGGGGGAGAAAGCAGGTGTGGAGGAGAGAAGAAAGGGAAGAATGGGGGAGAAAGGAGGTGTGGAGGAGAGAGGAAAGGGAGGAAAGGGAAGAATAGGGGGAGAAAGCAGGTGTGGAGGAGAGAGGAAAGGGAATAATAGGGGGAGAAAGGAGGTGTGGAGGAGAGAGGAAAGGGGGGAAAGGGAAGAATAGGGGGAGAAAGCAGGTGTGGAGGAGAGAAGAAAGGGTAGAATAGGGGGAGAAAGGAGGTGTGGAGGAGAGAAGAAAGGGAAGAATAGGGGGAGAAAGGAGGTGTGGAGGAGAGAGGAAAGGGGGGAAAGGGAAGAATAGGGGGAGAAAGGAGGTGTGGAGGAGAGAAGAAAGGGAAGAATAGGGGGAGAATGGAGGTGTGAGCGAGGGAAGGGAAAATGAAATGAAATGCAACAGAAACTGCGGAGAAGGATACAGAAATTTGATACATCTTTGCCAATTCTTGAACAATTTAAAATTGGATAGTCCTGAAATAAATATCAGATCATTCCAAATGTCCCTATTCCTTCAATGCAAATATAAAACCCAACACACACTGCATGTAGCACCAATGCAGACGTCATCAGCTGCCCAGGTCGTGGGTATTGCCCAATGTAGCTGGCACCAGACCGTGATTGATGCGTGCCGAGGCGGAGTTGGTTGGTGGTTCGGTGGGTGGGACAGCGGGGGAGTGTCCCGAAGTGGCCTGAAGAGCAGAGGCCCGGGTGGAGACGGGTCAGTGTAAGCAATCCACACGACTAGAAATCAGGGACGCGGGCCCCAAGGAGCTGTATGCATAACCACGCAGATGCACCGGGCAGGGGGGGGGGTATCACCCGTCACATCTGAATAATAACTGAACCTATTACACCCCCCCCCCAACAAAAAAACACACAGACACGTACATAGACTCCCTCAAACTACCACATACATCGACATACATATGTGAAAACCCACACAGGCAGTGAGACTCACACATACAGGGATACACAGACCCTCCCTCGACTCCACACGCGTATACAGGGATACATACACATACACACTCACATACATATCCATATATACATACATACCCACACCCAGGGACACACATACCAACACGTATACGTGCATATCCCCACAAGCACACACACAGTTTCTCCCTGTCCCTCACACAGACATACACCCCCTCCCAAACACACATATCCCTAACCCACACATCACCAACCCCTCCCTCAGTCACACTGCAACCGGTCGCGGTGGCTGAATCGTTACAGCGCGGGCCTCGCGTGCGGGAGATCAGGAGTTTGGTTCCCGGTCGAGTCAAACCAATGACATATAAAATTGATACTTGCCGTTGCCTAGCCTAGTGCTCGGCATTAATAGGATAGGGCAAGGACTGGTTAGCTCAGTGTCAGGATAATATGACTGAGTGGGGTATTGGGTCATTGTTCCGATGACTTGATTTCCCACTGGGGCAGCACTATAAAGTTGCCATGAGTGCACAATGTCACAAGTCGGTACCTCTCCTGATATGACCTTAGATGTTGCCAGGACATAAAACTCCAACAACCAGCCAACCTTACACTGACCCCTGACACATGTTGACCTCCATTCCGAAAACACACGCAGGCATACACCACAGCTGCTGCACATTAGACACTCAACGCACACAACATTCCGAGCAGACCGCGAGCACCTCCCGAGGTGCTCCTACCAGCTCACGACTACAGCACCATCTACCCAACCCCGCCCCGCGTCGCCTGGAGCAGGGCGAAAACGTCTTATACTACTTACTTTGAACAGCGGCTAATCCGGCCGCCTGTTTTAGCGCATACAGGCCGGCCCGCCGTACATCACAGGCCGCCGGCACGCTACCGCCCGGCAGTCCGGCACATGTATCATCAGTCTGCCCGTCTGTGTGCAGTAAAGAGCCGCTGACACCGCCACACACACTCCTTAAAGACACGCCTCGGAAACATGGCGCTCTGAGGGCGGCAGGCCCGCTGGACGCTGCAGGCCGGCTGGAAACATGGCGCTCTAAGGGCGGCAGGCCGGCTGGACGCGGCAGGCCGGCTGGAAACATGGCGCTCTGAGGGTGGCAGGCCGGCTGGCGGAGGTGGAAGGGGAGATGGGGTAGGGGGGCAGGGGGGGAGGGGTGGGGAGAGGCAGGAGGGTTGAAGGAAGGGGGAAGAGGAGCGGGACTGGGAGTGGAGGGGGAGTGGAGGGGTAGTAGAGGGGGAGTGGGAGAGGGAGAGTGGAGGGGAGTAGAGGGAGTAGGGAGTAGAGTGTGGAGGGGAGTGAGGGGGCGGGGGAGGGTGGGGGAGTACTGGGTGGGGGGAGGGAGTGAGAGGGGAGTTTAGAGTGGAGGGGGAGGGGTAGAGGGGGGTAGAGGGGGTAGTAGAGGGGAGTTGAGGGGGGTGTAGAGGGGTAGTATGGGTAGAGGGGGGGGTAGGGGGTGAGTGGTAGAGGGGTAGTAGTAGAGGGGTTAGTAGAGGGGTAGTAGAGGGGTAGTAGGGGTAGTAGAGGGTAGTGGGGTAGGGGTGTAGGGGTAGTAGTAGAGGGGTAGAGGGGGTAGTTGAGGGGTAGTAGAGGGTAGTAGAGGGGGTAGTAAGGGGGGTAGGAGAGAGGGGTAGTAGAGGGAGGGGTAGGAGGTAGTAGAGGGGAGTAGAGGGGTAGTAGAGGGGGGTAGTAGAGGGGTAGTAGTAGAGGGGTAGTAGAGGGGGGTAGAGGGGGAGTAGAGGGTAGTAGAGGGGTAGTAGAGGGGGTAGGGGGGTAGGGGGAGTAGAGGGGTAGTAGAGGGGAGTAGAGGGGTAGTAGAGGGGGTGGGGTGGTTAGATGGGTAGTAGAGGGGTAGAGGGGGTGTAGAGGGGGGGTAGAGGGGTAGTAGGGGGGGTAGAGGGGTAGTAGAGGGGTAGTAGAGGGTAGCAGAGGCGTAGTAGAGGGGAGAGGGGTAGTAGGGTAGTAGGGGTAGTAGAGGGTAGTAGAGGGTAGTAGAGGGGTAGTAGAGGGGTAGAGGGGTAGTAGAGGGGGAGTAGAGGGGAGTAGTGTAGAGGGGTAGTAGAGGGGTAGTAGAGGGTAGTAGTAGGGAGGGGGGTAGAGGGGTAGTAGAGGGTAGTAGAGGGAGTAGTAGAGGGGTAGTAGAGGGGTAGTAGAGGGGTAGTAGAGGGGGTAGTAGAGGGGTAGTAGAGGGGGGTAGAGGGGGAGTAGAGGGGTAGTAGAGGGGTAGTAGAGGGGGAGTAGAGGGGTAGTAAAGGGGGAGTAAAGGGGGAGTAGAGGGGTAGTAGAGGGGGTGTAGAGGGGGAGTAGAGGGGGAGTAGAGGGGTAGTAGAGGGGTAGTAGAGGGGGGAGTAGAGGGGTAGTAGAGGGGTAGTAGAGGGGGGAGCAGAGGGGTAGTAGAGGGGTAGTAGAGGGGGAGTAGAGGGGTAGCAGAGGGGTAGTAGAGGGGGAGTAGAGGGGTAGTAGAGGGGTAGTAGAGGGGTAGTAGAGGGGGGAGTAGAGGTGGAGGACAAAGACAGACTGCCTTATCAGCCCACCCCAGGCAGAGTAAAATGGGACACACCATTTTACAAAAAGAGAAAAAAGAGAGCAAAGACCGCAAAGAAGACGACAACCGACTTGCTGCAACTGTCTTGTCTCACTCAGCCCTAAGGTAGTCTAAGACGACCGGGTGATGACCTACACAGATGACCTGAGTCTGCTATCATTGTTCTGATCGAAAAGTCGGTCGACAAAGTGTCCACCAACAAAATTAGAACAACCTCTATATATTTATGTTCCGGGTCCCGCTGGTCCTTGGGGATAGACTGAAGCTGCGACCCAGTATGCTGGGTCGCAGCTTCAGCATATACGCCGAGAGGCGACATTATGCTCCTCCTTCACTGAGACCAAGCTTGCCATATATTTGTTTCCAACATAGCTTGCAGTGAAACAGTAGCGGCAAATGTTTTTTATTAAATAAAATACCACTTCATGGATGTGTGTAAACTGAAGGTCACCTCAAGTGTTAGTTGGCAGCTTCAGTCCTTTCTGCGACCAGCGGAATTCGGCACAGAAGTATTGGCGACAGCCTCTGCCACACTTTTCTGGTGTTCAATTAAGTATATGGGTCGTTTCATGGTAAATGGGGCTAAAATGTGACATGGGGGTTACAAATTAATATTGTGTATTTCCCTTTTTTTCCACTGAGTATCCAACTCTTGTCCATATGTATAATAGTAATGTGAAGGAAAAGATAGTTGAGGTTACCATCTTGTCAGAATAATACAAACTAATGGAGTAGCCAACCCCAAGTGTGGATGTAACATATGATTTATTAATAACAACAATTATTTTCAACAATTTATTGCATGAAACAATTAATTGTTATACTATGACCCCCTAATTACACAACTGCCCTGTGACGAAATATGTACAGGGAAGTTATATTCTTCCAAATTTTTAGTTGTGGACGTAACACAATAGAGGTGGACACCAAAAAGAGCAGGGGATTTCAACTTCAATTCTTTTTCATAATGCTTTGTAGAAAAATTATATTATTACCCATGGTACTAGAAAATAGCCTTACACATGCAACATTAGCATCTGTTTTTTACTGAAGCTCTGGTATTCACCAGGATAACATATTTCTTAATTTAACAAGCAGTGGACACGACAGTTACGTCCAGAACCAGTTTAATCACTGTGATATATGTAAAAGATGTCACCCGTGCGGCAGGGCTAGCCGTGAGGGTAGGGAGCCTGTGCGTGGGCAGGGAGACACGTGGGTTGGTAGAGCTAAGAATAAAGCACTTGTATCCTGGTCGTCGGAGTGTTCACATGTTGTCATTACATGGTGTCAGAGGCAAAAGAACCGACCAGAATGGCGCTCACAGGGCTCAAACCACCAAGTCCGCTGAGTTTGGAAGGAAACCTGGCCTTGAACTGGAGGTCGTGGTTGCACTCATATAATATATATGCAGTGGCATCAGGATCGGCGAACAAAACGGAAAAGATACAATGTTGTGTATTCCTACACGTGGCTGGCAAGGAGGCCCAAAAGCTACACTTGAATTTCAAATTCGATGAAGACAAACAAGACAAGATAACACCTTTAGTCGATGCGATTGAAAGGTATTGTACGGGACATACAAACATTACGGTTATCAGATATCAGTTCAACTCCTATAACCAAAATCATGAAAGCATTGACACGTACATTCGCGAACTTGAGCATAGGATACATCTGTGTGACTACGGTAATCTAGAAGTTTCTATGTTATGCGATAGGTTGGTGTGTGGTGTGAGAGACCGCAAGTTACGTGATAAACTGCTGCAGACGCCTAACTTACAACTAGACCAATGCAGAGATATGTGTAGACTCAGTGAAAATAGTCATGCACAGCTAACGGACACTGCAAGTAGTCATAATGAAAGTGTAGACATGGATGCTAACAATTTGGTAAAGAAATACAATGATATATTTGAAGGGTTGGGAACGATAAAAACTAATGCCAATATTTTTGTCGATAGCAATGTAACGCCAGCAGTCGATCCACCACGCCGTATTCCGCACGTGGTATCTAACAAAGTAAAAGATGAGTTAGATAGAATGATAAAGTTGGGTGTAATTGTGCCGCAGTTGAAACCTACTCCATGGGTTAGTTCTATTACCGTCGTTAGAAAGCCAAACAAAATTTGTGTATGCCTCGACCCAACAAAATTAAATGCGGCCATATTGCGCACACCGTATCCAACTAGAACCATCGAAGAAGTAATTGCTAGAACTGCAGGGGCAAAATATTTTTCGGTGTTAGATGCCAACAGCGGATATTGGCAAATTAAATTATACAAACAAAGTTCAGAACTGTGTACTTTCAATACACCATGGGGTAGGTACCGGTACACGCGGCTTCCATTCGGTATCAAAACGGCAGGAGACATATTCATAAATGAAATGAATGACATTCTAAAAGATTTGCCAGGTGTCAAGGTAGTTACAGACGACATATTAATTTATGGGGGGACGATAGAGGAGCATAACAGTAATTTAGAAAGAGTGTTTCAAAGAGCAAGACAGGTGAACTTGAAGTTAAATCCGAAAAAATAAAAAATATGCAAAACACAAGTCAACTATGTCGGCCATGTTTTAACACAAGACGGGCTGAAGCCAAATGCTGACAGAGTGCAGGCTATTGTAGAGATGCCCAGCCCCACTGACAAGGCTGGAATACAAAGGTTTCTGGGTGTGGTCGGGTATGTCAGCAAATTTATCCCGAAGTTCTCAGAAATAACAAAACCACTCCGTACAGTATTAGAAAAAGGGTCAGCCTGGCACTGGCAACATGAGCAGGATATAGCATTCAAATTGTTAAAAAAATTACTCGTCACAGCTCCAGTCTTACGATATTACAATGTCAATGAAATGGTAACCATTCAAGTTGATGCATCCAAATCTGGATTGGGCGCAACTTTGTTCCAGAATAATAAGCCTGTGGCCATGGCGTCGAAAGCACTAGATGAGACGCAGGCAAATTATGCAGTCATTGAAAAGGAATTATTGGCGATTTGTTTTGGTTGTGTCAAGTTCCACGAATATGTATATGGTAAACAGGTCATTATCGAAACAGACCATAAACCTTTGGTCAATATCATGGCTAAACCGTTGCATTTGTTGTCTGCGCGTATGCAGCACATGAGGATGCGCCTGCAAAATTACAACTTGATAGTAAAACATGTTAATGGATGTCACATGTATTTTGCAGATGCCTTATCCAGAACGCACACTGACAACACCACACCCCATGATCTGTTCGACAACACTTTGTCGATCGCAAGTGTAAATGTGTCGAGCGACATGCTACGGCGCATACAACTAGAAACAGCAACAGACGCAACACTTCAAGAGGTGATGCAGTTGGTAAGAGTAGGTTGGCCAGCGAACAATAAACACATACAAGCAGAAGTGAAACTGTTTTATATGTTTAAAGAGGAGATAACTATAAGCAATCAAGTCTTATTAAGAGGTAGTCAAATCATTATACCGAAAACATTGCAAAAGATAACTCTAGATTTAATCCATGAGACCCATATGAGCATTATCAAATGCAAACAGTTGGCCCGAGACCATGTATTCTGGCCGGGAATGAGCAAACAAATAGAAGACCAAGTCAGTAAATGCGTAACATGCCAGCAGTATCGAAATAATCCGCATGCCAAGCCAATGGTATCTCATGAGATACCAAAACACCCGTTCATGAAAGTCGGAACCGACCTATTTGAAATTGACCGGAAAATGTATTTAATAACTGTTGATTATTATTCAAAGTTCCCCGAAGTCCGAGAATTGAAAACAACAACATCAGCATCAATTATTAAAGCATTGTCTGAGATTTTTGGGACTCATGGAATACAAAAAATATTAATGTCGGATAATGGTCCACAGTTCAGTAGCAATGAATTCGGTGAATTTGGAAGTAGATATGGGTTCATACATATCACATCGAGCCCACACTACCCGCATAGCAATGGGCAAGTTGAACGTGCAGTGCAAACAATTACGAAATTAATAAAAAAAAAGCACTAGTAAATAACATGGATTACAATTTGGCGTTGCTGAATTTCAGAAATACAACATTGATAACGTTGAACGCCTCACCAGCACAATTACTAATGAGCCGAAAGCTCGGGTCGAAATTGCCAACGCTGGCCAGCCAATTGAAACCAACAATACAAGGGTCAAAAGCCAAAGAGTTTAAAGAAATTCAATCAAAACAACGAAAGTATTATAATAAACACACAACGACAGCGCACAGACAATTAGACGTGAAAGATCACGTAAGATATAAAACGTATGATGGTAAATGGGAAACCGTGACAGTAGAAAAAATTAATTGTCCAAGTACACGAGACTATCAAATTAAATCAAGGATAGGAAACATACTAAGAAGAAACCGCATCCATTTATTCAAAATTCCATGCCCAGATGCCAAAACAGAAAGCAAAACAGAACATCGAAGCATACGTGACACAAATAACTACATAACCAGAGCCGGATGCGTGTCCCACAAACCAGAGTACTTTGGGAGTGTCACATAAGTACAGGTCGGTCAAGAGGCAGTTAGGTAACTGTCTTGGCCTACAGGGCAGTCAGTAGACAGTGTACTATGTGATCTAGAGCACGTGCACATACCACATACCAAAAGACAAATAACGATGGACGATGAAAACACAACAATCACTACAGGCATACAGACATTGAGTCAGGTACAAACAAAACAAGTAAAATTGTATGTTATGTTATACATAAAGGAAATACCGTCATTCAAATGTGGTTGAAAATAACTTGTATGTCATGTCAGGTGATGAGCTACGCATAGAAATTCACTAATGGGGAATATTCAGGATTCCCCTTGTCGATTTACTTTAATGTTTAGTTAAGAATATGGAAGTTGCATATTCCAAAGTTTAAAGAACATTGAACGTGGGCATATATGACCACATGACAGAAAGTTCAAATAACAGAGAATACAACTATATAACCCAAAATTAGACCATGGTGTAAATTCGTTGTTAGAATGAAGTCAACACAGTTGTTAACTATCTTCTCGAAAAAAAAGAAGGAAGGGAGATGTGATACATGTAAAAGATGTCACGCGTGCGGCAGGGCTAGCCGTGAGGGTAGGGAGCCCGTGCGTGGGCAGTGCGACATGTGGGTTGGTAGAGCTAAGAATAAAGCACTTGTATCCTGGTCGTCGGAGTGTTCACATGTTGTCATTACAATCACCATGGAATATTACATATTTAAAAAAAATATATGCATGCAAAATGAAGATTTATTTCAAGGAAGAGTCTCTTTAAATTATTTCATTGACTAATAGGTAATATTCTATGTAGGAAAGTCCACATTCTCCACGTAACAAATGCATGCCTTTAAAACACCATATTTTTGGAATGAACATGTTGGCTTATTTTTTTTACTATCCTACACTAGACCTTAATTTTTTCACATCTATCCCTCAAAAGTGTAAGAATACCAATTCTATAAAGAAAATACATCCTCTACTCTTTCCATATTTGTTTTTGAACATTACATACTGGAAAATACATTGGCCCCCAATTACCATGAAACGACCCATATACATGTGTGTTTATATATTGCACTATGTGAATATAATCAATGTATATAATAAATATATTAGTGTGTAATGTATTATATGAATACAAATAATTAACAGGTAATTTTGCTTGCCCGATATCCCACTCAGTCACATTAGCCTGCCACTTAGCAAACCTTGCCCTATCCAATTAATGCCGAGCACCAGGCTAGGAAGCGATAAGTATCAATTTTAAAGTCATTGGTTTGACGCGACCGGGAACCGGACTCCCGACCTTCCGCATGTGAGGCCACCTGGTGGGACAGTGGGGTGGGGAAGTTTGTCTTTGTTTGTTTGTTGTTGTTTTACATCCTAGCAACATCTAAGGTCATATCAGAACGTGTACCAACTTGTGACAGTGCACACTCATGGCGACTTTATAGTGCTGCCCCCCTGAGAGAACAGGCCACTAGTACCATGATCTGATACCACTGTCACATTATCCTGTCACTGAGCCAACTGGGTCCTTGCCCTATCCTAATAATGCAGAGCGGCTGGCTAGGAAGTGACAAGTATAAATTTGTATGTCATTGGTTTGACTCGACCAGGGTTCAAACCCACAAACCCATGGGTTTGGATCCCCTGATCTCCCAAAACAGGAGAGGGACCCTCAACTCATTCGGCCATCCTGCCTGGTCTTCTAAGACATTGTTAAATGCTGCAGCACTATCAGCGTATACTAATACGTTAAACACTGCAGCACTATTAGTGTATACTAATACATTGTTACATTCCGCAGCACGATCAATGTATACTAATACATTGTTAAACTCCGCAGCACTATCAGTGTATACTAATATGTTGTTAAATGCCTCAGCACTATCAGCATATACTAATACGTCGTCCAGATGCTGCAGCACTACTAATACGTTGTTAAATGCTGCAGCACTATCAGTGTATACTAATACGTTGTTAAGTGCCACAGCACTATCAGCATATGATAATATGGTGTTAAACGCCACATCACTATCAGTGTATACTAATACGTTGTTAAGCGCCGCAGCACTATCAGCATATACTAATATGGTGTTAAGTGCCGCAGCACTATCAGTGTATACTAATACATTGTTGAACTCCGCAGCACTATCAGTGTATACTAATATGTTGTTAAACTCCTCAGCACTATCAGGGTATACTAATACGTGGTGCAGACGCTGCTGCACTATCAGCATATAGGCCTACTAGTACTACTAACACGTTGTTAAACGCCGCAGCACTATCAGCGTCTACTGATACGTGGTTAGACGCAGCAGCACTATCAGCGTATACTACTAATACGTGTTTCAAACACCGCAGCACGGTCAGTGCATACCAATATGCACTACAACCCCCACTGCTGTGTCATGATAGTGTTTTGAACTTGGGTAGTGTTTGAGCATACGGAGGGGTAGTGTTTTGAACTTAACAGTAGTGTTTTGAACTTAAGTTAAAAACACTATGGTAGTGCTTTCAACTTAGGTCCATAACACTACCGTAGTGTTTGGAACGGGGTATTGTTTTCAACGTCCTACACCGGATGTTCGCGGGTGGAAGCTGCGCCAGGTCGTCCATGTTCAAAAGGACAACACAAGTGGTGGTGGGAGAGTGAAGACAAGGGGAAGAGATTGAGTATTGCCCACGACCATAACAGAGACGTTATCGCTACCTGTGATTTGTGCACTTGTAAAAAATTACATCCGAATCTGTGTCGTTGGCTATGAGAGAAAAAATAACCATTTCGTTCATTGATCATTGTGTCGGACTGCTGCCTACTTAATGTCTTTCACACCTTTCTACTCCCACATCACAAGTTTTAATTATGTAATCAGTGGTAATATCATAATATAGCAGCAAGAAATTTGGGACCAAAGGTAAATATATCAGTACAAAAAACACTTGTCAATTAATAGATCAAAACCCTAGTCATATTTGTGAAAATAAAACGTATCAATATCGTAGTCGAAATACAATGTGTAAATAAAATATATATTTCTGCTTAGTGAATATAAATTATTTGTTCTTTTTGGTCTTTTTAATTTTCACAATAACCTCTTGATGGTATTATATCCTACCAAATATAGTCAATCGAATTACAAAATCTCAGGCGGTCACACCATCTTTCTTAATTATTCACCCTGATAGTGTGCAGTGAGTGGTGTGTAGTGTGAGTGGTGTGTGTGGTGTGCAGTGCATGTGGTGTGCAGTGTATGTGGTGTGTAGTGTGAGTGGTGTGTAGTGTGAGTAGTGAGTGGTGTGTAGTGGGTGTGGTGTGTAGTATGAGTGGCGTGTAGTGTGTGTGGTGTGTAGTGTGAGTGGTGTGTAGTGTGTATTGTGTGGTTTGTAGTATGAGTGGTATGTAGTGTGAGTGGTGTGTAGTGTGTATTGTGTGTGGTTTGTAGTATGAGTGGTATGTAGTGTGAGTGGTGTGTAGTGTGAGTGGTGTGTGTGGTGTGCAGTGTGTAGTGTAGGTGGTGTATGTGGTGTGGCGTGTAGTGTGTGTGATGTGAGTAGTGTGAGTGGTCTTGTGTGGTGTGATGTGTGTGGTGTGTAGTGTGTATTGTGTGGTGTGTGTGGTGTGTAGTGTGGTGTGCAGTGTATGTGGTGTGTAGTGTGAGTGGTGTGTAGTGTGAGTGGTGTGTAGTGTGAGTGGTGTGCAGTGAGTGGTGTGTAGAGTGTGTGGTGTGTAGTATGCGTGGTGTGTAGTGTAGGTGGTGTGTAGTGTGAGTAGTGTGTAGTGTGAGTGGTGTGTAGTGTGAGTGGTTTATGTGGTGTGGCGTGTAGTGTGTGAGTAATGTGAGCAGTGTGAGTGGTCTTGTGTGGTGTGATGTGTGTGGTGTGTATTGTGTGTGGTGTGTAGTGTGTGGTGTGTAGTGTGTGTGGTGTGGTGTGTGTGGTGTGCTGAGTACCACCCCGCTGGTTGATAAGGCAGGTGGGACATGAGACAGGCGGGGCATGCTGGTTTGTGGAAGTGAAATAGGATCTGATCAAAGCACATCGACTGGCTCAATGACGGCCACGATGGCCCGTCTCCTCCACCCCCCTCACCCCCCACCCCCATCGCATCTTTAACATCCCGACAAGGCAGCCACCCCCCCTCCCCACACACACCCTCCACTATACCCTACCTCTCTAACCTCCCAACAAGGCAGCCACACCCCCACACACACGCTCCACTATTCCCCACCTCTCTAACCTCCCAACAAGGTATACCCCACCTCTCTAACCTCCCGACAAGGTAGCCACACACCGTCCAATATACCCCACCTCTTTAACCTACTCTTAAACACCTACTAAAACTGGACGAATGCTGTGAGTCCAATAAAATAACCATCAATGCAAGCAAATAAAAAACAGTACTCTACTCACATAAATAAATGCCAGAAAGAAACATACACTGTAAGCTAGGAAACCAAATATTAGAAAGTGTAGACCACTATAAATACCTAGGCCTTGAATTGGACAGCCAACTAAACTACAACCTATGTATAAAAAAAAACATCCAAAAAATAAACCACAAACTATGGCTATTTGCAAAGTTAAGAGACTACATGACACAAGAAATGTCAATAAAAATCTTCAAAGGCATGGTGCTCCCCTATTTTGACTATGGGGATGTAATCTACATGGGTGCAAAAAAAGAACTACTAAAAAACTGCAAATACTGCAAAACAGAGCCCTAAAAATCTGCCTAAGAGTAGACAAACTGCACCCCACCTATGACATACACAAAAGAACTAAAGTAAAATTACTAGAAAATAGGAGAATAATTCACCTAAAAACATTAGCATATGACTACAGTCAAGACATTAAACTCCTAACGAAACCACAAAGGAACACTAGAGCAAATAACGCGCCACTACTAAGGCAGACCAGAAGCCAAATCAAAGCTCACGAAAGGAGCACACTGGAAATGGCTGCCAAGGCATGGAATGCCCAAACGGTAAAGGAACGACAAATTCCTGACCTAAAAACATACAAAAAATATCTGTGCAAAATAAGGCTAGGAAACCCCCACTAAGCCGTACTGCAAGGGGGCATGTGATATGTCATGGCCCACCAGCGGGATGGCCAATGGAAGGTAACCATGCCAAAATTAACCAGATAATACACCTAACAACCACGTGCAAGCCTATGATATGTAAATATGAGTAGGCTAGTCTAGTAATAAGAGTAGAAAAATAATATATATAAATATACCAAGAAAATAAAAAAAAAATAACATAGATTACTAACCATACTAAGCAACCACTTACCTGCTACTGTAATACAGGCAATCAAACACCTTATCAGCTACTATTGTGTGATAAGATAACTCCACCACTACAGCTGGTCAGCATTGAAAACAAGCCCGAGTACTCGAGCTTATATGCTATGGACTAAACACAGCCACACCCTCCACTATACCCCACCTCTCTAACCGCCATACAAGACAGCCACACCCTCCACTATACCCCACCTCTGTAACCTCCTAACAAGGTAGCCACACACCCTCCACTATACCCCACCTCTCTAACCTCCTAACAAGGTAGCCACACCCTCCACTATACCCCACCTCTCTAACCTCCATACAAGGCAGCCACACCCTCCACTATACCCCACCTCTCTAACCGCCATACAAGACAGCCACACCCTCCACTATACCCCACCTCTCTAACACCATACAAGGCAGCCACACACCCTCCACTATACCCCACCTCTTTAACCTCCTAACAAGGCAGCCACACCCTCCACTATACCCCACCTCTCTAACCGCCATACAAGGCAGCCACACCCTCCACTATACCCCACCTCTCTAACTGCCATACAAGGCAGCGACACACCCTCCACTATACCCCACCTCTCTAACCTAACAAGGTAGCCACACCCTCCACTATACCCCACCTCTCTAACCTCCTAACAAGGTAGCCACACCCTCCACTATAGCCCACCTCTCTAACCACCATACAAGGCAGCCACACCCTCCACTATACCCCACCTCTCTAACCGCCATACAAGGCAGCCACACACCCTCCACTATACCCCACCTCTCTAACCTCCTAACAAGGTAGCCACACCCTCACTTCAGCCACACCCTCCACTATACCCCACCTCTCTAACCTCCTAACAAGGCAGCCACACCCTCCACTATACCCCACCTTTCTAACTGCCATACAAGGCAGCCACACCCTCCACTATACCCCACGTCTCTAACCTCCTAACAAGGCAGCCACACACCCTCCACTATACCCCACCTCTCTAACCTCCTAACAAGGTAGCCACACCCTCCACTATACCCCACCTCTCTAACCTCCTAACAAGGCAGCCACACACCCTCCATTATACCCCACCTCTCTAACCTCCTAACAAGGTAGCCACACACCCTCCACTATACCCCACCTCTCTAACCACCATACAAGGCAGCCACACCCTCCACTATACCCCACCTCTCTAACCTCCTAACAAGGCAGCCACACCCTCCACTATACTCCTAACAAGGAGCCACACCCTCCACTATACCCCACCTCTCTAACCTCCTAACAAGGCAGCCACACACCCTCCACTATACCCCACCTCTCTAACCACCATACAAGGCAGCCACACCCTCCACTATACCCGACCTCTCTAACCTCCTAACAAGGTAGCCACACCCTCCACCATACCCCACCTCTCTAACCTCCTAACAAGGCAGCCACACACCCTCCACTATACCCCACCTCTCTAACCTCCTAACAAGGCAGCCACACACCCTCCACTATACCCCACTCTCTAACCTCCTACAAGGCATACCCCTTCTAACCTCCTAACAGGTAGCCACCCCCTCCACTATACCCCACCATACAAGGTAGCCACACCCTCCACTATACCCCCCACCTCTCTAACCACCATACAAGGCAGCCACACCCTCCACTATACCCCACCTCTCTAACCTCCTAACAAGGCAGCCACACCCTCCACTATACCCCACCTCTCTAACCTCCTAACAAGGTAGCCACACCCTCCACTATACCCCACCTCTCCAACCTCCTAACAAGGCAGCCACACACCCTCCACTATACCCCACCTCTCTAACCTCCAGACAAAGTAGCCACACCCGACACACACACCCTCCTCTAACCTCTCAACAATGTAACCCCCCCGTCACCACCACACTTCCACTCCTGCCTATCGCCTCTTTAACCTGGTGACAAAGCAGCCCAGTAAACATCCCCCGCCCTTCTCCCGACGCCCACCGACCAAGCAGCCATGACACCTTGATTAATCGTCCATGTCCGCCGCACAGTCTTCAATAGACTGCGGAATATAGTGCCCATTCATCGCCGCGACTTATTGCAGCTGCCACACGCATTGTAAGCGTTTATTGGCCAGCTTGTCCCAAGCTTCGGTAACAGCGCCCTGCTTCCGGTACCGTCTCTCTACTTCCGGTGCCACGTCCCTATATAGGGCACATAAACGCCCGCACCTAGACGAGTGTCGCCAGTAGCCCTGTGTGACAGTCTGGTTAGACTGTGGAGGGAATTACACTGCACAATATGCGTGTTCTGCCTGACCAGACGCATACAATGGTATCCTTAGACTGGTATAAATATGAATGGATGAACTGAGTGTGAAGCGCGCTGCTGTTAACCGCAATTCGTGCTTTTTTTGTGGGGTTTCTTTGGTTTGTATTTTTGGATGGTGATGCTCCCTTCTGGGGTTACTTTGTTTCGTGATGTCATATAGAAAAAAGGGAACAAAAGCATATTCCACGCTACTGTATTAAAAAAACAAAAAAACAATTAATAACAATAAGCACATTAATTAAGGCATGTCTATGTACATCATGCATACACATATATTGCGACACCAGTCTATTTACCTAGTTAAAATAAAAGTGATATAATTTGTCCATATATATATATTATATATATATATATATATTATATATATATATATATATATATATATATATATATATATATATTTATTTTATTTAGTGATGGCCAATTGTATATTTAAATATGACATGTCGGTCAAAAGTATTAAGGATTGAATGCTAACAATTTTCTAATCTATTAAATTAATAACCTTATTTGAATTTTGCGTGGCAAATTATATAATGTTCATAACTAAAGAAAACAATTTGGGAAGCCACCCCTTTTCCCTTGGGGCGAAAAGAAAATGGTTTCTTGAACAAATCGCAGTGCGGGCTACATGAAGGTAAAGGAAGGTTCCACATACACGAGATTAGCAGATAAGGTGGCGATGTGGCGGGCAGCTTAGCTTCAGCCTTACGGCGTTTCCTATAGTCGGAAGTGTGGTCGTCGGGAGAACACCCGAAGGGGAATGGGAAGGGGGCGGGGAGAGGGGGCGGGTGAGGGTAGCGGGAAGGCGGATAAAGGGAGAGTAGAGTAGAAGAGGCAAGAGGAGAGGGGGTAGAAAGGGAGAATAGAGATAGGGGAGAGGGACAGAAATGAGAGGGAGAAGAGAGGGTTATGGGAGGAGAGGAAAGTCAAGGAAAGAGAGGAGGGGAAGGAAGCCGAGAGTAGAGGATGGGAGTGGAGAGAAGAGCAAATGGGAGAAGGGAAGAGGAAAGGGAAGAGGAAAGGGAAGAGGAAAGGGAAGAGGAAGAAGAAAGGGGAAAGAACGTGAAGAGGGAGGAGAGAGTAATGGTATGGGGCGTGAGGTAAGTGAAGTGGAGGGGAAGGGAAGGAATGGGACAGGAAAGAAAGAGGGGGGCGGGATGGAGATTTGCGATATTCTGTGAACTCTATCGATCTTCTAAACAAGGGTACACTAAGAATAGCACGCACCCACTCAGCAGTGCATCTCAGCAGATCAATGAGAATCAAACAGTCTATGTGCTATATCACACTCAATACAGCCATTTGTTAAAATATAGGTCTTTTCAATTTTGTTTTTGTTTAACTTTAAGATGTACCCAATCCACATAGCACCAAGAGGTCTGTGTTGAGTTGTAGCCACCCGGGTGTGAGCGTGCGTCTTGGTAGAGCCGTCCGACCCCACGTCCCCCTCGCTCCTCCCGGGTGTGGCAGCTGCCTACACGCCCCTATAATGATGCCGGACCCTGGAGGTCCGCAGCCTGGGTACTGGGTGGTGGACCTGAGGTAGCGCGTGCGGGGTGCTAGTTTAGTAGGCCCACCGTGTGAGTGGCCGGAGGGTAGGGGGACCTATGTAGGGTTGTCGGGTATCCACCGACCACTTCACCGCTGCTTCCTGTTTCACGGCAGTTGCATAATCCGTTGGTTTAAACCAAATCGCCATGCTTCTAAGTTGTAGTTGGATCCTACTGGTGTATTTTATTAATCAATATCGACCTACTTACATCATAACCTATGCCCAAGCTGAGATCAGCTTTCAGATCACCTTAACAGGCTCCTCTACATGCAGCACCAATCCCCACCGCCTTCTAACACATATTACCAATATGTGCCTGCCCACCAGTTGAAGCTAAGTGCAATATGCCATTATTATATTAACTAGGCCTTTTCGAAGCCAGTCAGTGTTCATGTCATGAGGGGGGAAGGCGAAAGAAATGGCGAAATGAGGACAGTATTATATAAGTTGGGTATGTTGGATCAAATCTACGTTTTTAGGTTCTAGTATTTACTTTTGAAAAATTAGGGTTTCATCGGATAATGAATTTGAAAATGATTGGGGTATGCTCTTTCAAGGTCAGTGCTATGGGACACAGAGAGTTACCAACCTCCTCCAACTCCGGGCCTGCAAATCAGCCATTACCTACACCCTTGCCCATCGCCCATTGGCTCATCCGACATCCAATCACCACTCATGTCACCCTCCCTGTCTCTCATCTGACCACGCACTGCATGGTCACTCTCTGGAGAGTGAAACCTTGTTTAAATAATTCTCAATTACCGTTAAATTCATAAATGTCCAACCTACACCATGACAAGCCAGGCTTCTAGCCTGACTCACACCTTCACTATGCACTCGTGGGCAATAACTGATTCACTGCCTGTTTAATTGCCTTTTATTTTAATTGTTTGTTCACTTCATAGTTTGAAAGTATATATATATTCAGGCATGCTTTCTAATTATTTTCTAAGGCATCCATGTTGCCGACATTAGATTCGCGACCTCTAAGTCACTCTGTGCTAGACACCTAATGTATCGGCTACTAAAATATACACAATACACTGCATTAGACCTTCAATATGTTGGTGATAGCGAAATATAATTTCTTTCTTCTCATTAGAAGCTACCACAATGATCCACTATTTGATATTGTATTTTATGACTGTCATTTATGCTACGCCTGAAACAATGGCTTCATGTAGTAATTGAGTTTTGAAACTAAAAGCCATATAGCGTACATTGTTGTACTCCTTAGTCCGCTCACAAGGGAACCCCTGGAACCTACATGGGAGGCTGGTGGAGGAACTCCATGTGACGCACTGGTGTTGTGATGGGAGGAGTGAGGAGGTGAGGAGGCACGATAGATAACATTAGCGAATACATTGAGCAGTGTTAATGCATTTGAGTATAACATAGCTGTTCGATAGCAGTACCATTAATATCATGTATGTATAATATCACCATGACAGGACAGGGAACAGTGGAATGGGGAAGTCTAATTGTTTGTGCTTAAAATGTCCCGTGCTTAATCAATGAATGTCATACACAAAAATATAACTTTACAAAATCACAATGTCACATGCGTAAAATATGAGGGTCGATGGTGCAACATGGCCAAGGAAACCAGCTGGACATTTAAAACCAGGGATGGAAGTGGTATTTGGCAAACAAAAGTAGAAATCTGTTGCAAGAAATCGGTAAATATTCGAGAACACTGAAAACAGAATGTTCCTTCAGTAGGCTAATATCCTTATCCTAGTAATTATTGTCTTCCATCGTCTAATATCATGAATTTTTTGGAAAGACGTAGATATTCTCCTATAGGCTCAGAACTGTCAGGGAATCACAGGAACATTCCCAGCAGTTAGGTTTCATACAGTACTCTACAAGCACTATCCTAGCTGCATTCCACTGATCAGTCAGTTCAGCCTAGTATCCGTAGTGAGCATTCCACTGTCCTTGTGACTATTATCGCCCATGTCACCAATTTCCCATTTCTATCTCCGCAATCAGTCCTTGCTTTTTTGTTAGTTTGGGTTTTGTGTCCTAGCAACATCTCAGGTCATATCAGAACGGGCATAGGATCGACCACTTGCTGACATATATATCCCTGGAATTTTATGAGAGTTAATCGGCGATTATAAAAAAAAACACGCGGAAATCAGCGAAATCGCGGACGTCTTTCATCAATGGACAGCACCGACGGCTGTATCACTCAGTCAATAGTATTTCAGCTTAAATGAATCGGAAGTCAAAGGGCAAGGCTAGAACCCTGTCTTACGTTAGTAATATATGCCGATTAGCCCGGAAAGCCAGCGATTGCTATGAACTGCTCACTACGATTCCTGATCTCGGTGAGCTCCAGATGCTAATTATGTGATTTGGAAGTGCCGCCCCCTGTCGGGACAATGATAACCCAAGAGTCTACAAATCGAGCTGAAATTCAGTTATTTAATGAGATATTTAGCCATTTGTATTCTCTGTGAGTGTACCGGGAGGGGTTGGCCTTGGCCATATTTCTCAAGCGCTCACCCCCAGGCACTGTCTCCAAATCTGCCTTTGTATCGGTGTATATATTTGTCTCTGTCTAGCTGCCTCTCTCTGGGATCTTTAGTGCTGGACCTTCTAGGTCGTCATGGTGTGTCAGGGGAGTGGCTGATCTCAGTACGTGTTCTTTAAACATCCCCCCGTTCTAACAAACACTCCTATCGCCGGATGTCTGCATCCTCTCTGAGACTGACGGGGTTCGATGTGCGAGTGTGTGTGTTTGTGTGTGTGTAGCAGGGGCAGGGGGGGGGTCGCATAAAGTGGTGTGAGGAAGGCAGGATTGTGTAAGGGCTGAGTGCAGGTTGTGTATGGTTCTAGGATTGTGTAAGGACTGGGTGTGGGTTGTGTATGGGTGCAGGGTTGTGTAAGGGCTGAGTGCAGGTTGTGTATGGGTGCAGGATTGTGTAAGGGCTGAGTGCAGGTTGTGTATGGGTGCAGGATTGTGTAAGGGCTGAGTGCAGGTTGTGTATGGGTGCAGGATTGTGTAAGGGCTGAGTGCAGGTTGTGTATGGGTGCAGGATTGTGCAAGGGCTGAGTGCAGGTTGTGTATGGGTGCAGGATTGTGTAAGGACTGGGCGTGGGTTGTGTATGGGTCTAGGATTGTGTAAGGACTGGGTGTGGGTTGTGTATGGGTCTAGGATTGTGTAAGGACTGGGTGTGGGTTGTGCATGGGTTGTGGTGGGTAGTGTAAGGACTGGGTGTGGGTTGTGTATGGGTCTAGGATTGTGTAAGGACTGGGTGTGGGTTGTGCATGGGTCTAGGATTGTGTAAGGACTGGGTGTGGGTTGTGTATGGGGAAGGATTGTGTAAGGGCTGAGTGTGGGTTGTGTATGGGTTGTGGTGGGTAGTGTAAGGACTGGGTGTGGGTTGTGTATGGGTCTAGGATTGTGTAAGGACTGGGTGTGGGTTGTGTATGGGGACGGATTGTGTAAGGACTGGGTGTGGGTTGTGTTTGGGGACGGATTGTGTAAGGACTGGGTGTGGGTTGTGTATGGATTGTGGTGGGGTGTGTAAGGACTGGGTATGGGTTGTGTATGGGGAAGGATTGTGTAAGGGCTGAATGTGGGTTGTGTATGGGGAAGGACTGTGTAAGGACTCGGTGTCGGTTGTGTATGGGTTGTGGTGGGTAGTGTAAGGACTCGGTGTGGGTTGTGTATGGGTCTAGGATTGTGTAAGGACTGGGTGTGGGTTGTGTATGGCGAAGGATTGTGTAAGGGCTGAGTGTGGGTTGTGTATGGGTCTAGGATTGTGAAAGGACTGGGTGTGGGTTTTGTATGGGGAAGGATTGTGTAAGGACTGGGTGTGGGTTGTGTATGGGTTGTGGTGGGTAGTGTAAGGACTGGGTGTGGGTTGTGTATGGCTCTAGGATTGTGAAAGGACTGGGTGTGGGTTGTGTATGGGTTGTGGTGGGGAGTGTAAGGACTGGGTGTGGGTTGTGTATGGGTCTAGGATTGTGTAAGGACTGGGTGTGGGTTGTGTATGGGTCTAGGATTGTGTAAGGACTGGGTGTGGGTTGTGTATGGGGAAGGATTGTGAAAGGACTGGGTGTGGGTTGTGTATGGGTTGTGGTGGGGAGCGTAAGGACTGGGTGTGGGTTGTGTATGGGGAAGGATTGTGAAAGGACTGGGTGTGGGTTGTGTATGGGTTGTGGTGGGGAGTGTAAGGACTGGGTGTGGGTTGTGTATGGGGAAGGATTGTGTAAGGACTGGGTTTGGGTTGTGTATGGGTTGTGGTGGGGAGTGTAAGGACTGGGTGTGGGTTGTGTATGGGTCTAGGATTGTGTAAGGACTGGGTGTGGCTTGTGTATGGGTCTAGGATTGTGTAAGGACTGGGTGTGGGTTGTGTATGGGGAAGGATTATGAAAGGACTGGGTGTGGGTTGTGTATGGGTTGTGGTGGGGAGTGTAAGGACTGGGTGTGGGTTGTGTATGGGGAAGGATTGTGTAAGGACTGGGTGTGGGTTGTGTATGGGTTGTGGTGGGGAGTGTAAGGACTGGGTGTGGGTTGTGTATGGGTCTAGGATTGTGTAAGGACTGGGTGTGGGTTGTGTATGGGGAAGGATTGTGAAAGGACTGGGTGTGGGTTGTGCATGGGTTTTGGTGGGGAGTGTAAGGACTGGGTGTGGGTTGTGCATGGGGAAGGATTGTGAAAGGACTGGGTGTGGGTTGTGTATGGGTTGTGGTGGGGAGTGTAAGGACTGGGTGTGGGTTGTGTATGGGGAAGGATTGTGTAAGGACTGGGTGTGGGTTGTGTATGGGTTGTGGTGGGGAGTGTAAGGACTGGGTGTGGGTTGTGTATGGGTCTAGGATTGTGAAAGGACTGGGTGTGGGTTGTGTATGGGGAAGGATTGTGAAAGGATGGGTGTGGGTTGTGTATGGGTTGTGGTGGGGAGTGTAAGGACTGGGTGTGGGTTGTGTATGGGGAAGGATTGTGTAAGGACTGGGTGTGGGTTGTGTTGGGGAGTGTAAGGACTGGGTGTGGGTTGTGTATGGGGAAGGATTGTGTAAGGACTGGGTGTGGGTTGTGTATGGGTTGTGGTGGGGAGTGTAAGGACTGGGTGTGGGTTGTGTATGGGGAAGGATTGTGAAAGGACTGGGTGTGGGTTGTGTATGGGGAAGGATTGTGAAAGGACTGGGTGTGGGTTGTGTATGGGTTGTGGTGGGGAGTGTAAGGACTGGGTGTGGGTTGTGTATGGGGAAGGATTGTGTAAGGACTGGGTGTGGGTTGTGTTGGGGAGTGTAAGGACTGGGTGTGGGTTGTGTATGGTGAAGGATTGTGTAAGGGCTGAGTGTGGGTTGTGGTGGGTAGTGTATGTGTAGTGAATGACACAGTGCACACCGTGAGTTCTGTTCAATAAATGACTTTATTGCCGGCTCACGTCACGGCTCTCACGTGACCACGTGACCTCTCACCTCGTCCGCCCGGTCTCGGTCCGCATACTCTACACATCTTACAGTATGGGTTGTGCACGAATGATGTATGGTTTGTGTTGGGGAGTCTGTGGGTAGTGAATAGGTTGTGTGAGAGTGGTGTATGGGTTGTGTAGGGGAGTGTATGGGTTGTTATAGATTGTGTGAGAGGGTTGTGTTGGGGAGTGCATGGGATGTGCATAGGTTGTGTGAGAGTGGTGTATGGGTGTTGTTGGGGAGTGTATGGGTTGTGTATGGGTTGTGTGAGGGTTGTGTATGGGTTGTGTGAGAGTGGTGTATGGGTGTTGTTGTGGAGTGTATGGGATGTGCATAGGTTGTGTGAGAGTGGTGTATGGGTGTTGTTGGGGAGTGTATGGGTTGTGTATGGGTTGTGTGAGAGTGGTGTATGGGTGTTGTTGTGGAGTGTATGGGATGTGCATAGGTTGTGTGAGAGTGGTGTATGGGTGTTGTTGGGGAGTGTATGGGTTGTGTGAGAGTGGTGTATGGGTGTTGTTGTGGAGTGTATGGGATGTGCATAGGTTGTGTGAGAGTGGTGTATGGGTGTTGTTGGGGAGTGTATGGGTTGTGTATGGGTTGTGTGAGAGTGGTGTATGGGTGTTGTTGAGGAGTGTATGGGTTGTGTATAGGTTGTGTGAGAGTGGTTTATGGGTTTTGTTGGGGAGTGTATGGGTTGTGTATAGGTTGTGTGAGAGTGGCGTATGGGTGTTGTTGGGGAGTGTATGGGTTGTGTGAGTGGTGTATGGGTGTTTTTGGGGAGTGTATGGGTTGTGTATAGGTTGTGTGAGAGTGGTGTATGGGTGTTGTTGGGGAGTGTATGGGTTGTGTATAGGTTGTGTGAGAATGGTGCATGGGTGTTGTTGGAGAGTGTATGGGTTGTGTATAGGTTGTGTGAGAGTGGCGTATGGGTGTTGTTGGGGAGTGCATGGGTTGTGTATAGGTTGTGTGAGAGTGGTGTATGGGTTGTGTTGGGGAGTGTATGGGTTGTGTATGGGTTGTCTGAGAGTTGGGTATGGGTGTTGTTGGGGAGTGTATGGGTTGTGTATGGGTTGTGTGAGCGTGGTGTGTGGGTGCTGTGGGGGAGTGTATTGGTTGTGTATAGATTGTGTGAGAGTGGTGTATAGGTTGTGTGAGTGGTATATTGGTTGTGTTGGGGAGTGTACTGGTTGTGTATAGGTTGTGTGAGAGTGGTGTATGGTTGTGCATAGATTGTGTGAGAGGGTTGTGTTGGGGAGTGCATGGGATGTGCATAGTTTGTGTGAGAGTCGTGTATGGGTTGTGTTGGGGAGTGTATGGGTTGTGTGTAGGTTTTGTGAGAGTCGTGTATGGGTTGTGTTGGGGAGTGTATGGGTTGTGTGTAGGTTGTGTGAGAGTGGTGTATAGGTTTTGATGGGGAGTGTGAGAGTGGTGTATGGGTTTTGATGGGGAGTGCGTGGGTTGTGTATAGGTTGTGTTGGGATGTATAGCTTTGTGTCTAGTTTGTGCATTGGTTGTGTTGGAGTTTGTATGGGTTGTGTATCGGTTATTTGAGGTTGTGTAGGGTTTGTTTTAGGTGGTGCAGGCATTGGGAAGAAACGTGATAAATGAAGTAGAGTGCAATCGGGCTGCTGAAAAAAGGTGGGGGGCGGTAGGGGACACTACCCGTTGCTCGTGTCTCTCTTGCTCCAGTTGTGTCGCACTCCCGCCAGGAGCCACCTCGACTCCATCTCCTCCTCCATCACCCACTCTCCAGCAGTGGGGCACTCATCCCTTAAATCATGCATCGTAATATATAACAACGTGTACACCATGCCTTGCCACCATTATATATAACAGTATGTATATCACACCTCGCCACTGTTATATATAACATTGTGTATACCATGCCTCACCACCGTTATATACAACAGCATGTATACCACTCCTCAGCACAGTTATACATAACAGCATGTAAACCACACCTCGCCACCATTATACATAACAGCGGGTATATGATGCCTCACCACCGTTATATATAACAGCGTGTGTACCACCACACCTCGCCACTGTTATATATAAGTCATAACAGCATGTATACCATGCCTCGCCACCGTTATACATAACAGTGTGTATACCAAACCTAGGCACTGTTATATATAATACTGTGTATACCATGCCTCACCACCATTATACATAACAGCATGTATACCATGCCTCACCACTGTTATATATAACAGCATGTATACCATGCCTTGCCACCGTTATACATAACAGTGTGTATACCACGCATGGCCACTGTTATATATAACACCGTGTATACCAGGCCTCACCACCGTTATACATAACATTGTGTATACCACGCATTACCACCATAATATATAAGAGCATCTGTACCATGCCTCGCCACTGTTATACATAACAGCATGTATACCACACCTGGGCACTGTTATATATAACACTGTGTGTACCACACCTCACCACTGTTATACATAACATTGTGTATACCACGCCTTACCAGCATTATATATAATAGCATGTATACCACACCTTACCACCATTATATATAACAGCATATATACCACACCTCGCCACCATTATACATAACAGCATGTATACCATGCCTGGCCACTGTTATATATAACACCGTGTATACTATGCCTCACCACCATTATACATAACATTGTGTATACCACACCTTACCACCGTTATATATAACAGCATGTATACCATGCCTCGCCACCATTATACATAACAGTGTGTACACCATGCATCACCACCGTTATATATAACAGTGTTTATACCACACCTCACCACTGTTAAAATATAAGTTATAACATCATGTATACCATGCCTCACCACTGTTATATATAACATTGTGTATACCACGCATCACCACCGTTATACATAACAGTGTGTATTCCACGCCTCACACCATTATATATGACAGTGTGTCTACCATGGCTCACACAACAGCGTGTATTCCACGCCTCACCACCATTGTATATAACAGTGTGTATACCACACCTCACCACCATTATATATAACAGCATGTATACCACGCCTCCCAACCGTTATACATAACTGTGCATTCCATGCATCACCACCATTATAAATAACAGCATCTATACCACACCTTGCCACTGTTATATATAAGTTATAACAGCATGTATACCATGCCTCACCACTGTTATAACAGCATATATACCATTGCTCACCACCCTTATATATAACACCACCCTTATACCTCACCACCCTTATATACCACACCTCGCCACTGTTATATATACATTATAACAGCATGCATACCACGCCTCACCACTGTTATATATATATGTTATAACAGCATGTATAGCACACCTCACCACCATTATACATAACAGCGTGTATGCCATGCCTCACCACCGTTATATTGATTGAAGAAGATTTATACTGCATATCATGGATAAGTCTGAATAGACTTGTTTTCACCATTAGACAGTTTGTTGATAGAAAGCCCGAGACTACACTTTTACCGACCCAAGGGATTTTTAACCTCCCACACCACATAGACATGGTATGAGAGCAACCGGCCTTTGATGACACTGTAAGTTATACACAGCGGTGGAAATCCAAAGTGGCAGAGGTGGGGGCACGGGGAATCGAACCACTGACCTTCAGATTAGGAGTCCAACCTAGAAAAAAGTCAGACACTCTAACCACTCTGCCACAGAGAACACCACAATATATATAACAGCATGTATAGCATGCCTCGCCACCGTTATACAAAACAGTGTGTATACCAAACATCACCACCGTTATATATAACAGCATGTATACCACGCCTCACCACTGTTATATATAAGTTATAATAGTGTGCATACCATGCTTTGCAACTGCTATATATAAGTTATAACAGCATGTATACCATGCCTCATCACTGTTATATATAACATTGTGCATAACATAACAGTCATATAACAACGTGTACACCATGCCTTGCCACCATTATATATAACACCATGTATACCACACCTCACCACCATTATACATAACAGCGTGTATACCACGCCTCACCACTATTATATATAACATCGTGTATGCCATGCCTCGCCACTGTTATATATAAGTTATAACAGCATGCATACCATGCCTCGCCGGCGTTATATATAACAGCATGTATACCTCGCAACCGTTATACATAACAGTGTGTATACCATGCATCGCCACCATTATAAATACCAGTGTGTATACCACACCTCACCACTGTTATATATGCATTATAACAGCATGCATACCACGCCTCACCACTGTTATATAGTATAGTTATACGAGTCTTACCTGGGTATAGATGATGGATAATTGTTGTTTTCCCGAGGTACAAGCCTCGGTTAGATGTTGGCTATGGAGAAGGAAGCACGTCAGGTACCAGCAATCTTTACCTACTTATTCAGGATAAAAATGATCTTAAACTCAAATGGATACTTTAATGTTTTCGTCTTGGCACAAGCAAACATAATAGATGTGGCAAGGTGTGGAGGGTGGGCCCTAGCCAACATCTAACCGAGGCTTATACATAACAGTGTGTATACCATTCCTCACCACCATTATACATAACGGCGTGTATACCACACCTCACCACTGTTATACATAACAGTGTGTATACCATGCCTGACCACTGTTATACATAATGGTGTGTATACAATGCATTACCACTGTTATACATAACAGCATGTATACCACACCTCACCACTGTTATACATAACTGTGTATACCATGCATCACCACTGTTATACATAACAGTGTGTATAGCACACCTCACCGCTGTTATACATAAAATTGTGTATACCATGAGTGTTGAACCTTGTGTGCAGTGTGTGGTGCACCTTGTGTGCAGTGTGTACCTTGTGTGCAGTGTGTGGTGCACATTGTGTACAGTGTGTGGTGCACATTGTGTTCAGTATTTGGTAAACCTTGTGAGCAGTGTGTGGTGCACCGTGTGTGCAGTGTGTGGTGCACCTTGTGTGCAGTGTGTGGTGCACATTGTGTAAGTGTGTGGTGCACATTGTGTGCAGTGTGTGGTGCACCTTGTGTGCAGTGTATGGTGCACATTGTGTACAGTGTGTGGTGCACATGGTGTGCAGTGTGTGGTGCACCTCGTGTGCAGTGTGTGGTGCACCTCGTGTGCAGTGTGTGGTGCACCTCGTGTGCAGTGTGTGGTGCACATTGTGTGCAGTGTGTGGTACACATTGTGTGCAGTATGTGGTGCACATTGTGTGCAGTGTGTGGTGCACATTGTGTGCAGTGTGTGGTGCACCTTGTGTACAGTACATCTGTGTAGCATTAGGTGCATGTGTGCAGTGCCTAGTGCACATCATGTGCAGAGTGTGTGCACGGCGGTGAGTGTGGTGTGCAGAGGGTGTGCACTGTGGAGAGTGTTGTGTGCAGAGTGTGCACTGTGGTGAGTGTTGTGTGCAGAGTGTTCAGTGTGTGCACTGTGGTGAGTGATGTGTGCAGAGTGCAGCACATGTTCACTGTGGTGAGTGTTGTGTGCAGAGTGTAGCATGTGTGCAATGTGGTGAGTGTTTTGTGCAGAGTGTAGCATGTATGCACTGTGGTGAGTGTTGTGTGCAGAATGTGTGCACTGTGGTGGTGATGTGTGCAGAGTGTGATACACATTGTGTGCAGTGTGTTTGGTACACATTGTGTGCAGTGTGACACACCTTGTGTGCTGTATGTGGTACACGTTGTGTGCAGTGTGTGACACACATTGTGTGCAGTGTGTGGTGCACGTTGTGTGCAGTGTGTGACAGACCTTGTGTGCAGTGTGTGGTGCACGGTGTGTACTGTGTGGCAGTGTGTGACACACATTGTGTGCACTGTGTGGTGTACGTTGTGTGCAGTGTGTGACACACCTTGTGTGCAGTGTGTGGTGCACGGTGTGTGTACTGTGTGACACCCTGTGTGCAGTACACCTTGTGTTCAATGTGTGACACACCTTGTGTGCGGTGCACCTTGTGTGCAGTGTGTGACACCTTGTGTGCAGTGTGTGACACACCTTGTATGCAGTGTGTGTGACACTTGCATACGGTGCCTGTATGTAGCATTACCTGCATGTGTGCAGTACCTGGTGCATGTTGTGTGCAGCATGTGTGCACTGTGGTGAGTGTTGTATGCACTGTGGTGAGTGTTGTGTGCAGCATGTGTGCACTGTGGTTAGTGTTGTGTGCACTGTGGCGAGTGTTGTGTGCAGAGTGTGTTCACTGTGGTGAGTGTTGTGTGCACTGTGGTGAGTGTTGTGTGCAGCATGTGTGCACTGTGGTGAGTGTTGTGTGCACTGTGGTGAGTGTTGTGTGCAGCATGTGTGCACTGTGGTGAGTGTTGTGTGCACTGTGGTGAGTGTTGTGTGCACTGTGGTGAGTGTTGTGTGCACTGTGGTGAGTGTTGTGTGCAGTGTGTGCACTGTGGTGAGTGTTGTGTGCAGAGTGTGTGTGCCATGCTGAGTGCTATGTGCAGAGTATGTGCAATGTGGTGAGTGTTTTGTGCAGGGTGTGTGCACTGTGGTGAGTGCTGTGTGCAGAGTGTGCACTGTGATGAGTGCTGTGTGCAGGGTGTGTGCACTGTGCTGAGTGCTGTGTGCAGAGTGTGTGCACTGTGATGAGTGCTGTGTGCAGAGTGTGTGCACTGTGGTGAGTGTTGTGTGCAGAGTGTGTTGCGTGTGTTTAATGATTGGTGTAGGTGTTAAGTTACGCTGTTTGTATCCAACCATGTTATTACATCTGTCATCAACCTGGTCGAATTTCATGACATTTAGAATCAATTTACATATATATATATATATATATATATATATATATATATATATTTATATGTGTGTGTGTGTGTGTGGTGTTCGTATGTATACACACATACACATAAACACATGGTTATGTACAGTTATTCATTCTTACATACCCTTCCTTCTCCGAAGCTTCTATTCTACACGGGTGTCGTTTAATACGTAGTACTATTAGTAGATGTATGGGTTTAATACGCTTGCTTCCATGGCATGGTCATACACATATCGGCAACAACTACAACGGCCAACAGTTATCACATTTGTTAAGTTGCACCGCTATGTGAGAAAAAAACAGCTAATAATGATTGAATTGAAACCCGACAGAAGAGTGGCATCTCTGAAATTAGATCCTAAAAGCGTGGCGCTAGTTGGAACCGTTACGTCAGTTTGAAACCATACCGGTTTGTCTCTGCCAACTAATGAGTGCAGCCCTTCAGACTGTCACAGAAGAAAGAAGAAGAAAAGAAATCTAACAGTAAATGCAGATAATATAGAGCGAAATAAAATGTAACGCAGCGCCACGGGATATCGCAGGCCTAAAAGTGTGCACTGAAAGATGGCGCTAGCCACCCCCACCCCCTTCGCCAGTCATCAACCCCTCTCCCCCTATCTCCTCTCCCCCTTCTACAAACAAACCCACACCTCGTGTTTTGATACAGACAGTGTCGATAAGCACCTCTGGCCAAAAGCGACCACTCGTTAATTAAGATCCAATTAACAGATACCTTAAGTCATCAGACCGAAAGGTTTGGAATATAGAAATTACAATAAAGGCGATTACTCTGGATTACGAACATCCTTAAATAGGGATTGGAATACCAAGCTTGAGTCCTTCAAAGGTGTGCAAGAAAAATGTCATTTCTTTTGTGATAAATACAATGAAGCAGTGGACACTTATATTCCCAGGAGAATCCGCAGGTACAACAAGATATACAAAATTCCACTAGATCGAGAATCACACAGGACGGACTGTAGAAAGGTGAACAAAAAATACAAGCTGTGGAAAAAGTACTGTAGAGAAGGAGATAAGGACATAAAAACGGAATACAATAGGGGACGAAACCAGGTCCGTAGATTGACTCATGCTGCCGAGAAGATGTACGAGAAGAATATTGCACAGAAAATAAAGGAAAACCCAAAGATATTTGGGGGTATGTCAGAAGGAGAATGAAATACAAAACGGGCATTCCAAAACTTGAAGTGGAAGATGGTACTACTCTCACGAAGGGGAATAAGAAAAAAGGTTGAGGTACTGCTGAGGTACTATCAAAATACTTGGCATCAGTGTTTACCCGTGAACCAGAGGGGGAATTACAGCGTCTAACAGAGCTTTGCTAAAATAAACTCGAGGATTATGAGATAATAAAGAGACTTCAGAAGATCAATATCTTCAAGTCACCAGGCCCAGATCAGATACATCCGAGGATATTGAGGGAGCTAAGTGACATCTTACACATACCACTAGCCATTATTATCAGTAGCTCAATACATACAGGAATATTGCCCTCAGACTGCAAGAGAGCTCATATTTCAGCCATCTACAAGAAGGGTCCAAAATAAAAGGCAGGAAATTATCGACCAGTAAGCCTAACAAGTGTGGTAGTGAAGATGGCAGAACCAGTTTTCAGAGAAAAATATTCAGTCATATGAAGGAGAACAAACTTTGCAGCGAGAAACAATTAGGGTTTTTCGGGGAAGATCAACTGTGCTACAACTGCTGAATGTACTAGACAAATGGACTGAATTAATGGACCAGGGTGCAGTTATTGATGTCATCTACTGTGATTTTATGAAGGCATTTGACAAGGTGCCACACAGAAGCATACTGAGCAAAATCCAAAGCTATGGAATATCAGGTAACATATTTAAAGCTGCATAGTCCAATGAAATATCAAATTTTCAAAACCAAACCAACAATCTAGATTTGATTTTACATATCTAACTTAGATACTGATGCACTTATTAAGCATTTGTTTCTGCATAGAAGGCAATACTGAGTCAATTTAACAGAACCTGTTACTGCAGAAGTCTATGGTGTCAGAGTTTTGGCAAGCTTGCCAAAACTAATTTTCCATGTTTGCACTCAAAATATCTCAAAAGTTTACCATTTAAAATAAAAGTAACTTTGAACTAATGTAAAGTAGATACTAGTGATCGATCTAATATATTTATCTCAGAAAAAATACAGGATTTCAAAACCATCGGACTTTGCAACTTTAATTGGATGAAAGGATTTCTCACAAATAGACAACAGAGAGTCCGCAACAAAGTAAAAAAACAACAAAAAACAACATCGACGAAGTAGTAGACGTGTTGCCCCGTGATACACGTCAGCTGCTTCTCGACTGGTCCCCAGGCCCGAAGGTACTGTAATCCACGTTAGATCTGGTGATTGTCCGGCACCAGCGAAGCACCCATAGCAACGGCTCGGACATGCAGTACTGTGGGGGAGAAGTGGTCGGGGGAGGAAGTGATGGTGGTGGGGGAAGCTTACAGTGCTGGGAGGTGTGATTTGTTGTCACTATGTCATCCCACTAGGGGGAGCTCTTCACCCACCTCATGCACCCACTCACCCACACCGACACACCGGTGTACATCAAAAAGCCGCAGCCAGTTGGCGCTGTCAAGGGACCGTCTGTCGGTGCGAGATAACATTCTGACAATCCCAAACTACACCAGTACCTACCGCCTCTATGGGGCACTGAGCGTCACCAATTGGCATTGTTTATTTCAACCAGCATTATTGCCCTATTAAAAAAAAAGTATTATGTTAATAATAATAATAAAATAATAATAATAATAATAATAATAATGCAGCTTAGCATTATTTCGCACCCTTAATTTCTTAAAGAACATTGCAGTGAAAACAAATCTTAACTTGAAAAAGGTCGGACGATGAATGTATCATTAAAGATGATTAAACTTCCGGTCACGTGATTTCAATATGCATTACTAACTTGAATATTCAGTAAGTGAAAGAAAATTCATGTCTTAGAAAGAAATATTACTTTCTTAGAAATCTCAACTGCATTGAGCTCAGAGCTGCTCGGAGCACTTAAGGTTGACGAGTTCTTATCACCCTGCAAGGATCAATCCAAAGCAAATGGGTCAAGCCTCAAACGTTCTAATGTGTAAGACCAGACGCGGTGGCCTAATCCATAGAGCGCAGTCTTCCCGCACGGAAGGTCAGGAGTTCGAACCCCAACCGAGTCAAACCAATGACTTATAAAATTGATACTTGTCGCTTCCTAGCCTGGCGCTTGGAATTACTAGGATAGGGCAAAGACTGGTCAGCTCAGTATCAGGACAATGTGACTGAGTGGAATATCAATTCATGGTGCCAGCGGCCTGGTCTCCCAGTGGGGCAGCACTATAAAGTCACCATGAGTGCGCACTGTCGCAAGTCGGTATCCGTCCTGATATGACCTTAGATATTGCAAGGACGTACATCCGAAAGAAACAAACAATATAATGTGGAATGCAAAGTTAAACAGGTTATAGGGCATAACCAGAGGTCATAGGGCACAGGCAGAGGGATTGGAATTCATAATTACTTAAAGGAACCATCGAGGGTTTCATGGGAAGTTTCTATTGCGTTGCATTGTTTGTTTATAAATATCTGTATAAATAATGAAGTGTGAGCCTAAATATGTTTTGGGACTATTTCCTAAATGAAGTGTATTAATCTGCGTGAGTGTCCCTTGATCTACATCACTCTACTACATAGCTTCCCTGAGTAGCGTCATAGTCCAATGAAAGTATACACTTTTCAAAAGAAAAACACTTCCACACACTTGATCCTACATATCCAACTTAGACCCTTGTGCACTTATTAAGTATTTGTTGCTGCATAGAAGGGAACAAACACTGAGGCAATTTAATAGAACCTGTTACTGCCCAAGTCTATGGAGTCCGAATTTGGCATGCTTGCAAAATTAATTTGGTATGTTTTCACCTCAAATATAGCTAACGTTAGCCATTTAAGATAAAAGTTACTTCCAATTAAAATAAAGCAGATTACAACGATACCATGTATTTATCTATTAAACTTTTTTTTTAAGCAGACACAAAGCCATCGGACAATGGAACTTTGATATTCACAAGTTGATCACAGAGCTATTCTACCCCCCTCCCAATCAAGATGTTAACATAAATAAGTTATAAAGTTATAGAGAATAGCTGGTTTTAAACGATACAAACTACAACTAGTCAGTCCTTTTCGATCATGACATGTATGTGTATGTACAGTTGAATTGTCTATGTTAGCCAACCTTAAACATTCGTAAAAGTAACTCGGCACTTTGCAGCCTAGAGTGCCTACAGTCGGTGTCTTCCACATTGCATCGGGCAGATCATGCGCAGTGGTAACAGAACCGGCACTGAGGCCCCCTGGTGGCCGAATTTAAACTCATTCTCGTGTCCACGATTCCCACGCAAATCTCGGGAGGCAAAGAGCACATGATATTTAATACCAAAGTAACACCCTTTCGTTCGTAGCATATGCTGGTCCCCCGTGTACTTTCATGTTATGCACTCATCGTTGGGCACCGACTGTCGTCTGCTGTGTCTACAGCCAGAAGATATTTAACACTCTCTCTTTTTTCGGACATATTCAGTGGATATGTCTCCCCGTCCCTTCACTTTTTGATGTAAACAGTGTAAAGCTCACATTGACTCCACAGGCATAGTTTCGTATATGGTATCCGATATGGACAAATAAATCAACATTGCTGGCACTTTGATAGGTCAGTATTTGGACACTGCGCCCGATGTATGTAAAATTCGCCCAAGCACCGACCGTGTACGTAGTCGGGAGGATGATGGAAATGACAACTATTGCGCCTGCACCCGGATTCGAACCCACACTTACCATTCCGGGACTAGAGTGCTAACTATTACAGTACCTAGGTTCCCTGATGCCATCACACTAACCACGCTGACCAGTCTGTGTGGCTCCTTGTCGAAGACTAGTGAGACTCTGGTAGTACAGACAAGTAGGGTTTCAAAGGAGCTGTGCATGTACACGGGGAACTGGGTGTTGGTGCAGACTGTCGGACCAAGAATGCACCTTTGCATGTATGCCGAAGGCCATACATCGCAAACAAATTTTAAAATAAAATGTAATATTGTGCGTGTGGAATTTTAATTGACGGATATAGGATGGTAGAGGTGATATGGTAAAAAAACACTCACGAGTTGGCAAGTCGGGGGGGGGGGGGGCAGCTCCCTTGTCACCCAACTAACATACCTGCAACAAGTAGAACGAGAGCACATTAACATTACCAAAAAACAATACATACAGCTTCAGACAGTTTTAATGAATTCAGTGGCTAAAGGCCCTGTCACATTACGGCGTATGGCGGGAGCGTATTCAAAACCTAACTGCGAAAATGGGAGAAAACTTTGCGGAACGACGTATCATGACCGTTGTGACCTCTTGGGTATTTTTGAGCGTATGCGTAACCTATGAGTAGCGTACGTGTAGAGTATGAGAGCATACCGAGGCGTACTGTGATATATTTTGACGGTTTTGATTGGCATGTGGAGCGTATGAGTAGCGTATGAGTAGCGTATGCGAAATCTATGTGTAGCTTATCAGCATATGAGTAGCGTATGCGTAACCTAAGTGTAACCTATGCGTAGCGTATGCAAAGCGTATCTTATCTTAAATACACTGGAGCAATCGAAAGGGCAGAGTCTAGGAAAGAGAAATGAGGAGAGTTGAGTCAAAGGACCGTGTCTATCTGCTCTATGGTGACCAACCAGCGAGACATAGACACGGACAGAGTAAGAGTAGAAAGTGAAATGCTGGCGGGCTCCCCCTCCTGCAACTCTTTTCAGACATATCAAGGAGGAGCAGGCCGGCGGAGAGGTGATAGAGAGAGGTGTGGACAGAATGCGGTCTGGATAGCAAGTTAAAACTGAATAATTAGTGTACAATATTTGTGTGGCATCCAGAGTAGGACGGTCCAAACATGTGAAGAGTTCAGGCGCAAAACCATGTAAACGCCAATCCAAAATTGTTATTTAAATAAAGGATTTTGACCTGAAAATAATATTACTTCTCACTAATTTAACTTTTCATATGATCATATGGTTATGGAGCAATGAGTGAAAGAGTAGGAATATAAAAAACCCTTTTTGAAGGTTTGATTCCAATGTTTTGCTCAATCTTTTGATTGGCGTTTACGTGGTTTTGCGCCTGAACTCTTCATGTGCTCCAACCACTATCAAAAGCACAATTAGTGTACAATATTTGTGTGGCATCCAGAGTAGGACGGTGCAAACATGTGCTCCAACTACTATCAAAAGCAACTACCTATTTGGAAGCAGTCTCCATATATGATATATGAAGAAATGGGATGGTGCAAACATGTAGGACGTTCAAACATGTCCGGTAACCCGGCAAAGGACGGGCATACGCTTTGAATATGCTGTGCATACGCTGTGCATATGCTCGCTGTGCATACGCTAGGAGTATGCTCGAATACGCAACACGTAGGTTATGCGTACGCTACATATGCTAGAGATATGCCGGTGACGCAAGTTGAGCGTATGCGTAACCTACGCCGGCGTACCCCTAGCGTATGCGGAGCGTACACCGGCGTATGAGTAGCATATGAGTAGCGTATGAACCATACGCCGAGAAATTTTGAGCATGCTCAAAGTTTTTTTGGATGGACGGACGTAAGAAAGCGTATGATGGCGTACGACAGCGTATGAGGAGCATATACGGCATATGCATAGCGTATGGCGGCGTATGCCGACGTATATGACATAAAGCGCATACGCCGCCATACGCTCCCACCAAAAGCCGTAATGTGACAGCCCCTTAAAACAAAATATCAATCTATATATTTACTTTCATTTATTTGGGACACAATGTTGCACGTGCACTTTGCCTTGCTTCGAAATGTCATGTGGTGTATTAAAGCTGATCGCTATTCACTGTTTCTGAAGCCAATTATGATTAATGTCAATGCGATACCTACGTAATAAAAAGATTAACAAAATAAGGGTGTCAGAATACCGTATTTATTACGTTTGTTTGTTGTTGGTTTACGTCCTAGCAACATCTAAGGTCATATCAGGACGGGTACCGACTTGTGACAGTGCGCACACATGGTGACTTTATAGTGCTGTCCCACTGGGAAACCAGGCCACTGGCACCATGACCTGATATCCCACTCAGTCACATTATCCTGACACTGAGCCACCCAGTCCCTGCCCTATCATATTAATGCCGAGCGCCTGGCTAGGAAGTGACAAGTATCAATTTTTAAGTCATTGTTTTGACTCGACCAGGGTTCCAACCCACGACCCCACGATCTACCAGCACGGGAGACAGGCACTCTAACTCATTCGGCCATCCCGTCTGGTCCGTATTTATTACGTGCAATGAAACGAACACGTAGCAGTTCATCTGGAATCTATATTGTGATTTTATTATTTTCAACTGAAACACAAATTATCAAAGACAGAATGAAATGTCAAAAATCACATGTTGTTACTAGGTACTCCGACAAGAGAATAGTCAGCAGATACTTCTCAAATACGCAACAATCTTGTTTGTTTGTTTGTTGTTGTTTTACATCCTAGCAAAATCTAAGGTCATATCAGGACGGGTACCGACTTGTGACAGTGCACACTCATGGCGACTTTATAGTGCTGTCCCACTTGAAGACCATGCCACCAACACCACGACCTGATATCCCACTCAGTCACATTATCCTGACACTGAGCCAACCAGTCCTTGCCCTATCCTAATAAGGCTGAGTGCCTGGCTAGGAAGCGACAAGTATCAATGTTAAAGTCACTGGTTTGACTCGTTTGTACAGGTCCATCACAGCGCTATACCAACAACTGCTGTATCAACAGTGAGTTCACAAGAATCCTTTGCGGGTGGGGTTGACCAGGTATCGACTCCCAGCGAGTCAAGACAGGCCCCCCTTCTCAGAGACTCCACCAGGACCAGAGGACACTCCCTGAAACTGAAGAAGCGGTACTCCAGACTGGACCTGCGACACAACTTTTTCGGCTTTAGGGTGGTTGACCTGTGGAATGACTTGGCGGAGAGTGTCGTAGCAGCAGAGACGGTGAACTGTTTCAAGTCCCAACTGGAAGCATACTGGTCAAGCATTACATATATTTTGGAGCCAGTGACAGTTGCTACAATCCACCACATCTGAAGAACTGTCTTGATTTCTATTAATTAAGAGTGGCTAACAGGTCCAAGGCCTAATATAGCTGTATCCTATCGATTGATTGAAACCAATGGCCTACAAAAATTACACTCGCTCGACCTAGCTTGGAGGTCAGCATTACTAGACTAATGTAGCTAATGGGATAATATGTCATGGTGTCGGTAACACGGCATCTCAGTGAGGCAGCACTCTAAAGTCACCATTAATGGCACTGCCACAAGTCAGTACCTGTCTGGGTATGGCATCAGATTTTGCTAGGATGCAAAACCCCACTCATTGACCCAATCATCATATGTTAGAGCTGCTGTAGCTATTCGTTGGGACCCATAACGAGGATGTGGAGCTGGGCAGGGCGGGCTGAGAAGGGTCCACAGTGAGTAAAGACGAAAAACGGGTGACCACTGTCCTATATTGAGCATACCATTGCAGGATCAGTTTCTCATTCTTTAAGTACTGATATTGTGGGATTCAAACAGAAGTCGATGTAGATGTAGATACATTTCAAATATACTTCAAGCACTTTAATCTGTGCAAAAGATACATAAATGTGTGAGTATGTCTGAACAACAAACTACTAAAAAGATAATGGATGTATTCAACTGGGATCTTTCCATAGTTTGAGCCAATCAGAGTTGTTCTTTTCGATTGCAAATGGCCACCCCCTATTGGGGTCGCAATTTGCAATCGAAAAGAACCGCTCTGATTGGCTGACCCTGAGAGCTGTTCTCAACCAATCAGAGCTCTTCTTTTCGATTGCAAATGCCAGACCTATGTCTTCATGACGAGTCTACAGATAGCCATGTTTCTTGCTTTGTTGTCTACTACTCAGGGGAGGGGGGCACAATCGTGCGTGGCAGGGTGTTTGTAGACGATGGCCACTGGCGTCCCATGCCTCTTCAGAGTATACAAAGAGGGCAGAAACATGACCATTCAATATCCTCAAAGCATTATTTCTGGTTACTTTGAATAGCTGCTTCCGTTTGGTCCGACTGTTATTTTACAAAGCTATTTAATAAATCATATGTGGGAGATCACTGTCAATTGATAGAAACCAGATTCTGTAGAGTTTTGTTGTGCAACAAAAGGCGCTCTAAGACTCACAAATAGTTTTGGTGTTCTCTGTGGCAGAGTGGTTAGAGTGTCTGACTTTTTTCTAGGCCTAATCTGAAGGTCGATGGTTTAATTCTCTGCCCCCCCCCCCCCATCTCTGCCAATTTGGATTTCCACTGCTGTGTATAATATACAGCATCATCAAAGGCCAGTTGCTCTCATACTATGTCTATGTGGTGTGGGAGGTTAAAAATCCCTTGGGTCGGTAAAAGTGTAGGTTCGGGCTTTCTATCGACAAACTGTCTAATGGTGAAAACAAGTCTATTCAGACTTATCCATGATAGGCAGTATAAATCTTCAAGAAAAAAAAAAAAACATAATTGAAGCAGGTATCGCAAGGGGAAAACGACTAGTGAAAAGTGACACCGCATAGGAGGTAATTGCCAACAGAAGCAGCTGCCATAGATTAACGAACCATGAAACGAAAACGATGTATGAAGTTAAAAACTATCTAAAGAAAAGTTAATAACAATCGAAGTTTTTGACCCAAAACAGACAATATAATGGGATACAAAGGAGCCACATGTGCGCATCCTTTATGTCATCGCATCCGGCTGCGGTGGCTACTTTTGTTGTAGTTGGATGTAATACAAAAAGAAGTAGTTCCATACTGTCATGTTTAATATACAGAAAGAGTGAGAGACCTGAGGAGAGAAAGACAGAGCGAGACCAGTTGTACATGATATAGATGCACAGATCATATTTATAGCTTAGCATTGATTCTATTCACAAAAAAAGTTCATAATAAATAGGAAAATCACAGTCTCACATAATTAACACTGACAACTGATAAGGGGTGCAGATGAATATCGCCTGCAACCACACAGACACCACCTGGAGAGATTCACCCGCCAACCCAAACTCGTCCTCGGCAGTAATGGCACTTTACTCTAATAAGGGGTTAATGTGATATATTTAATGTATGATAAATAATGTGATATATATATAATATATCAACTATGAGTCAAACCGAAACTTAAAAAGATTATCCTTGTCGCTGGTGCTCAGCATTACTAGGACAGGACAAGGAGCAGTAGAATGAAGCAAGGCAAGTATCTACGATGGGAATTGCCCATGCGTAATCAAGGAATGCATCAAAACAAAGCAACAATAAATAAATATAATAAATATAATATTTATTATGTATATAATGCATACTGACTGATGCGAATATAATTAACGTACGGTTCACTACTCTAATGTTTGTAACCCAATTACGCACCACACAGAACAGGTGGCGCCACCACGCTGCATCCACCCCGCTAACCGCTGCCGACCCACACTGCCATCCACCACTATACACACATAATATCTCCCTTGGCCTATGCCGGCAAATGGTGTGCCCATTGATCTGTCGCAGGTGAAATATGCACAGTCCCTGGGGCCAAATGTATGAAGCAGGGTTAGCGCTCCAAACCCGTGGTTCGCGGGGATCTCCAGGTTAGCGGCGAAAAGTCGGTATGTATGTGGCCGGGTAAGGGAAACTCTGCGAGTTTAACGTCGTCTAAGCTAACCCCAAGCCATATCATGTTTACCGTCAGTGTTAGGGAGGTATTAGGCCAAAATCTATTCAATGCTATCATATTTAACAGAATTACATACTCAAATCGTGAAATTTCATTAAATTAACCCTAAAATCGAACCAATATTAATGCCACCGCCGCCCCCACCACCCCCACATCGGCAGCGATATTGTCAAATAGTGGTGCTCGCCGGCAACAGGCTCAGAGGGATTTCCCAAATCTATAAATAACGCATCAGTTAGCTAACTCCGCCGCGCTTTGGCCACATACATTTCGCATGACACATATTCCAACAGCGATGTTAGCTAACCTGCCGGCCGCCCTTAACACCGGAGCCGATAAAAAGTTGTTCATACATTTGGCCCCCGATGGAAGTGTTGCTCATATGGACCAAGTGGCACGCCGTGACATGGCGCTGTGACATGATGGAAGCACACGTCCAGCCGGCCTCCAGGAGCCGCCCTCTGCTGGTTGTCAACGACTGCCACTCCCCAGGCGCGCTGCTAAAAGTCTCCTTAAGTAGCCATAAAAGAGCCGCATTTTTCCATGAGTGTTTCAGCATCTCTGTAACTAGAGAACGCCACTTGGTGGCGCCACACAGCGGGACAGTCGAGGCAGCATGGGCGGACTGCCTGCATTCCACAACCCACTCCCTTCCCCACCTGCTGTTAGAGCCATACCCCCCCTCCTTATTATCTAGTATAGAGTGGTATTTGGAGGTTGAGTCATGATGGAAAAAAAAGTTTGTTGTATTTAACGACGCCTCTAGAGCACAATGATTTTTATCATCGGCTATTGGACGTCAAACACATGGTCATTCTGACATATTTCTTTGGAGGAAACCAGCTGCGGCCATGTAGGCTACTCTTTCCGATAAGCAGCAAGGGGTCTTTTATATGCACTTTCCCACAGATAAGACAGCACATACCACAGCCTTTGATGAACCATTTGTGGACCACTCGTTGGAACGGAAAATAGCCCGAACTGCAAATGTGTCCACAGAGCAGGATCGATAGGATGATCGGCACTTGTCATGATGGAAGCACGGTGCTGAGCTACGTCCCGCTCCCGTGTCATGGTGGCTTCAGAACTAGCATATATATATATATAGTATAGTTATACGAGTCTTACCTGGGTATAGATGATGGATAACTCTTGTTTTCCCGAGGTATAAGCCTCGTATAGACGTGGGCTAGGGAGAAGGAAGCACATCCGGGTCCAGCAATCTTTACCTATTATGTGGCTTTATGAAGCTCACTAACAGTTGTTGTGATGCACGTAAGTCCTTAGTCTTGGATATATAAGGCCGTATGGCTGACACAACACATAATTTACTATCCTCTGGGAAATAGTCTAAGTGAACCGTAGATAAAGGGTCACCTAATCTGTTCGATTTTAGCAACTGTGCTAAATCAAACGTAGCTTGTTTCTTGTCTATTTCTAATCCATCTAAGGATAATGCAACAATTGTTTGTCCTCTGTGTCCCATTACTAGTAGTAACAAGACAGCGACCTTAAACCCTAATTGTTTTATATCTAACAAAGAGTTGTGAGGCCAAGCTTTAAACAACTTAAATACTATAGAAACATCCCAAAAGCGACTATACTTTGGTTTTGGAGGATTCCTTTGATGAATTGACCGAAGTAAATAATGAAGGACATAATGTTTACCAACTGTATCTCCCTCAATTCTAGGTAAGATAACCGATAATGCGCATCTGGCTGCATTGACCGCCCCAAACCCTAGTCTTTCATCCTCTAGAGAACGAAGAAAACGGGCTACTTGTGCAATTGTTGGATTTGTTGGCTTGACTTTCATTAGCAAACAATGTACACCCCATTTTCTTAAATATGTCGTGTACATTTTGACAGTTCCTGGCCTCCATGCATCGGCTACTATTCTGTCTTCAGTAATTTTATCCAATCCATGTTTCCTTAGAAAAGGAATGCCAATAGGGGTGTCGCTGACACGTCGCCGTGAACCGATAGCGGTCCGTGGTGCGTTAGGTTCCCGGCCTTTCTTGGGAATCGTATATGTTCTTTTGCCAGTTGTGAAACTGCTGGTAGCCAAGGTTGCGTGTCCCAATCGGGCACAATCAGTATGGCGTGTGTCCCCTCCATGCCGATTTTTCTCACCACTCGGCTGATAATGCTAAACGGTGGGAAAATATTGAAATAATTATCTACCCAGGTAATAGCAAATGCATCAACTTTCCAAGCATCCGGTTCGGGATGCCAAGAAACATAGCAGGGCAACTTGTTATTGTTTCGTGATGCAAACAAGTCAACCTTAGGTTTACCCCATTTTGCACAAATTAAGTTAAACAGGGGTGTAGAGAGGGACCATTCTAAATGGTCATGGAATTTTCTACTCTTATGGTCTGCAAGTGTATTTTGTGACCCTGGGATATGCGCTACAGTCAGCCAGACTTGTTGAGCCTGTGCCCAGTTCCAAATCAGTTTAGATAACTGATTGCAAGGCTTTGATTTTGTTCCACCCATGTTACGGATATATGCCATAGCAGTAGTGTTATCAGTTAGTATTCTAACTTGTGATTTAGGTATCTTTACTAAGGTACGTAACCCCAGATAAATGGCACGCAATTCGAGCGCATTAATATGGTCTGACCTTTCATCGTCTAGCCATCTACCTCCTGTTGCTACCCCATCTTGATGGGCTCCCCAACCTTCTAGAGAAGCATCAGTGGTAATTACTGTATTTGGTTCCCATGTGGATTGGATTGGGTGAATTTGCTATATGTTGCATCCGCCATCCAATATCCTGTAAACCTTCTTCGGAAATAAACATCTTTCGTTCAAAATTGCCTTTAGTTCTTGCTAACGCTAAATTTTTATATATTTCTAGAGATTTAATATGGGCTTTCCCGTATAGAATAGCGGGTGCATAAGATATCATTATTCCGATAAGGACTGCGACCTGTCTAATCTTAGGTTTCGGTAACTTAAGAAGCTGGGTCGCTGTGGTCACAAACTTATTTAGTTTCTGTTCTGTTATCGCCACTGTTAGGGATTGTGTATCAAGAATAAACCCTTTTTTTTTAGATTTTAGTTGTTTGAAGCACTGACTTGTGTGGATGTACATAAAACCCTAATTTAGTGAGTAATGCACATAAATCCAAAACTGCGTTTACACAATCAATTTGTGTTGACGCCATTATAAAAGAATGATCTATGTAAGGAAACATTATGTGACCATTCCGAGTCATAACTGAGAAAACAGGCTTTAGCAGTTTAGTGAACAAACGAGGGGCACAAGCTAAGCCATTTGGCATGCAGGTAAACTCATAGAGTTGGTCATCCCAAAGAAAGCGGTGAAATTTCCGGTGTTGTTCCGCTATGGGAACCGTGTAATATGCATCTTGTAAGTCAACACTAGCCATCCACGCATCTGGCGTAATCAGATCTCGTGCCGTATCTAAAGAGAACATTTTTAAATGTCGATATTCGATCATCTTGTTAAGGGTTGTTAAATCCAGGATCATTCGAACATCACCGTTTGGTTTTGGTCTCGAGAAGATGTTTGAGATAAACTCTCCTGGGCAGTGTGTCACTTTTTGTATAATTCCTTTATCAAAAAATTGTTGTACCTGTTCAGTTAGTGCCTCTCGTTCAAGTGGTTCAATTTTATAGGGAAAAGGAACTCTCCCTTGTACCGGAAATTGTATGAAGGGGATTTGAACACCATTAACTATATTTAAAATATCTTGATCACTGGTTATTTTGTTCCATTCAAGAACATGGTTATTAATATTGCCAGCCACAAAGTTGCTTACAGTTTGTGTGGTTTTAGAGGCGCGGGGACTTGTAATATCTGTGTTTGGGCCTCTACTTGGACCCGCCCCTGGGGAAGGGTCGCGGGGAGTTGAAGCCTCGGCCGATCGGCCGTGCGGTGTTGTCGGTCCAGCCTGGCTGGGCGGCCCGGCCCCGGAAAGACTGGCTGAAGCTTGAGCCCGGTCTGGTTCCTCTGCCCAGACGTCGTGGGCGAAAATCCTCGCGGGATCTTTTGAAGCATGGGGCTTCTGGCTTCTTTCTCCCGTCCATGTTTTTGCCACTCTTGGCCGCGGTTTCCAGCTCTTTAAAGAGGTACTGTAGCTGACCCCCGAACATTTTTGTTTTATCTAAAGGTTTCCCTTTGATCGGTTCTGGGGCCAGAAAGAGCGTATACTCTTTCCCATCATTGTCTGTGACCTTCTTTGAGCGGGCCACCTCTTTGCCGGTGTCTGTGCAAACCGACTTGAAGACATTCTCGTATCTTCTGTACGACAGGTAATTAATTACCTGCCGCCATTAGCATCGCGATGCCTTTGTCCATGGTTTTGGCCAAGGACGAGAACTTGTTCTCTCTTTGCATCCTATTTGCCACAGGAGTGATGGCCGTCAGGGTACCGAGCACCGCTTTATGCACTAGGTGCAACACGCCTTCAAATCTTTTACGGTCCTCCGTCATGTTTACATCCCTATCCATCTCTTTAATGATGTAGTTGGGGACACCTTTAATGCCCGTCAGTTCATCTCCTAGCTTGGAGATGATTTCCACAGGTTTGAACGTGCGGAAATGACCATTAATGGTCTCGTGCATAAGCGTGGTGGTTTTCACCCGCTTAGCTTTAGGTTTCTCAACCTTCTTAGACACTTTGCCACCAATGGCAGCATAGACCCCTTCGTATTGTATGTCTGAGTCTGATTCCGTTGATGTGGAATCTGGTGAAGAATCGGAAGAAGAATCTTTCTTCTTCTTCTTAGACTTGGGCTTACGATTTTTGTGTAGTTCCGTCTTGTTCCTTTCTTTGGTGAAGTCATCACCCGAAGAACTGACCTGTTTCTTCTTCTTCCTCCGTTTAGGAGGAGGAGGAGCATCCCTAGGCGCAATCGCTGAGTCAATTTCTGAGAAATCTTCCCAGTCCGACTCGTCGTGGAACCCAGGAATAGGCATATGCCGTTTCCGAGGCGGCGGTGGTTGGAGAGACAGAATGTGACTCTCCATAGCCGCCCACCGAGACTCCCAATCTGGAGCTGTCGGGCCCGCAGGCCTTGTCTCCTCTTCCGCATCGGAGAGGATATGCGCCCCAGGCTGCGGTGAGGGCATGGCCGACAACACCGGTGAGGAGTCATACTCCTCGTCCGAGCCCCTAGGAGCGCGTCCCTCAGCCGCTGCTGCAACTCGCTTACTCCGCTTCGTGGCCATCGGGATCTGAAACAAAGTTATTGATCAGTCCTGGTATTTCTAAATGTCACAATCTTGTTGTTTATAATGTAATTGGACATCTAGTGGTGTTAGAGAACGTGTTTATACCGTTCTAACAGAGGCGTAATAAGCTAAATTTTTAGATTGTGGGTCAAGCCCAAATCTCACGCGGGGTCGGGACCAGTGTATCGGCTCGCCCATCCCTCTGTTCCGCACACTTCTCCCTCCTGCGACTATTGCGCCAGCAGGTTGGAGAAAATGCTACGAAACTCGGAGAAACGCCTGAACAAATTTGTGTGGGGAGTCTATAAAAGAAACCCAGGATCATCTCCAACAACACCCTCTATTAGAGTCCGAGAGAATTTCCACAGTAGATGAGGCAGAGCCCACATCTCTACCCATGTCACACGGGTGTTGATAGAACCGCTAAGTATCGGTTTCGTTCCTTAGACAAAGGAATCTAAAGCGTTCTATCCTTGGTTTTTTTAAACCGAATAAACTAGTCCAAAATGGACCAAAGAAAGTTCTGAACTTTCCAATTTGATGCTATAATGCATCATAAGTAAGCTAACCACAGTTATTAATATACTTACTGTGTATTAGCTTGTTTGTAGACTAAATTTGCGGGAGCAACTCAAAGAAACGTAATCCAATCGTGAGTTGTTTATGCTAATTGCTGGACCCGGATGTGCTTCCTTCTCCCTAGCCTGAGGCTAGCCTGAGGCTGTATACCGAGGTAAAGTGCGAGTAACGCAGATTTTGCTATGAGGATAGGGTTAGAAGGATGACAGCCGCCCACATCAACCCGGACGAGGGAGGGTGTGGGAAGAGCCACACCACACTCCCAAGTTATTGCCAGTGATAAGAGTTGCTTATCACCATCCATACATCTATATTATACATTATCTCATCATCATCATGCTGTCAGTCGCGATGCAACAAAGGCTGCTTTCATTACTTGACTGCCGCTCTCCATGTAGTTCTCTGCTGTGAGAGTGATGTCCATGAGTCGGTCTTAATGTCTCTCAGCTTCAGGTAAACATTTCATGAAAGCTGCCTGCAAAAGTGTTGAAGTGCTGCTGGCTTTTGCAAGAAATTATCTATATACACATATACTATACACACACAGATGGTAGGGTTGGTGGTATCTTACACAGACAAGGGGTGTGAATTGTCTAATAAATATAGTATATGATGCATGAGGACTATGCGTAAAATAGCGGAAGTTGTCTACATCATCATTACTCGGGTGGTGATGCATAATATGACTGGTGGCGCCACCATCGTGCACCCAGTTAACTAAACATTATTGACACACACACACAGCGAGACAGAGACAGAGAGGCAGGCAGAGACAGACAAGAGAGGGGGGGATAACGATATAGCGAGAGAGAGAGACAGGGGAGAGAGAGTGAGGGGGAGAGGGGGAGAGAGTGGGAGAGGGGGGAGAGAGAGGGAGAGAGAGGGGAGAGGAGTGGAGAGGGGGGGAGAGAGTGGGAGAGGGGGGAGAGAAGGGGGAGGGAGCGAGCGGGAGAGAGGGGGAGAGGGGGGGAGAGGGGGGAGAGAGAGGGGGAGGGAGCGAGCGGAGAAGAGGGGAGAGAGGGAGGGAGAGGGGGAGAGAGAGGGGGATAGGGGGGAGAGGGGGGGGGGAGGGGAGGGGGGGGGGGGGAGAGGGGGTCGGGAGCGAGGGGTGGAGGGAGCGAGAGGGGGGGAGAGAGGGATAGAGGGGGGAGAGAGGGGTTGATAGGGGGACAGAGGGGGAGAGAGGGAGAGAGACTGGGAAGAGGGAGAGAGACTGGGAAGAGGGAGAGAGAGGGGAGAGGGAGAGAGGGGGAGAGAGATCGAGAGCGAGACGACCACTTATGTCAACCTCTATTCTCTACTAAGTAGACGCTTGGTAAGTCCATCCATAAAATGCCTTTGGATCAAATTGTTGATGGAAGTGTTCACTATGTATAGTTACACCAAATGACCTACTTGGCGCATTGCACCAGTATGCTTAGCCCGGCTATTTGATGCTAAGTACATTAACCCCTTCCACCACGAGGCGAGTGTAGCTGCCAATAACCGTATAACCAAACACGCACTATTCAATGCTGAAACCAAAACAACACTTTAATCGGTAACTCTTAACGTGCTTCCTTTGCAAACTCATTTAAAATGGCATCCATGTCTTCCACAGGAACCTTGCGATGGAGTACTCTTGAGGCGTCACATAAGGACCTCACGTGACATTTACGCGTGACGTCAGCAGCAGACGAATGGTAGAGTACCAAGGATTTAATACAAGTTAACCCAGGACTCGGCGGATCTACGCGTTTCACGTGTCCCGGCAACCACCACCACTACCACAATACAACCACCACCACCAACAATACCACCACCACCACCACAATACAATCACCACCACCACCACCACCACCAACGACACAACCACCCCAACAGCAACACCACCACCAACACAAACACCACGACTGTCACAACCACCAACAACACCACCACCACCTAACACCACAACCACCAACACAACCCCCAACAACACCACAACCACCACCAACACAAGCCCCACCCGCAACACCACCACAACCACCATCACAACAACCACCAACACCACAACCATCACCAATACCACAACCAAAATCACAACCACCACCAACACCACAACCATCACCACAACCACCTACAACAAAACCACCACAAAGAACACCACAACCACCATCACAACCACCAAGAACAACACACCACCGACACCAGACACCACCACCGACCACACAAATAACACCACCACCTTAACCATCATCAACACCACCACCACCACCACCGCCAACAGTAAACCAACCAAACCAAATCATTAAGTCATCAAACCTCCCGAGGCTCGACGCCTATCACACGTATAACTGCACAAGACCACCACCAATATCACCGCCCAACCAACCCTCAAAGCCATCCCTAACCACCCACCTCCGCCAATCACTCCAACCTAAACGTAAATTAAACCAAAACACTCACCACATACCCAACCACCTCCTCCCCCACTCAACGCGTTCATTAATAATACCATGGAAACCAACACATCCTGGCTGCCACGAGCCGCCGCCGTGACGGTCGGGGCGGCCGAGGTAACAACCAACATGACGTCACTGTGGTCGGTGGCGGCCGCCGGCCCGGAGATGGTGGACCCCGAGTCCCCGGTGGGGCCGGCGGCCCAGCCCGACCTGACGCCCCTGGGGCTGGTGGCCCTGGTGGCGGTTGCTGTGGTGACGAACCTGTCTGTGTGCATAGTGGTCAGGGTGGACCGGCGCCTGCACCACATGACCTTCTACTTTTTCGTGTCCCTGGCCATTGTGCACCTCGTCATGGCCGCCACAGTCATGCCGCTAGCTATGCTGGTCGTCTACGCAGGTAAGGTCACCGCCAAGGTCAAACCAAAGTCAGGTGTAATCTTAACCCTCGCACTGCATCTCTGGGAGTGCGATCAAAACGGGCAGCAGAACCGCGGCTTGAGTTGAGATGCTCTCACGTTGGTTCGCATTAAAAAAAAAGAAAAAAGTTTCAACAAAGGAAGGTTAATGTCATGTGAAAATAAGGAATAATCTCTAACTCCTTTAGTGAGAAAATAATGACAACTGTAATTTGCTGTTAATATAACGATTGCCCTGATTGTTCCAATCATCATCTGCATCAAAGTCGTCGTCATCATCATCATCATCATCATCATCATCATTGACACCACCATGTTCATCATTATCACCATCACTGTCAATGTGTCATTGCTCACTTTCATCATCACAATTGCTGTCATTATCATCATGTCCAATACCATCATCATTGCTGTCATTAATACCATCATGCAGGCTGTCATTATCATTCTTGGTCATCATCATTGCTGTCAGCATCACCACTATCACCACAATAATAATCACCATCATCACCCCCACCCCCACCACCACCACCACCACCATCACCACCAGCAGAGTGACCATTGTTATTATGACTGTACGTGTCATTATTGTCAACCATGAATATGGCAATAGGTTGAGATGTGTTGTCCGTGTAAAGTGGGATAAGGAGTTCCATCAAATCGATACACAACTCGGATCTGTTTATGCTACTTGGTAAATCTTTGCACAATGAGTCTTTGTTAGTTCGCAAACAAAAATGCAAATACGATAGCTGATTTATTTCGAAAAGAAGGAAAATAAAAATAAATTTTCGTAAATTGACTTATTAATTTTTCTTTTACAAAAAAAGAATTGCCGTTGTAAGATCACCTACGGCCATACATATTTATCACAACACAGACACAGGATTTCTTTGTAGTAACAAGCTATTCTTTTTGTGAAAATAAATGTCAGTTCCCACTTTTTATATATAGCAAATCCTTCCTTTCCACTTAACAAACAACAATACAACACTCAGCAGGCGACGTTTGCTGACAGCAAACAACTGTAAAATAAAGCCCTAAGCCATTCTACCAGGCGACCGTAAGCGGACGGCACCGCCGCCATAGGAGGCGTGCACTAGAACGCCATCTGCCCTAACTACGAAATTAGCATCACAATTCAGAATATAATTATTTACATTAAAATCAGTGTCAGAAATCCGTTTTCATTTGCGTGGTGTACTCCCAGATACCTCCCCCCCCCCCCCCGCCTTACCTTTCTTAACGCCCTGTTAAAGGGTCAGCCCCAAGTGTTCCAGTTGTACTAACGCAGTCCCGTACAAATCGTGAAATAAAAGCGGCATAGTCCGATAACTATAAATTGTCTGGCCATATTAAAAAAAACAAAAAACATATTAGATCTACCTTAACATGAAATGTACTTCATTACACATGGCTAACTTGAGCGATATCGGCAGTGAAGCTATGCAACATAAATTTGACATGGCCACTGAAATGCTGGACGTCGTAGGCTTGCATGACATGCAGAAGAGTCACGTTGGATCAAATTGACTTTAATATTGCTTATGTGCAACAATACATGTTTAATGCACCTGTCTCTAAGTTAGATATGTCTTATCAAATCTAAGCATGTATTTTGGTTTCCAAAACGATATGCTTTCATCGGATTATGCAACAGTAACAAAAACGAAGGCCACCAAAACAAAGCATTTCACTCACTTACACACACCTGGTTAAACAAACGGTTCTCAGACCTCAGTGGGAGCCTACAGTCACAGCTATTTATTTTTGTGGTAAGTTGTCGAATAGATTATACATTACCCACAGTGCAATAGCTCGCAGACGGTGAGAATGGGGAGGCCGGTGCGCACGCGCTGGTCATGCATAGTTAAATCCACAAAGCACTGCCTTCCTTTTTTTCTCGTTCTACAAAATGAATAATCTTTACAGGGGAGAATAACATTGTATTTTGTTCTCTGTAAATTACTATCCTGCCAAAAGGAAATACCCATCTGGGTGTGGCCCATAAGTGGAATGCGCAAGACCAAGAGTGCAGTGTCTATCCCTGGCCTTACCAGAAAGGGTTATTAATAGATAACCGGTGACACCAGTGTTTAGCAGCTCAACAGTGCCTGGCCCACTGCATAATCTAACCGTTAACAACACGTGATATCACCAAATTCCCTCCAATGTTATACATGAGGCTTAGCTTCATGAGATGACCGACATTGTGAACACAGATAGTCTAAATCTTCAGAGGACAATAAGGACATTCTCTGTTGTGATATTAAACTGAATGGCGACAAAGTCTGGGTCTATTTCTAAGTCTGCATTCCATTTGTATTAAAAATGTATTATTACCTTTGTTGATTTAGTCAGGAAAATTTCAATTGCGGACGATTGCGTCTTCCTCATTTCTCTGCTTCTTGCTGTACCCTAGTAATGCTGAACGCCAGGTTAGGTAGTGACATGTATAATCTTTTAAGTCATTAGTTTGACTCAGCCAGGGTTTGAACCCAACTCAGTCAACCATTCCGTTTGGCTACAGTTCACAGACTTTAGCTGCGTTTACACGGGCGAGTTGAAACGCCCCAGCTGGAACCAGTTGCCTAGTTCGTTTTAAATGTGTCCGTGTAAACGCGGCACTGCGGCGTTTTAGGGCTTAACCGTTTCGGCTGGAACGTTCCGCGTATACCACCTAATCAGGTGGTCTACAGGAAACGTTTCAGCTGGTTCCCGGGCGGCGATAGTGTACAATAGCGGTGCTCGCCGGATACAGGCTCAGCTGTAACTTTACACTGGTGCCCAGCTGTGTTATGGACCGAATAGAACGAAATCTATTGAATGCGGTCATATGTAACAGAATTACATACTCAAATGATGAAATTTAATTAAATTAACCCTAAATTCCAAGTGATATTAATGTAGCAGCTACATCGGCGTCGAATCGACGAGTGTAAACAAAACAAATAGCAGTGCTCGCCGGCAACAGGGGGAGAATCCGCGCATGCGCAGAAGCCACGACACGTCTGAAAATACGATACCGTGTAAACGCGCCACGAGAACGTTTCAGGTAGAACGCTTTGTCTTGAATCGTTTTACTTTTGCCCGTGTAAACGCAGCTATAATGCCTACAGGTGGTTTCGAACACATATTTCTGCAATTCTGAAACGAGCACCTCTCTTTGGACCACATAGTCTCCCTGCCGCAATCTGGCTAGCTCGGCCACTAGCAACCTAGCTAGCCAGGCTCTTGCCTGTCTGTGATGCGCATTACCTGGTGAGTTGCGTGCAGCCCACTACAATCTCAAATGAAATCTTCATGAAACAACATGAATAACCGTTCAAATAATTATGAAACAGAAAGTGGGTTTCATCAGGCAAAGTAGGTCTGAATGGAGGACCTGTCCAATAAGTAGCACACTGGTCAGCTTTAACGAAAATTAATTAAAGGGGAAGCAACAGAATCAACAAAATACTTCTCATCCTCTATTATCATAAGCGAATGTTACTCCCTGAATATCTTGAAACCTGTCCACTGGGAAGTATTCAGGACCCACTCAAGACTGAGAATCTCTGTGGTCAAGATGTGTCTAATGGAGTCATTCAGCTCTGGTGACCATTCTCAGCTTTTACTGTGATACAGACCGGGGGGGGGGGGGATGTTGCTCAATAAAATAGAAGTGAACCATATTTAGTTTGTTTGTTTCTTTGTTTAATGACCCCCAGCACAAAAAGTAAACATCGGATATTGGGGTCACACAGTGGTTAAACATATCTGACTAAAGAATTACTTTAAAAACAAAATTACATTTGATCAAACAGGTAATATAGAGCACATATATATATGCCAAAAGAGCATACAACTGTGGTAAAATCACAAGTGGTATATGATAACTAAAATCAACAGTAAAAGACAAAGTTAAAAATGGAAAATGAACTTTTGGTAAAAACCAGTTTCTCTCAAAAATGTAATAATGGGTTGCGGATGGAATCGGAAAGACTCGAACCGTGTTTACATTCATGGATCAGTACCGATATGTAAGTATGTGGCCTGTATGCATGTAATTGTAAGTATTAAATGACTTATGGACGGAAACCATTTAAAATACTTATAAATCCAGGGGTATGAGTGTAGTAGTCTACACTGACATCTTAGACAAGGAACAACATGTACAGGCATGGATAGGGAGATTGTACCACGGAGCCTAGGTAGTGCAATGGTTAGCATACTAGCCCCAGAATGGCAAGTGGTGTGGGTTTGAAATCTGCTCTGGGTGCAATATTTCCCATTTTCATCATCCCCCCCCCCCCCCGACACTACTCATAGAAAAGAGTGATGAAGAAGCAGCTCACTAGAACAGTATCCCAACAAAGTAACACAGCCTAATTTGACCAAGAGTACATTTAAAGCCCCGTGGCCCTTATAACCTATGTACTTTTACCCATGCCTCCCTTCATTACATCACTAAATGGGCTATTTGTGCTCCAACCCAGTGGCTGTTGACAGATCTGCCCCAGACCAGTAAGTACACCAAGTATTCCATGGCTATTCGTATTAGTTCTAAGTCAATTGCAGTTGATTTTTGTGGAATGAAGCCCTTATCTACTGCTCAGATATCACCATTCTGAGGTGTGCGGAATGGAGGTGGAATGAAGGTCAGTCACATCCATTCCGCACACCACAGAATGGTGGTATCTGAGCAGTAAGTAAGGGCTTCATTCCACCTCCATTCCGCACACCACAGAATGGTGGTATCTGAGCAGTAAGTAAAGGCTTCATTCCACCTTCATTCCGCACACCGCAGAATGGTGGTATCTGAGCAGTAAGTAAGGGCTTCATTCCACCTCCATTTCGCACACCGCAGAATGGTGGTATCTGAGCAGTAGGTAAGGGCTTCATTCCACCTTCATTCCGCACACCACAGAATGGTGATATCTGAGCAGTAGGTAAGGGCTTCATTCCACATACATTCCACACACCGCAGAATGGCGGAATCTGAGCAGTTAGTAAGGGCTTCTTTCCACATCCATTCCCCACACCGCAGAATGGTGATATTTGAGCAGTAAGTAAGGGCTTCATTGCACCTCCATTCCGCACACCACAGAATGGTGGTATCTGAGCAGTAAGTAAGGGTTTCATTCCACCTCCATTCCGCACACCGCAAAATGGTGAAATCTGAGCAGTAAGTAAGGGCTTCATTCCACCTCCATTCCGCACACCACAGAATGGTGATATCTGAGCAGTAGGTAAGGGCCTTCATTCCACCTCCATTCCGCACACCGCAGTAAGTAAGGGCTTCATTCTTCCTCGCACATTAGTAGAATTAGCTTTTCCTGTTAGCTTCTCTCTTTCTCTCCCTCTCTCTCCCTCTCTCTGTCTCTCTGTCTCTCTCTCTCTCTCGAATTTCCCTCCCCATAGTCCTGCATATTCAAGCTTATCTGATCGGATCAAGGTAGATTGTATTTGAATTAATTGGACACACAACATCCAATTTCCAAAGCATGCCAATTAAATAATATTTCCCCCCGCATATGGTAAGCCTGTAAAAAACTGAAAACATGATACTACTTCCTCAAAATAGAGCTTTCACTTAATTTGGTACTGTAATGACTTATTGCAAACTGATACCCTGACCCCCTTCAAACACACACACGCACTCACATAGGTACACACACCGCCCATTCCATTGTCAGTTGCAATCTGCTCGGACAGTTAAGGCGACCTCACTAACATTGATATTGCCGATAAAAAGGGGGGTTAATACGTCTGACTATGGGTGTTTTGGACGACACAAGAAAACACAGTATTTACCAACAGTTTGAAAATCATTTCGGCTAAAATATGGCGCTATATATGCGTTCCATAGGAGTGAAGTCCCTAATAGACGACATCCCACAGCAATGCACACGTCGCTCAATGTAATAATAGCCCAGACTGTTCCGGATTCATGTATGGGTGATATATCCTTATTTTGAAGGGAAGAATTGTTAGTAAACGGGACGGACCCTCTCACGACATCCTTATTAGCAACACTAGCAACACGGGACAAATAGTTAGCAGCAGTATGGCTTGGTATGTAGGGGATCCTCATGTCGTATTGACACAGTACAAAGAGGTAGCGGCAGCAGTACGGCTTGGTAGATAGGGGACCCTCGTGTCGTATTGACACAGTATGAACAGTTAGCAGCAGTACGGCTTGGTATGTAGGGGACCCTGGTGTCGTATTGACACAGTACAAACAGGTAGCGGCAGCAGTACGGCTTGGTAGATAGCGGACCGTTGTGTCGTATTGACAAAGTATGAACAGTTAGCAGCAGTATGGCTTGGTAGATAGGGGACCCTTGTGTTGAATTGCCACAGTACGAACAGTTAGCCGCAGTATGGCTTGGTAGATAGGGGACCCTCGTGTCATACTGACACAGTACAAACAGTTAGCGGCAGCAGTATGGCTTGGTAGGTCGGGGACCCTTGTGTTGCATTGCCACAGTACGAACAGTTAGCCGCAGTATGGCTTGGTAGATAGGGGACCCTCGTGTCATACTGACACAGTACGAACAGTTAGCGGCAGCAGTATGGCTTGGTAGGTAGGGTTAACATGGTATCTACACTTGCATTATACTGAGAAAACCGATGACACATTAATGTCAGATGTAGAAACAACTAGGCCTTTTAATATGGCTTCATTGATTAACTACCACATTTAAAGAAGGTACAAACAAACGTAACTCCATCCATTCTAGAATCTTTTTTAAAAACTACCCCACAAAAACCTCTTATAATAACTTTCCTCGGTTGGCCTGACACAGTTTGCAGACATGTTAAATGATACTTATTTTCGTTACTAAGGATACAAAAAGGAACACCCCAATGCACATATGAATCACGCACTGAGCACCGAATCAAACTTCATCGGTTTCGTTCAAACACCCCTTGTTTCACCGCTGGCTGTCAATCGGGAAGCGTTGAGCGGTGTGTACTGAATGCCATGGTCTGTGTGAGTGGAGGTAGTTACAACAGTTACACAACTGCACCAAGAAAATGACTAGGATGGAACTTGTCTCAATGACTCCCAAGTGCTAAATGTAGACTGTTGAGGCTGTTTGTCCAACTGATGGACTGTTTGACTAATCATGCCAGTCCGCGGCGTCATTCCCGACATGCCATGTATTGGATTGTTAGCAAAGTTAAGCAAACCGGAAATACTGAATACGAAGTAGTTATATTGATGGCGGCCCAAAGGCGTTAACCCTTTCTTTTTCTTTTTTGCAGCGTGTTTTTTCAAAATGAAATTAAATACTATCTGTGGTTAATTTTGAAGTTTAGATCACCGATTGACCAACTGCCCATATTTAATCCAGTCACCTTTGAGAGCTTAAGTGGCAAAGCGAACACGTTGAAGAGGATGAGATGTTGAGACTTTTGACGACCATGTTCTTGGCATGCGGAGCTGTGTGCAAAGCGTGTGCACATTAGAGTGTGCACAATCCGATGCTTTTAGCTTTCTGTCACATTCTTTCATAAAAGTTCATTAGGGTGATCATTATAACCGACTGTACTTTCGTTTGAAGTAAATTTGATTTTAAATTGTTAGCTTTGGGGATATTTGAAGTGAAAACATGCCAAGTGAATGTTGGTGTGCTTGTCGAAATGCGAACACATCTGCTTCAACAGTGACAGGTTCTATTAAATTGACTCAGGGTTCCTTTTATGTAGCAACAATATGTACTGCGCACATCGACATTTACGGAGGATATTTAGGGTCACATCTCAGTAAGGAATAGATGAAGCTCTATTTAAAAACCAATCCAAACGTGCCCCACCCCCCAAAAAAACACTACAAAAAATCCCCACACCCCATTGAAAAAAAGCAAAAACAACACGTGACAACGGTCAGGTTGCACAAGGCCTGTCGTGCCGGCAGTGGGTGAGACTGCCCGTTGGAGGCGAGGTGTAAGACGGGGGGCGGCACGCCGTGTGCACAGAGCAGTCTCGGCAGACAGGCACGCTGAGTGGAAGCAAAGGGCTGGTAAGTTGATGGGCTACCATTGGCACTGCACTAGTGTTGCTGAATAAGCGACTAGAAGCATGGGTAGTCGGGAGTGGTGGGTGGGAGAGGGGACGTCTGTAAGGCCAACAGACAGACATCAACCTTCTTTATTTGACAGCAAGGACAGCTCCCACGACATCCTTATTAGCAACACTGGCATGACAGCTAATACGTCGTGTGTGTGCCATCTGCATTTAGATCTAGCGACATCTAGTGTTAGAACTAATATAGCCAGTGACTGGCAGAGTCAGTTTTACATTTGTATTCTTGTTTTTATTGATATATTATGGTTAATAACATCAGTAGGGCTAGGAAATGGGTAAGGTTAATCAGATATTGGCTATATATTTCTTTGAAACAAATTTCTCTTGACACATTTGACATTTTAAATTCGGTGATGTGAACATGAGCCTAAGACTAAGTAAAGTGACTGATTATTTTATGGAGAATTGGATGTTTCTTAGCCCAATTGCTTAATGCTTAATTATGGATGGCTGTGTGTTAAATATACTCATTATATTATTATATTGCCTATGTGACTGCATGTTTATTGCTCTGTATTTCTATTAATTTTGAATAAAATTGAAGTTTTGTACTGCGTGTATCGGAAAACTCAATGGCCGTACGCTTTTGTTTTGCAGCAAAAGTGTGCGATGTTTGTAAACATTGAAAGGGGTCTATTGACTGGCCTACTATTCTACTACTACTACTGGTGCAAATATTAACTGTAATGTTACACGACCGGGATGGAATGGCAGGATCAGTAGAACGCATGCTTCCCGTGCGACAGGTCGTGAGTTTGAAACCCATCCTAGTCAAACCAATCACTTCCAAAATGTATATTTGTCGCTACCTAGCTTGTTGCCTGGCAGTACTAGTCTGGGGCAAGGGCTGGTTTACTCAGTATGACTATTAGGATAATGTGACTGAGTGGGATATCGGGCCATGGTGCCTTTAGCGTAGGACAATAATGTCATCATGAGTATGCACTGTCAGAAGTCGGTACCCGTCCTGATATGAGGCTAGATGTAACATCCCAACAAACAAATTAGTTTTTACTGGATGTACGCACGTACGTACGCACGTACGCACGCACGTACGTAGTACGTACGTACGCACGTATGTATGTATGTATGTATGTATGTATGTATGTATGTATGTATGTATGTATGTATGTATGTATGTATGTATGTATGTATGTATGTATGTATGTATGTATGTATGTATGTATGTATGTATGTATGTATGTATGTATAGTGTATATACACACACACATTTACAGTAGGATAAACATATGTACTGCATTGTTACGGGAGCATATACATACTGATTGCACTGAGTACTGTATGCATATTGACTACATGACATAAAACTCCAACAACCAACCATATTGACTGCACCATTACAGCAAGGTGTATACTTATACCTATATGGACATATTGACTGCACCATCACAGCAAGGTGTATATTTATACCTATATGGACATATTGACTGCACAATCACAGCAAGGTGTATATTTATACCTATATGGACATATTGACTGCACCATCACAGCAAGGTGTATATTTATACCTATATGGACTTATACAGCAAGGTGTATACTTATACCTATATGGACATATTGACTGCACCATCACAGCAAGGTGTATACTTATACCTATATGGACATATTGACTGCACCATTACAGCAAGGTGTATACTTATACCTATATGGACATATTGACTGCACAATCACAGCAAGGTGTATACTTATACCTATATGGACATATTGACTGCACCATCACAGCAAGGTGTATACTTATACCTATATGGACATATTGACTGCACCATCACAGCAAGGTGTATATTTATACCTATATGGACATATTGACTGCACAATCACAGCAAGGTGTATACTTATACCTATATGGACATATTGACTGCACCATTACAGCAAGGTGTATACTTATACCTATATGGACATATTGACTGCACCATCACAGCAAGGTGTATACTTATACCTATATGGACATATTGACTGCACCATCACAGCAAGGTGTATACTTATACCTATATGGACATATTGACTGCACCATTACAGCAAGGTGAATACTTATACCTATATGGACATATTGACTGCACAATCACAGCAAGGTGTATACTTATACCTATATGGACATATTGACTGCACCATCACAGCAAGGTGTATATTTATACCTATATGGACATATTGACTGCACATACGCAGGTGAATTTATACCTATATGGACATATTGACTGCACCATTACAGCAAGGTGAATACTTATACCTATATGGACATATTGACTGCACCATCACAGCAAGGTGTATACTTATACCTATATGGACATATTGACTGCACCATCACAGCAAGGTGTATATTTATACCTATATGGACATATTGACTGCACCATCACAGCAAGGTGTATACTTATACCTATATGGACATATTGACTGCACCATTACAGCAAGGTGTATACCTATACCTATATGGACATATTGACTGCACCATTACAGCAAGGTGAATACTTATACCTATATGGACATATTGACTGCACCATCACAGCAAGGTGTATACTTATACCTATATGGACATATTGACTGCACCATCACAGCAAGGTGTATACTTATACCTATATGGACATATTGACTGCACCATTACAGCAAGGTGAATACTTATACCTATATGGACATATTGACTGCACCATCACAGCAAGGTGTATACTTATACCTATATGGACATATTGACTGCACCATCACAGCAAGGTGTATATTTATACCTATATGGACATATTGACTGCACCATTACAGCAAGGTGTATACGTATACCTATATGGACATATTGACTGCACCATCACAGCAAGGTGAATACTTATACCTATATGGACATATTGACTGCACCATCACAGCAAGGTGTATATTTATACCTATATGGACATATTGACTGCACCATTACAGCAAGGTGTATATTTATACCTATATGGACATATTGACTGCACCATCACAGCAAGGTGTATACTTATACCTATATGGACATATTGACTGCACCATCACAGCAAGGTGTATATTTATACCTATATGGACATATTGACTGCACAATCACAGCAAGGGTTATACTTATACCTATATGGACATATTGACTGCACCATTACAGCAAGGTGAATACTTATACCTATATGGACATATTGACTGCACCATCACAGCAAGGGTTATACTTATACCTATATGGACATATTGACTGCACAATCACAGCAAGGTGTATACTTATACCTATATGGACATATTGACTGCACCATTACCACTGATTACACTATGGAGTATACATCGAGTGTACTGCTACATTAGAGTGAACATAATTGACCATAAGCGCGATGCTAGTGGCTACACACCCAACACACTGCCACATTAGTAGGTGCAGGTCCAGTGTAGCGCTACGCCGTATTACAGCCTCTCCCTTGGTGAAGAGGAACTAAGTGCCTGCCGGCTTGCACGGCAGCTGCCACTGTTGTATCAGTCGTGCCCAATGATAATTCCGGATAAACAGGACGAATCGCTTGTCCTATTTCCCGGGAGTCTCTGAGCTGTGATTCGGCACCATCTGTCTTGCAGTCCAATTCCCAACTGGGCCTAGCCCGAGGAGATCAACAATGTTCGGAGGTAGGCCTGGGAGTGGACTGTGGACTGTGTTCTGCTCTAAGAGTCATCCCTCTCAACTAGAACCTGCTCCCTGCTTCACCCTCCCGCCACCAATGTCGCCACGTGTTATATGAGGGATCTCAATGGGATGTTCTATCCGCAGATCGTTGACTTGTCGGTAGGTTTCTTTTTAATCACTTGTAGAACATTGAGAAGCTTGGATTTAATGCTAGATATTTGTCAGGGTCATTTCTATTTCACCCAGCCTATTATGAACATTGTTTAAAAAAAAAAAAAAGTCTTGTTTTCACTGATATGTTCAGCACTGCGTCAGATGCGTAAGTTGATGCGTGTTTGCCCTGAGCCCCCGAGTCATCGACAGCACTGCATCCCTTCTAACATATCGTTAAAGTGATGTCCTTTTCGCTCACCATAAATGACCCATCACACATCTCTAATTATGGTTAAATAAGGTGATATTAAATAGAAGCAGTATGTCTCTCGTATCTTACTATTTAACCAAGTGATATTTGCTACAATAGACATTTCTGTTTGACTTCAAATCTGCTCAGTACATAAAAAACATCGCACCTTTATGCAAACATGGCATTGGTCTCGATGGGGAATGGAACTCGGGTTCTTCTCACTCTCAGACGAAGTCACTAACCACAGTGAAATATAGGCTAACCTATACACACATGGCCATGTGCAATGCACCATGGGAAGTATCGCCATGCCCCTTGCTGCCTGTCCCTGATTTGTGGTGAATAGAGGCAGACATATCCAACTTACTTCATGTTACCATAATTCATAGGATAAATAAAACTAATAAGATGTAACACACAATGTCCAACGAAAACATGGGGAATGGAGCAGGGATTACATATATACTTTGTCGAGGTGTATCTGTAATGGTGGGAATTTCTTGCTTAGTTTATATTTGGACTTGCATCTTACTGTCATGGGGGTGATGAAAATGGGAAATACTGTGCCTAGAGCGGGACTCGAACCCAGATCTCTTTGCATTCCGGGCCAGTGTGCTAACCATTACACCACCTAGGCTCCCTGATATCAATACACTCCCCACGCCTACCTGTCTATGTGGTTACTTGCCTGAGAGGTCAGTGCAGACCACTACACTCGTCCCCCTGGAATTGTAAGTCTTGTAATGCTTACAATTACATACATACAGGCAATGCACTAACACATACATACACAGGGTAGGTTCAACAACCATACAGCGCAAAGCTTGTACAGGATCCTGATCACGGCAACCAGTGTCGTGGGGGTGATGAAAATGGGAAATACTGCGCCTAGAGCGGGACTCGAACCCACATCTCTTTGCATTCCGGGCCAGTGTGCTAACCATTACACCACCTAGGCTCCCTGATATCAATACACTCCCCACGCCTACCTGTCTATGTGGTTACTTGCCTGAGAGGTCAGTGCAGACCACTACATTACTTAATTCAAATAGGTCAAAGGATTCAGTTAGAACAAGAAATCTGTCATCTAATACAGTCTCAAATTTGCTTAAATAACCAATTATAACATATCAATATTACCCATTCTAACTTGGGGTGCATGCAAATTGTTGTGTTCTGAGTTCAACTAGTTATGTTTTATTTATATGCTTTATTTGTCTTTTTAGCTCATTAAGTGCAGCATGCGACCCGAGAGATCAAGATGGAGTCGTCCAACATTTTCCTTCCACAACCATGTGGTCGGTCGCTAATAGAGCTACGACCTACTTCGGTGCCTCGCTACTAGGGGGCATCACCAGATTACCTGTCAAGCCACGTGATCAGTAGCCGGGTCACGTGACCTTTCTAGTACCACCTCCAAGATGGGGATGGGGTGTCCCGTGCCTTTCTCGCGAGCATCGTACTTTTCTCGGGGCGTCTCGCGAGTGTATGAGTTTGTGAAGACGTGAGTTATGTGTGTGGAGGGTGTGTGTGTGTGTGTGTGTGTGGTGTGTGTGTGTGGATGGTGTGTGTGTGTGGATAGTGTGTGTGTGTGTGTGGATGGTGTGTGTGTGCGGAGGGTGTGTGTGTGTGGAGGGTGTGTGTGTGGATGGTGTGTGTGTGTGTGGATAGTGTGTGTGTGGATGGTGTGTGTATGCGGAGGGTGTGTGTGAGTGGAGGGTGTGTGTGTGGATAGTGTGTGTGTGTGTGGATGGTGTGTGTGTGTGGAGGGTGTGTGTGTGGAGGGTGTGTGTGTGTGGATGGTGTGTGTGTGTGGATAGTGTGTGTGTGTGTGGATGGTGTGTGTATGCGGAGGGTGTGTGTGAGTGGAGGGTGTGTGTGTGTGGATGGTGTGTGTGTGTGTGTGGATAGTGTGTGTGTGTGGATAGTGTGTGTGTGTGGAGGGTGTGTGTGTGCGGAGGGTGTGTGTGTGTGGAGGGTGTGTGTGTGTGGATGGTGTGTGTGTGTGGATAGTGTGTGTGGATAGTGTGTGTGTGTGTGGTGTGTGTGTGCGGAGGGTGTGTGTGAGTGGAGGGTGTGTGTGTGTGGATGGTGTGTGTGTGTGTGTGGATAGTGTGTGTGTGTGGATAGTGTGTGTGTGCGGAGGGTGTGTGTGTGTGGATGGTGTGTGTGTGCGGAGGGTGTGTGTGTGTGGATGGTGTGTGTGTGTGGATGGTGTGTGTGCGGAGGGTGTGTGTGTGTGTATGGATAGGACGCTGGCGGCCGACATGGCGATGGGGAGAGCGGTAATGTCAGGAAATGGGAGTATATAGAGGGCGCTGTACAGAGTAACATGGTCGGTCCTGCACGGGCAATGCTGAAGTCACGGAGGGGTAGATAGATGTCAACGGATCCTGACATTTGGAAACAAAGTTTTAAAAGAAAGTTTTCTCTCGGTGTTGTAACCGATACTTAATCATTGAATAGTGTTCCTTTTATCGACGCAAACACATGCATTCGTCGCGAAGCAGCACATAACGCAGTATGTTGAGAAGTAGGGAGCAGGAATAGGTCGGTGCACGTGCTTAGATTTATTGGAGGTCTACGTCCTACCAACATATCAGGTCAGATCACGACGGGTACACATGACCCTCAATAGACGACATTTACTTTTTTTCTGCTGGGGTCGTTAAACAAACAAACAAACAAACAAACAAACAAACGACGGGTCTGACTTCTGACGGTCTGCACTGATGGTGACTTTATAGCACTGTCCCATCGGGATACAGTGCTGCCAACATTATGATCTGATATCCCACTCAGTAACGTTACTCTGACACTGAGCTAACCAGTTCTTGGTCTACCCCAGTAATGCCAAATGCCAAACAGAGTAGCAATTTTCTATGAGTAGCAATTTTCTATGTCTTTGGCTTGCTCGGGTTGGAATTGAGTCCACAACCTCCCACACGGGCCACCCCGTCCGGCTGTAGAGTTAGGTAAGTGTGTGCAGAACACGGGTCACCGCGTCCGGCTGTAGAGTTAGGTAAGTGTGTGCAGAACACGGGCCACCCCATCCAGCTGTAGAGTTAGGTAAGTGTGTGCAGAACACGGGCCACCCCATCCAGCTGTAGAGTTAGGTAAGTGTGTGCAGAACACGAGTCACCCCGTCCGGCTGTAGAGTTAGGTAAGTGTGTGCAGAACACGGGTCACCGCGTCCGGCTGTAGAGTTAGGTAAGTGTGTGCAGAACACGGGTCACCGTGTCCGGCTGTAGAGTTAGGTAAGTGTGTGCAGAACACGGGCCACCCCATCGAGCTGTAGAGTTAGGTAAGTGTGTGCAGAACACGAGTCACCCCGTCCGGTTGTAGAGTTAGGTAGGTGTGTGCAGAACACGGGTCACCGCGTCCGGCTGTAGAGTTAGGTAAGTGTGTGCAGAACACGGGCCACCCCATCCAGCTGTAGAGTTAGGTAAGTGTGTGCAGAACACGAGTCACCCCGTCCGGTTGTAGAGTTAGGTAGGTGTGTGCAGAACACGGGCCACCCCGTCCGGTTGTAGAGTTAGGTAAGTGTGTGCAGAACACGAGTCACCCCGTCCGGCTGTAGAGTTAGGTAAGTGTGTGCAGAACACGGGTCACCGCGTCCGGCTGTAGAGTTAGGTAAGTGTATGCAGAACACGGGCCACCCCATCCAGCTGTAGAGTTAGGTAAGTGTGTGCAGAACACGAGTCACCCCGTCCGGCTGTAGAGTTAGGTAAGTGTGTGCAGAACACGGGCCACCCCATCCGGTTGTAGAGTTAAGTAGGTGTGTGCAGAACATGGGCCACCCCATCCGGCTGTAGAGTTAGGTAAGAGTGTGCAGAACACGGGCCACCCCATCCGGTTGTAGAGTTAGGTACAAAGGAATCTTTATAAAAAAGTAAACTACTTATAATAGGTACCGGCAGTGAAAATTACAAATATGCATAGGGTGCAATATTTTTATTCAACCCTGACATTACAAGCCTAAATCCAAAAACCGTTAGGCGATAAATATTATTGTTCTTGATATAATACTTGTTTAAGATGTATTAATTTTGAATTAAAAGTGGAACTTTGACCAAATAAAATAAAAAGTGGAAGGATGTAAGGGGAGTTCTGCTAACCAATTTCCATTCTACATATATAAAGGAATTTAAATTGTCAATTGCTAAATCAATTAGTCAAGCAGATTTTTAATAAGACAATGCCAAAAAGTGCAATTCATAACAACAAAAAATCATTCTGATTTGGCCAAATAGCCATTTTCAAAGCTTGGTATTTTCTTGGAAAACTGCATGCAACAAGACTGAATAAATGCTAAATAGTTCACCTATTCATAACAGTGTAACACCCTATTTTTTTTCAGAGCTCTATCTGCAGAGAATCAAAAGATATTTGCATCCTAAAATGTCCAAAAGTGTAATTGTTTGCATGCAAACAGCATATGTAGGTGCATTGTTTTCAACATTTCAATGTTTGAAAGCTCATTGCAGCAAAACAATCTTCTGAGTCTTCCTCATATTTGTCACAGTATTACAATAACCATTCTCTAAGACAAATAGATATTATTTATATCAATATTATATCCCAAAATATGGAAAATATTGAATTTTTATTGAACATATAAAGGCAAATTGTCGGAAAACCAAATATATCAATTTGAGGAATATTTAAATGCTGACTGTAGCTTAACCAAATAGTTAAACTTCCTATAAATTGACAGCGCACATCATTCGGAGGTAGTACACATTTGTGTATTAATATTCTGTCTAGAAATACAAAAAGTGCATTACGATTGCACATACAAAAGAAAAGTGTACAAAATAAATATTTGTTCATCAAGCTTTGAACACTCGCTGTGGCTCGCTCATCCAATAAGTGCATATTCTTCAAATTTTGCACACATAACATATGGAACTAATGCATATTGGCTATAACAATAATGTTTAGAAAAATATCAAAACCTGCATTTTGATTGCAAATACAAATTAAAAGTGTCTGAAACCAAAAATATTGATTTAAGTAAATCCTTAAATATTCATTGTGGATAGAGTAATGGTTGGATTCTCCCCAAATTTGACTGAATATTAGATTATATATTCTGTAATATATCTCAATAGAGATCAATGTCATATACATGTTTCTACATGGGTGTTACCATTGTGAACCTAGTGTGGTCAGCAAAGGTCCAAACAAGTTAGTGTCAATATTCTGTCTGCGGCTCCTTGCACTAACTAGCACTATAGTAAGATTGGTATCATTGGAAAGGGAACCAAATTGTCTATCTATGCATACAAAATCTTATTAGGTTTTACTTTTTTTTTTAATTCAGTAAATGGGTTTTAAATTGTCAAAATAGTTTAAACTGCACAATTTTACCTGATTGACCTTTTTGACCTATGAAGCTATGTGTGGATAGAAAGCTGAGGTCATAGCGCTTCTTTTGATACCATCCATGACTTTCTACGATGTAGTGCAAGGAAGAGCGAGCCCATTAAAAATAGCCTGTTTTCAGAGTCATTTTCATTGACACCAGTAATGAAGGAATATTCACTAAATACACTAATTATTCAAATGGATTTGACTTAAATAGCAACTTACTGTATATTAAATCCAACAACAGCATCGGATAGAACAAATGTTGATCTTCGAGGCTATGCAATTTCATGAAAATCAAATACATACAGAAATAGTTATAAGCATCTGAATATTGATGAAAAAAGCACCATTCCTGGACTTTTTCATGGCGCTGCCGGTACCTACTTATAACAATCAACATAATATACATGTGTAGTAGTCTGCACTGACCTCTCAGGCAAGTAATCACATAGACAGGTAGGCGTGGGTAGTGTGTTGATATCAGGGAGCCTAGGTGGTGTAATGGTTAGCACACTGGCCCGGAATGCAAAGAGATGTGAGTTCAAGTCCCACTCTAGGCACAATATTTCCAATTTTCATCAGCCCCATGACACTGGTTGCCGTGACCATGAATCTATACAAGCTATGGGCTGTATAGTTGTTGAACCTACCCTGTGTATGTGTACGTGCACTGCCTGTGTGTATGTAATTGTAAGCAGTAAAAGACTTACAATTCCAGGGGGACAAGTAACCACATAGACAGGTAGGTGTGGGTAGTGTGTTGATATCAGGGAGCCTAGGTGGTGTAATGGTTAGCACACTGGCCCGGAATGCAAAGAGATGTGGGTTCGAGTCCCACTCTAGGTGCAATATTTCCCATTTTCATCACCCCCATGACACGTGTATTCCAACATACGGCAGACATTACATACGATTACATTGTGTAACTATAACGGTGAATGTGTATATGGGTGCTTCTTTGCTGCTGCTCCTCAAAAGGGGTAATCGGGGGTAAAAACTTAAATACGTCACAGCTTATCCTAGTTAGGATTGTTTTGTTCCACATATATCCTATTTTAAGGCACAATTAAAAGAAAAGCAGTTTGGACCTCGACTGCAAGTCGGGGTGGCTTTGAACACGACTAAGTGGAGAGCGTTACACATGTTTCGGTGTGACACAAAAATCCGCCTAGTGTCAGATTTAAAACAAGACCCTTATTATTTCCTAGTACGGTTTTGAACTGCACTCACTAGGAGTCACTTAGTGCAATTTTATGAGAGTCCGTACACTTGAGAGTAGAACAGAGGACTTATAAAATTGTAACACTGAAACATGTGTGACATGGAAAGGAAAAGTTTTTCTTCAAGATCAAACAAACACCAGGGAGCATGAAAAGGTATTTATGCTTATTAGTTTTTGATGCTGTGTACATATTTCAAAGTAATTTTGGAATAGTTCCATAACTTCTGATGTTATTGGAGTTGTAACACATGTTTCATGTGACATGTAACGCATGTTTCATGTGACACTCAATAATAACTTGGCTCAGAAATTGCTAAAAGTATGCAAAAAAAAAGAAGTTTTTGTTAAGGGTATTATTTCTACACATTACATGTATGCAAGTATGTCTTTTGAGTGTTACAAGTTTTGCTTATGTAAACAAATATATTGTCGTGACTGATAACATTTATGTGAACTGACTGAAACTGAACTGACTGTTGAGTTGTTGATTCACTCTTCTTAGTCCATTCAAAGAGTCTTCTTGACACTCTCAATATGGTTTGGTCCATGGCAGTCTTAACTAGAAAACAAACGAATAATTCTCGCTCTAACGCATACATTTTCACGATATTTAAAAAGTCCTAAGAAAAAATCTGCAAACACAACACATCCCATGTGATGAACATTTATTTAGGTAACACTTTATCGTATTGTGTCGGACAGAAGATTGCAAAATCACATTAAAATCTTCTCAAGATTACACCTTCATTAATACCATAGCACAATCTTTCACACAGAAATCATAACAAATCAGGAACTGACAAAAAACAACAATAAAAAACCAGAACAAAATATTCTGCAAGCGCACCATGTCACATGCAACGTCCGTTATTTAAGTCACATTTAATCGTTTTTTTTGTCAAAATTACATTAAAATCATCTTAAAATCACACCCTCATTAATATCATAGCACCATCTTTCATAAAGGAATCATAAAAGATCAGGAACTGACAAACATCAACCATAGCAAACCCAAAGCAAAAAAGATTTGCAAGCGTACAATGTCACTTGCAATGTACGTTATATAGATCACATTTCATCATTTTTCGTTGGATAGAAGTCAGTAAAATTACATTTAGATAAACTCAGAATTACACCATCGTTAATACTATGTCACCATCTTTCACACAGAAATCATAACAGTTCAGAAATGAATTCTGTAACGTGCGACAAAATCCACTTCAAAATGACGCCGGTTTTCGCGAGTCGGCGGAAACGAATGTTATGTTTTGACCAATTCTTCTCTTCTTATAAAGACTTATTTGTGGATCGAGAAATAATTCGAAAGGATTGCAACCAGTACAATATATAATTATTTGTGATTAAACATATGCTTGGGTTTTGATCATTGTGGTCCCTAACCAGGAAATGGTGATTCTGCATGATACACGCATTTCATGTGACAACATGGAAACTAGCCCGCTTGAGAGTGCATCAAACAGATTAGAGCGTTGTATTTCCTAATTAAAAGGTTCTACATTATGAAATACCATTATGAAATGATCATGGGCATATAATTGCTTGGAATTTCACCTACCTGGGTCCTTTGTGTCCTCTAAATTGGGTAAATTGGAGCATTAGTGGATGAAGATAACAACAGCTCAACGCACGTTTCTTCTTCATCGACGTGTGACACGCCGCAGTTATTGCATCATAACACAACTTCCTGTTTGTGAATCAACGCAACGTCACCAATAGTGTAGATGCACACAGTGCATTTGAAAGTCATAGTAAGAATAGTTTTGATTTGTTGTTGGATTCTGTATCATGAAATAGTTTTTTGCCATAACGCACATTTCACCTGTGACACAAAGTTTTTATTGCACTTTTAATGCATGTTAAGAAATAATATAACAACTTTCGTGTTTAGATCTCTGCATCTATGGTGCTATGCTATTGATATCAGCAAAGTTTTCCCTAGCTTGCATTGTTCAATATTGTGAAAATTGAAGGTGAACGCACTTTCACGACGTGACACATCATGAAACGTGCATTATGCTCACTTTCAAGCATCCTTGTGTCACAAAGACACATTCGACAGTTCTAAAATTTGGTTTCTAACCTTTTTACATGTTTCATCTTTGCAAATAAACTAGTTATGTTTGTATATTTTGGTGTGTTATGAAGTAGCTTCCAACCCAAGCAGCACAGTATCACTTTTCCCATTTTTAGCTGTCATAATTCCCTGACAAGTGGATCTATTTTAGCAATACAAAATAAACCAAACATTTTTTCACCACTGAATTGCTCTCATTGCTTCTGGGGGTATAACAAAGGGATTTTTCATGATTTGGTGCAAAAAGGGGAATTAATTTAGAAGAAAACAGTTACTATGTGACGACCAACCAATTAGGACCAGCAGCAAAGAAGCACCCGTATATCTGTTTTCTGCTTGACTGAATAAGCTTGTTTTGGTGTTTTTTTGTCACCAGCTGCCGACCCGGCCTGATCCAGATCTGCTGGTTCGTTGCACATCTCCACCAAGAAGACGCGCTTTGTGTGCGGTGTGCAGCCATGTAGAATAACACGCCTGTTAACACGGGGTGGCAGTCAGGCCAGCACCGGAACCCCTGATAACTAGGCGTCGGTGGGAGGGTTCCAATGCTTAAAAGTCAGACCAGTGGTGTCGACGCCCGGTGCTTAAAGAGGCGGCATTAGCTAAGCAGGTAACCAGTTGGGACTGGCTCTGTATGACCGGCTGGTGCTGACGTTTGAGTAATACGAGCGGTTGGAAACGTATTCATAAAATAATATACAACCCAGACCGTCGGAAATTAAAGTACTTTTAATTGATAAAACAAAATTTCCTATCGATGCAATGCGGCTGATTTTTGTGAGATGCAATTCAGCTGAGTAAACTGGTGATGTTGATCAAATTCGACCTAAGAGTAATAAATAATAAATAAATAAAACATTTATATAGCGCCCGATCCAACAAGCCGTGCTCAGGCGCTTTACATAACAAACAAATATACAGGAAAATAAATTTCACCTAGTTCAAAGCAGATTTAAACAAATGTGTCTTAAGACCTTTTTTAAAAGCACCAACAGATTTACAATCTGTGATATATCCTGCCAGACCATTCCACAGTCGAAGGGCAGCAATACTAAAAGAACGATCCCCAATGCCTTTGAGTCTGCTCCGAGGAACTGCTAATATCCTTGACTTTAACACGATTACTACACCCCCTCCATCCTAAAACGCATGCACACACACCAACATTACCATGCACTGACAAATACGGGTGCACACACCAACACTACCATGCACTGACACATACTGGTGCACACACCAACACTACCACTCAATGACAAATATGGGTGCACAGACAACACTACCGCGCACTGACAAATACGGGTGCACACACCAACACTACCACGCACTGACACATACTGGTGCACACACCAACACTACCACCCAATGACAAATATGGGTGCCACACCAACACTACCACCCAATGACAAATATGGGTGCACACACAACACTACCGCGCACTGACAAATACGGGTGCACACACCAACACTACCACGCACTGACAAATACGGGTGCACACACCAACACTACCGCGCACTGACAAATACGGGTGTGCACACCAACACTACCACCCAATGACAAATACTGGTGCACACACCAACACTACCACCCAATGACAAATATGGGTGCACACACAACACTACCGCGCACTGACAAATACGGGTGCACACACCAACACTACCATGCACTGACAAATATGGGTGCACACACCAACACTACCGCGCACTGACAAATACGGGTGCACACACCAACACTACCATGCACTGACAAATACGGGTTCACACACCAACACCACCGCACACTGACAAATATGGGTGCACACAGCAACACTACCGCGCACTGACAAATATGGGTGCACACACCAACACTACCATGCACTGACAAATATGGGTGCACACAACAAAACTACCGCGCACTGACAAATACGGGTGCACACAGCAACACCACCGCACACTGACAAATATGGGTGCACACACCAACACTACCGCGCACTGACAAATACGGGTGCACACACCAACACTACCGCTGACTGACAAATACGGGTGCACACACCAACACTACCACGCACTGACAAATACGGGTGCACACCCCAACACTACCACGCACTGACAAATACGGGTGCACACACCAACACTACCACGCACTGACAAATACGGGTGCACACACATCACGGCAAGCTTTCTCCCACGATAGACTTCCAGTGGTCCCTCAATTTGAGTGCACTTTTTACTTGCAATAGGGGATATTTACCGACATCAGTCCCATAATCTACGAAACAAAAAGAACACTAAAAACATCTGCACAAACTATTATTATTAAGATTATAAGAAGAAAAAGCACAGTAAAATGGCGGCATGCGCGAAAACGCTCAGCGAGAGTACAAAAAACGCACAGCGATATCCGCCAAGTTAACGATTCACCACCTTACACCTCCCCAGTTAACTGGACGTCTTAAGCGAAGCTGGAAGTAATCTCGCCTTCGTGGAAGTGGACTTCCGGTCGCCTCGAATTAAGAGCGATCAATGTGAGTACTTTCCGTTAGCACAACACACGAGTGATCTTTTGCGCTCTCCTTTCCGTTTGGCGACCTTTCCACCAGGTCTCGTTTTATGATTACCCACACGGTCACGTGACCTAACACATTCTCCTCTTGCCGCGGCACACACGCATTTATGTGTGTTACGTTTCACTAGCATTGTAGCAAGTAGTTTATGCTCTAGCGTTTGGAGCAGTGGTGTCCGTCACAAGGCAGTACCTCGGGTCTCTTTCTCAAGCAGATGAATCCGGACTTAATGTCGACTGTGTAAGATGGATTTCCCCCAAGGATTTCCTCCGCTAAAAAGATGCCGTGCAATAACGGTAGAGCTGTCTATATGTAACCAGGCACGACAGGTCAGGCGGGGTGACCTAGCAGTACAGTGCACACTTCTCACAGAAGGGATGAGTTCGATCCTTGGGCTAGTTAAACCAAAGAAATTAGCACAGACGCAAAATTGCCTCTTATCGCTAACTATTTTGGCAGTGGGCATTGGAATAAAGAGTAAGAACTGGTTGCCTCAGTGCCAGCATAAACGTGACTGGGTGGGATATCGAACCAATGAAAGGGTGATGCGATCCCATGAAGCAGTGGTGCAGTGCTATAAAGATGCGAGAAGTGTGCATAAGTTGATATAATATGGTATCGTATTATGGGCGTCATGCTACATGTGTGGCAGCACTATCAAGCACACAATCGATATCCATCTTGATATCACTTCAGATGTTGCTAGGAGGTAAACCCTCGACCATTCCCTCATGCAATACTTGATATCACTTCAGATGTTGCTAGGAGGTAAACCCTCGACCATTCCCTCATGCAATACTTGATATCACTTCAGATGTTGCTAGGAGGTAAACCCTCGACCATTCCCTCATGCAATAAGTGGTAGAGTTTGGTAGTATTTAGCAAAGCTGATACAAAACAAGCTCCCAGGAGCGAGTAGTCAGGCCTGGCTGCATGATTGTTCTAGTTTGCGAATGCTAGACGGGAAAAAAGCTCGCACATAAATCTAATGAAAAGAGAAGGAGAGCTTGGGTGGACCGGGGCGAGTGGAGATCCGTGTTGGGCGAGTTAATTCTCCCACCACTGCCCAGCTCCGCCCCACCCCTGCACACAGAGCGGGCGCCTACCCGCCTCCAGATTGAAGAGTTACAGGCGACCGGGGCGCTTCCCCGCCTCCTGATTGGAGAGTTACAGGGAGCAGGCGCGCTTCTCAGCCTCCTGATTGGAGAGTTAGAGCCACACCGCCTGATGCGATAAGGCCTTTCTCGTGGAAGGCGGGTGGGATCATAATCGCCGGAAGTGACCTCTTGGTCGATGCTGCGCACACGCAGTTCACTTGGGAAGTTGGGTCGTGCTGTGGGATAGTTAATCACTGACTGGAGGGTAGGGTCCAGGAGTTGTACGTGTGCGCGCACGGGGGGGTTGAAGTGGCCTGATTACTGTTATGTTGTTGAGGGTGTTGTGCATTGGACACCGGAGGTTAATTGGGGTTTTGCTCAGCAGCTGGGGTGAGGTATGTTTGCAGAGGCAGGACTTAGCGGAAGCGCAATACCTTGAGTTGACAGTGAGTGCAATTGGACAGCAAAGTAGCTAATATACTGTTTTAGGAGGTCGGGGAAAAGTGTCGGGTGTTCTGTGCATAAAAGGTGGCATTAAAGAGAATAGCCTGTATAAAATATATATATATATATATATATATATATATATACATACATACATAATGCACTATGTTAATACCAAACAACCAACCATCAGATTACTATCTTTTTACTATATACTATTCTGATTGTTTGTGTATATAATATTATATATGTGTATATTATATATATAATCAAATTTTACGCAAGATTGAAGCAAATCTATAACATGCAATTGCAGAGGAAAGTTATCTTTTTCTCGATGGGAACCAAACAATGTTCCATAAAATCACCCCTGGCGAGAGAGAGGTAAACAAAATAAGACTCCCTTGGGCAAGAGTGGATATGACGAAAGGACTGCACGGCCTCCCGTAAGTATGTAAACATAATCTGGACGCGGTATTGGTACAGCGCCTATACACGTGGCTGTGGCACGGACTGAGGGCCCGAACGGACCATTTCTGTGAGTTAGTGGGCGAGTGAATGGATGAGTGAGTGGATGAGTGAGTGGATGAGTGAGTGGATGAGTGAGTGGATGAGTGAGTGGATGAGTGAGTGGATGAGTGAGTGGATGCGTGAGTGGATGAGTGAGTTTGTGGGTGAGTATGTAGTTAGTGACTGTCTAGTGAGTGGGTAGAGAGTGTGTTAGTTAATGAGAGTATGGATGAGTGATTGGCTGAATGAGTGGGTGGGTAGTACTAAGTGAGTGAGTGAATGATTGCATGAGTGAGTGGGTGGGTAGTACTAAGTGAGTGAGTGAATGATTGGATGAGTGGGTGGGTAGTAGTGTGTGGGTGAGTGATTGGGTGAGTGAATGGGAAGTACTAAGTGAGTGAGTGATTGGGTGAGTGAATGGGTAGTACTAAGTGAGTGAGTGAATGACTGGGTGAGGGAGTGGGTAGTACTAAGTGAGTAAGTGAATAACTGGGTGAGTGAGTGAGTAGTACTAAGTGAGTGAGTGGGTGAGTGAGTGGGTAGTAGTAAGTGAGTGAGTGAATGACTGGGTGAGTGAGTGGGTAGTACTAAGTGAGTGAGTGAGTGATTGGGTGAGTGAGTGGGTAGTACTAAGTGAGTGAGTGAATGACTGGGTGAGTGAGTGGGTAGTACTAAGTGAGTGAGTGAGTGATTGGGTGAGTGAATGGGTAGTACTAAGTGAGTGAGTGAATGATTGGGTGAGTGAGTGGGTAGTAGTAAGTGAGTGAATGACTTGGTGAGTGAGTGTGTAGTAGTGAGTGAGTGATTGGGTGAGTGAATGGGTAGTAGTAAGTGAGTAAGTGAATGACTGGGTGAGTGAGTGGGTAGTAGTAAGTGAGTGAGTGAATGACTTGGTGAGTGAGTGTGTAGTAGTGAGTGATTGGATGAGTGGGTGAATGACTGGGTGAGTGAGTGAATGATTGGGTGAGTGAGTGGGTGTGTAGTACTAAGTGAGTGCATTATTGGGTGAGTGAGTGAGTGAATGATCGGGTGAGTGAGTGGGTGGGTAGTACTAAGTGAGTGAGTGAATGATTGGGTGAGTGAGTGGGTGGGTAGTACTAAGTGAGTGAATGATTGGGTGAGTGAGTGATTGGGTGAGTGAGTGGGTGGGTAGTACTAAGTGAATGAATGATTGGGTGACTGAGTGAGTGAATGATTGGGTGAGTGAGTGGGTGGGTAGTACTAAGTGAGTGAGTGACTGGGTGAGTGAGTGAATGATTGGGTAAGTGAGTGGGTAGTACTAAGTGAGTGAGTGAATGATTGAGTGAGCGTGTACTAGTAAGTGATTGGGTGAGTGGGTGGGTAGTACTAAGTGGGTGAGTGAATGATTGGGTAAGTGAGTGGGTAGTACTAAGTGAGTAAGTGAATGATTGGGTGAGTGAGTGGGTAGTACTAAGTGAGTGAGTGAATGATTGGGTGAGTGTGTAGTAGTAAGTGATTGGGTGAGTGAGTTGGTATTACTAAGTGGGTGAGTGAATGATTGGGTGAGTGAGTGGGTAGTACTAAGCAAGTGAGTGAATGAATGAGTGAGTGGGTAGTAGGTGTTATGTATCCAAGTGAGTAGTCACGGTGACGTCATGACCAGGGCATGCTGGGTAAGAGTGGAGTAAATAAACAGTTCCGTCACACAGCTCACGGTTTCAACGCGTTCATTACATGGTGTCAGATTCGTAGGGGGAACTGAACGATATGGCGCTAACCGGATTGAAACCCCCAAGTCCACTGAATGTCGATGAGAACATGGCCGTAAATTGGAGGTCATGGATCTGCTCGTATGAAATTCATGCAACAGCTTCGGGAGCGGCATCGAAATCCGAGAAAGTTCAGTGCTGTGTTTTCCTGCATGTTGCTGCTACTGAAGCACAAAAAATTCACAAAACGTTGAAGATAGACGACGCGGATAGAGACAAAATAGGCCCATTGATTGCTGCGTTTCGTCAATATTGTGAGGGCAAGTCGAACATTACGGTTGTCAGGTATCAATTTAATTCCTAAAATCAATCAAATGAAAACATGGGCACGTACATACGTCAGCTGAAATCGCGTGTCACACATTGTTGTTATGATGTCATAGAAGATTCGTTGTTGTGCGACAGGATAGTTTGTGGAGTAAAGGATAACTTATTATGAAATCGTTTGTTGTGATGTTTAAGTGAGAATAAGGCTACACAGCTGTCTCGTACTGAAAACAGATATGACGATAGCATCGAGGTGTGATGTGTCGTTCAAATTGGACACTGGATCGGAAGCAAACAGCTTACCTTTGGAGGTGTACAATAAGCTTGTTGATGTAAGTTTACAGCCGTCGAAGTGTCAGCTGGTAACATAGAACGGACATCGCATACGATCCGTCGGGGAGACACATCTAGAGGTTAATGGAACAGACCTCAAATTTCAAGTCACCGATGCGGGGAGTGCCATCCTTGGGAAGGAAGCCTGTGTCACTCTAGGACTATTGGCTCGCATCGATATGATCAAGCCGAATCACGTATGACTACTGCCCAAGATATGATACCTTATCCAGAGCACATACAACCAATATAGAACCAAACGATCTCTTCGCTAAGGATGTTTCAGTAGCTGCCATGGGTATGGAGACCGATATCATACAGCGCATTAAATCTGCAACTAAAACGGACAGCACACTACAAGAAATAATTTGTTTAACCATAAATGGGTGGCCGGATAGCAACAAAGATGTACAGCCTGATATAAAACCATATTACACTTATAGTCAGGACATCACAACCACAGAAAATGTAGTGTTGAAAGGTAATCAAATAATAATTCCTAATTCGTTACAAGCAGACATGTTACATAAATTTTATGAATCACATTTCGGTATAATAAGATGTAAACAATTAGCAAGAGATACATTGTTTTGGCCTGGCATGAACAGTCAGTTAGAAGACGTGATTTCGAGATGCCAGGTTTGCCAAGAGTTTCAACACAAGGAACCCCTTTTAAGTCACTCGATCATGGACATACCATTCCATAAAGTAGGTGTGGACTTATTTCATGTCAATAACAGGGATTACATTCTTATCATTGATTATTACACCAAATTATCTGAAGTGATAGAAATACAGAACACGTCCAGCAAGACAATAATAGATGCACTCAAACAAAACTTTGCAAGATATGGTATCCCGAAATATGTGGTATCCGATAATGGACCACAGTTCAAGAGTATGGATTATACAAGATTTTCTTGTACATACAGTTTTACTCCTGTATACACCAACCCTATGCACGCACAAAGCAATGGTCAGGTAGAAAGATATGTACAAACTATTAAATTAATGATAAAGAAGGCCGTTAGGGATAATAGGGACATACATGTCGGCCTACTCAACTACAGGAACACTACATTACCAGGTATTGGTGCATCACCTGCACAATTACTGATGTCTAGAAAGTAACGGACCCGGATACCGTTGCTGGATTATCAGCTTAAACCACAAATACAAAAATCGAAGTTACATTTATTGAAACGTAATCAAATACAAAATAAAACATACTTTGACAAACGCGCAGGGTCAACCCAGCCCACTCTTAATACCGGGGCCAACATCAGGTATGAGAACCATAACGATGAGTGGAAATCAGGTAGAATCGTTAACACAAACACGCCTGGACCAAGAGATTATGAACTCATTAATATTCACAACAACATTTTGCGCCGGAACAGAAAATACATTTATAAATGTCCCAGGGGATGGGTGCATAAGGAAAATATAAATGCACAAATTCACAAGCATTTAGACGAGAGAAAAACAACCTGCATTAGCGACATAGTACCTAGTGCATACGTTACACGTCATGGTAGACAAATTAAACCACCAAACAGATTGGGTTGTTCATAAGTAAGTTATAAATTAGATTTAAGAATAAAGAAATGTCCTTAGATAAGATTTCATAATATATTATTCCTTTTCCATAAAAGAGCACTTATATTCAGAGATATTAATTGTTATATGTGTGTACTGATGTATCTCGATATATATATATATATATATATATATATATATATATATATATATATATATATATATATGTAACCTTACATAAGATACACTTTGTGTGCCTGATGCAGACTTGATGCTTAGGCTCAACATAGTTCACATTGTTAGCTGTGATAGTGACGTTTAACGTGGACAGGTATGTCTAAATATATACACACATGTTCTGTCGTGAACCTGCTCGTAATGTCCTCCCGTTATGAGCGGATTATGCTAATTGCTGGACCCGGATGTTGCTTCCTTCTCCCTTGAACACGAGTAGACAAAGGCTTAGTACCGAGGTTATATATATATATTTATATATATATATATACATATATATATATATATACATATATATATATATATATATATATATATATATATATATATATATATATATTAATGTCATTAATGAGCAAACTACGACATGGTGGTGGACCTGACTATGTTGACCCTTCACTGGTCAGAACTTCCAGCCTGCTCCTCGCGGCCACATGACAAACAACACGCACTGCCTGGCGGGACGCGCTCCCGTCCAGCACAGCCTTGACGGCGTTCGTGGCGCATGCACACTTGCCAATGCCCTCTAGAATAGGAAACCGACAATGCACCACTAGGCCATCCTGATTCGGGTATCGTTCCATATCTCATTTCCAGTTCCATTCGGGTCCTATTGTGGGTTCCAGTGTCGTGTTGGGTTCCAGTCTCATGTTGGGTTCCAGTCCCATTTCTTATTCCTGTCCTGTTCCCGGTTCTAGTCCCATTTCGTGTTCCTGTCCTGTTCCAGGTTCCAGTCCCATTTCGTGTTCCTGTCCTGTTCCAGGTTCCAGTCCCATTTCATGTTCCTGTCCTGTTCCGGGTTCCAGTCCCATTTTCGGTCCTGTTCCGTGTTCCAGTCCCATTTCCTGTCCTGTTCCGGGTTCCAGTCCCATTTCCTGTTCTGTTCCGGGTTCCAGACCCATTTCCTGTTCCGGGTTCCAGTCCCATTTCCTGTTCCTGTCCTGTTCAGGGTTCCAGACCCATTTCCCGTTCCTGTACTGTTTTCAGTCCTATTTCCTGTTCCAGGTTACAGTCCCATTTCCTGTTCAAGTCCCATGTTCGGTCTGGCTTTCCATTCCAGTTGTTGGTCCTGACTTGTTTGTTGTTTGTCTACGTGACATTTGACGGCACACAGAATGACTTACTTGACAAGGCACGAGTCCCTCGAGTTAATTTTAATTTCGCCGCCACATGAATGCAGTTTAATGAAACTAGACCCCAGTAGCGTGTGGTGGCGCTCCTTTACTGAGTACCCTTCACTAGCGCCCACTACCATTCTGTCAATATATAGTATAGTTATACGAGTCTTACCTGGGTATAGATGATGGATAACTGTTGTTTTCCCGAGATATAAGCCTCGGGTAGACGTGGGCTAGGGAGAAGGAAGCACATCCGGTCCAGCAATCTTTACCTACTTATTCAGGATAAAAATGATCTTTAATAAAATGGATACTATGATTTTCCCGTAATGGTACACCAACGGAATAGACGTGGTAGGGTGTGGTGGGCGGGCCCTAGCCCACGTCTACCCGAGGCTTATACCTCGGGAAAACAACAGTTATCCATCATCTATACCCAGGTAAGACTCATATAACTATACTATTTTACCTCGGTATACAGCCTCAGGCTAGCCTCAGACTAGGGAGACTTTTACATAATTCATTTTTATCCTTAATCTCATTCATTTTTATTATAACATGTTTTTATGTGTCATTGTATTAGTAATTGTATCATTCAAAGTTTTTGTTCTCACCTATTCTTGTTAGTTGGTGAGCAGGCGCTTTGCAATGCCGGTAGGCTTTTCTAGTCGTTTGTTGTAATGTTTTGCAAACGACTTAGCCGTCTTCCAGCCTGCGTGCGCTAGTATTCTTTTTACAGAAATACCGAGCAACCGTGCCTTGGAAACCATGGCACCTCTGGTTGAGTGGGAAGAGTATTTGCCTGTATCCACTCCAGCCAATTTCAACACCGTGATTGTCCATCTGGCAAGGGTGTCTCTTGAAATTGCGTTATGTGGCTTTATGAAGCTCACTAATAGTTGTTGTGATGCACGTAAGTCCTTTGTCATGGATATATAAGCCCGTATGGCTGACACAACACATAATTTACGATCATTTGGAAAGTAGTCTAAGTGAACCGTAGATAAAGGGTCACCCAGCGTGTTTGATTTGAGCAATTGTGCTAAATCAAACGTAGCTTGTTTCTTATCCATTTCTAATCCCGTTAAGGATAAAGCAATAATCGTCTGTCCTCTGTGTCCCGTTACTAATAGTAACAAGACCGCGACCTTAAAACCTAATTGTTTTATGTCTAACCAAGAGTTGTGAGGCCAAGCCTGGAACAACTTAAATACTATAGAAACATCCCAAAAGCGACTATACTTTGGTTTTGGCGGATTCCTTTGATAAATCGACCGAAGTAAATAACGAAGGACATAATGTTTACCAATTGTTTCGCCGTCAATTCTAGGTAATATAATTGATAATGCACATCTTGCCGCATTGACCGCCCCAAAACCTAGTCCCTCATCCTCTAGGGAACGAAGAAAACGAGCTACTTGTGCAATTGTTGGATTTGTTGGCTTAACTTTCATTAGCAAACAATGTACACCCCACTTCTTTAAATAAGTTGTGTACATTTTAACAGTTCCTGGCCTCCATGCATCGGCTACTAGCCTATCTTCCGTAATCTTGTCTAAACCAAATTGCTGCAGCTGTTTCCTTAGAAAAGGAATGCCAATAGGGGTGTCGCTGACACGTCGCCGTGAACCACTAGCGGTCCGTGGTGCGTTAGGTTCCCGGGTTTTCTTGCGAATCGTATATGTTCTTTTGCCAGTTGTGTAACTGCTGGCAGCCAAGGTTGCGTGTCCCAATCGGGGACAATCAGTATGGCGTGTGTCCCCTCCATGCTGATTTTTCTCACTACTCGACTGATAACACTAAACGGTGGGAAAAAATAGAAAAAATTATTTTCCCAGGTAATAGTAAATGCATCAACTTTCCAAGCATCCGGTTCGGGATGCCAAGAAACATAACAGGGTAACTTATTATTATTTTGTGATGCAAACAAGTCAACTTTAGGTGTCCCCCATTTTGCACAAATGAACTTAAACAAACGTGTTGACAGTGACCATTCTAAATGGTCGTGGAATTTTCTACTCTTATGGTCTGCCAATGTATTTTGTGACCCTGGAATATACGCTACAGTCAACCAGACTTGTTGAGCCTGTGCCCAGTTCCAAATCAGTTTAGATAACCGATTGCAAGGCTTTGATTTGGTTCCACCCATGTTACGGATATATGCCATAGCAGTAGTGTTATCAGTTAGTATTCTAACTTGTGATTTAGGTATCTTTACTAAGCTACATGGACCCAAATAAATAGCACGCAACTCTAGCGCATTAATGTGATCTGACTCTTCCTCATGTAGCCATCTACCTCCTGTTGCTACCCCATCACAATGGGCTCCCCACCCTTCTAAAGAAGCATCAGTGGTAATCACTGTATTTAGTTCCGCCATGCGGATTGGATTGGGTGAATTTGCGATATGTTGCATCCACCATTGAATATCCTGTAATCCTTCTTCAGAAATAAACATCTTTCGTTCAAAATTACCTTTAGTGCGTGCTAATCCTAAATTTTTATCTATTTCTAGAGATTTAATATGGGCTTTCCCATATAGAATAGCGGGTGCATATGATATCATAATCCCGATAAGAACTGCGACCTGTCTAATCTTAGGTTTCGGTAACTTAAGAAGCTGGGTCGCTGTGGTCATAAACTTAGTTAACTTTTGTTCTGTTATCGACACTGTGAGGGACTGTATATCAAGAATAAACCCTAAACATTTAAGTTTTTTTGTTGGTTGACTTATGCGGATGTACAAAAAACCCCAATTTAGTGAGTAATGCACATAAATCCAAAACGGTGTTTACACAACCAATGTGTGTTGACGCCATTATAAAGGAATCATCTATGTAAGGAAACATTATGTGACCATTCCGTGCCATAAGTGAAAAAACAGGTTTAAGCAGTTTAGTGAAGAAACGAGGGGCACAAGCTAAGCCATTTGGCATAAAGGTAAACTCATAGAGTTGGTTATCCCAAAGAAAACGGAGAAATTTTCGATGTTGTTCCACTATGGGAACTGTCTAATATGCATCTTGTAAATCAACACTAGCCATCCACGCATTTGGTGTAATAAGGTCTCGTGCCGTATCTAGTGAAAACATTTTAAAATGTCGATATTCTACCATTTTATTAAGGGTTGTTAAATCCAGAATCATTCGAACGTCCCCATTAGGTTTGGGTCTCGAGAAGATGTTTGAAATAAACTCTCCAGGGCAGTGTGTAACCTTTTGGATAATTCGTTTGTCAAAATTTTTTTGTACCTGTTCAGTTAGTGCCTCTCGTTCAATTTGTTCAATTTGATAGGGAAACAGAATTCTCCCTTGTACAGGTATTTGTATGAAGGGAATTTGAACACCTTTAACTATTTGTAAAATATCTTGGTCACTAGTAATTTGGTCCCATTCAGAAATATGATTATGAATATTCCCAGCCACAAAGTTGCTTACAATTTGTGTGGTTTTAGAGGCGACGGGGACTTGTAAAGTCTGTGTGTGGGCCTCTACTTGGACCCGCCCCTTTGGAAGGGTCTCGGGGAGTTGAAGCCGCGGCCCAGTGGCCGTGCGGTGTTGTCGGTCCAGCCTGGGCGGGCGCCCCGGCCCCGGAAAGACTGGCTGAAGTGTGAGCCCGGTCTGGAACCTCTGCCGAGCTGTCGTGGGCGAAAATCCCCTCATGACCTTTTGAAGCGTGGGGCTTCCTGCTTCTTTTTGCCATCCATATTTTTGCCACTTTTCGCTGCGGTGCCTCTTTGCCGGCGTCTGTGCAAACCGACTTAAAGACATTCTCATATCTCCGGTAGGACAAGTAATTACCTGCCGCTGTTAACAGTGCAATGCCTTTGTCCATGGTTTTTGCCAAAGATGAGAACTTATTTTCTCTTTGCATTCGATTTGCCACCGGAGCGATGGCCGTTAACGTACCGAGCACCGCCTTATGGGCTATGTGTAACACGCTCTCAAATTTCTTACGGTCTTCCGTCATGTTAACATCTCGATCCATCTGTTTAATGATGGAGTTAGGGACACCTTTAATGCCCGTCAATTCATCCCCTAACTTGGAGATAACTTCCGCCGGTTTGAAGGTACGGAAATGACCATTAATGGTCTCGCGCATAACCGTGGTAGTTTTAACCCGCTTAGCTTTCGGCTTCTCCACCTTCTTAGACACTTTGCCACCAATGGCAGCATAGACACCTTCATATTGTGTGTCTGAGTCTGATTCCGTGGAAGTAGAATCTGTGGAGGAATCAGAAGAAGAAGAATCTTTCTTCTTCTTCTTCTTCTTCTTCTTCTTGGACTTGGTCTTTCGCTTCTTGCGAAGCCCGGTCTTGCTACGTTCTTTGGTGAAGTCATCACCAGAAGAAGTAACGTGTTTCTTTTTCTTACTCCATTTAGGAGGAGGAGGAGGAGGAGCCCTCGGCTCGATCGCTGAGTCTGTCTCTGAGAAATCTTCCCAGTCCGACTCATCTTGGAACTCTGGCCTATGTCGTTTAAGAGACATCGGTGGTTTGAGAGACAGAATATAACTCACCATAGCCGTCCACCGAGCCTCCCAGTCAGGAACTGTAGGGCCATCAGGCACTGTCTCTTCCTCCGGCTCGGGAGTATATGCGCCTCGGGCTGTGGTGAGGGCACTGCCGACAACACTGGCGAGAAGTCATACTCCTCGTCCGATGCCCTGGGAGCACGTCCCTCGGCTGCTGCTGCCACGCGCTTACTCTGCTTCGTGGCCATCGGGATCTGGAACCAAACATGTTGGTCAGTCTCGGTATTTATAAACATCACAATTTTGTTGTTTAAAACGTAATTGGACATCTAGTGGTGTTAGAGAACGTGTTTAGACCGTTATAACACAGGTGTAATAAGCTAAATTTGTGCGTGGATTGTGGGTCAAGCCCAAATCTTACGCGGGGTCGGGACCAGTGTATCGGCTGGCCCATCCCTCTGTTCCGCACACTTCTCCCCCCTGCGACTACCACGCCAGCAGGTTGGAGAAAATGCTACGAAACTCGGAGAAACGCCTGAAAATATTGTGGGGAGTCTATAAAAGAAACCCAGGAGCATCTCCAACACCACTCTCTATTAGAGTCCGAGAGAATTTCCACAGGAGATGAGGCAAAGCCCACATCTCTACCCATGTTCACACGGGTGTTGACAGAACCGCTAACCATCGGTTTCGTTCCTTCGAGAAGGAATCTAGAGCGTTCTATCCTTGGCTTTTTATAACCGACATAACTAGTCCCAAAAAGGACCAAAGAAAGTTCTGAACTTTCTATAGCGATGCTATAATGCATCATAATTAAGCTAACCACAGTTTTTATTATACTTACTGCGTATTTGCTTGTGTGTAGACTAAATTTGCGGGAGCAACCCAACGAAACGTAATTCCAATCGTGAGTTGTTCATGCTAATTGCTGGACCGGATGTGCTTCCTTCTCCCTAGCCTGAGGCTAGCCTGAGGCTGTATACCGAGGTAAAATATATATATATATATACACATATACATATATATATATATATTAAGAAGTTGCCGGTACAACTACATTTGCAGGGTGAGGACAAATTATATATACTCATAATAATGTGGGCTTACAATGTAATCAATCATTATGTGAGATGACCAAATAGTCGCCTAGAAACTGCCCTTGGGAAATAATGTTAAATGTCTCGTATAACAACCACCCACTCCCACCATAACAAATAAATGGGCGATTTGCAAGGAGAGCGGATTACTGTCAAATACCTCATCGTGACACTTCGAGGCATTCGGAGACGGGTCAACTAGTACGTCGCCTAGTATAGATTATAAATTTGTGAAAAGCAGCTCTCTAAATAGGGTTTCTGGAATATGAAATTACAATGGTCCCATACAACATGCGGAATACAGTTGCTCAGAATGAAACACTTATAGATTAACATCCTTAGCTGGCTTTATTTGTCAAATTCATTAAAATTAGCTTTTTGTGTTCGACTATAGTTGCAGAAACGAGCTGGTTGTTTCAGTACTAAATCGTCAACTGGATATAAAGATGGGTGATGGATAAGGTGTATGCAGTCAGACGACCAAGACCAGTAGTTCGGACACCATCCGTCGGCAATAATATTCTACTTCCTGGTCTGCTTTCTATAATTCTGTCCCGCTTCCTCTAAATATTCTTTTAAAGTTGTGTTTAAACATTCATGGATTAACCAGGGAAATGTCAATTGCAGACAATGTGGCTTCTTCCTTCCACTGCTCCCTTCCACATCCTATTAATACCGAGTGCTAGGCAAGGTAGTGACAAATATCAATTGTCTAAGTCGGCTGTGACTTGAGCCCAGGACCCCCGACAGTGGAGCCGCACGTGATGCGAATGACTCTATTCAATGCGGTTCTTCCTACATTACACTGTAATGCACCACCAAGAATATTGTTTGTTTTAGTTCGAATCCCCCTCCCTCATCAGGTCGAATATATGTCATACATAGGTGTTGCAGACATGAGACATAACGCCTAGAGTCAGAGTTGGATCCACATGTTTGTACACGGGTGGCCAGTATCCTAACCACCCTAACCACCCTAACCATCCTCACCATCCAAACCATCCTAGCCATCCTAACCCCCATGACCATCCTAACCACCCTAACCATCCTAGCCACCCTTACCATCCTAACCACCCTAACCATCCTCACCATCCTTACCATCCTAACCACCTTCACCATCCTAACCACCATAACCACCCTAGCCACCCTAACCCCCCTGACCATCCTAACCACCCTAACCATCCTAGCCACCCTCACCATCCTAACCATCATAACCACCCTAACCATCCTAACCACCCTCACCATCCTAACCACCCTCACCATCCTAACCACCCTCACCATCCTAACCACCCTCACCATCCTAACCATCCTAACCACCCTAACCATCCTAGCCACCCTCACCATCCTAACCATCCTTACCACCCTAACCACCATCACCATCCTAACCATCCTAACCACCCTAGCCACCCTCACCATCCTAACCATCCTAGCCACCCTAACCATCCTAGCCACCCTCACCATCCTAACCACCCTAACCATCCTAGCCACCCTCACCATCCTAACCATCCTAACCACCCTCACCATCCTAGCCACCCTCACCATCCTAACCACCCTAACCATCCTAGCCACCCTCACCATCCTAACCACCCTAACCACCCTAACCATCCTAACCACCCTCACCATCCTAACCACCCTAACCATCATAGCCACCCTCACCATCCTAACCACCCTAACCATCCTAGCCACCCTCACCATCCTAACCACCCTAACCATCCTAACCACCCTCACCACCCTAACCACCCTAACCTAAAGATTGGTCCATATAAATACGTGTATACACACTGAAACCTCGTTAGAAGGCGAATATTGGGGTCCATAAAATGTCAGCGGAAACAGTTTGTTTGTTTGCATTTTACGTCCTGGCAACATCTAAGGTCATATCAGGACGGGTCTTGACTTGTGACAATGCGTACTGATGGCGACTTCATAGTGCTGCCCCACTGGGATACCAGGCCGCCCGCACCATGACCTGATTTGCCAATCAGTCACATTAGCCTGACCCTGAGCTAACTATTCATTGCTCTATCCTAGTAATGCCGAGTGCCAGGCTATGTAGTAACAAGTATCAATTTTGTAAGTCACTGGTTTGACTCGGCTGGGATTTGAACTCGCAACCTTCCGCATGGGAAACCTGCGCTCTAACGGATTCGGCAGCACGCATTCATCGCCAAAAAAGCAGGGTCTAGTTAAATCGGGGTTCAATTTAATGAAAAGAATTCCGGGTTCAATACCTTATCGCTCATTATATAGGAATTTGCGTTAAATTGGGTCACAAACAAATCGGGGTTTCACTGTATATGTACAGTGAAACCCCGTATATATATACACACACACATTCGCACACGATGGTACCCATATTCAAGAACGCCTGTCATCACTCACTAAATAGTGATCGCGAAACAGTCGTTTGGTTTTGCTGAAAGTCGTTTGCTTGCCGTAAACGTAGTGTCTACGTGTACGTGAGCCGGACGCGTAGCCTGGCGATCTAAACATATGTGAGGATGCGCCCGCATGTATTTCACGCAAATGAAGGGGATCATGTTCGAAATTAATTATATATCAAGCCAAAATTGCTAACTTATTGTTCCTATCATATCTATAGACATATAGATTAACTGTGAATCATTAGAAACAGAATTGAAATCAAATACTGTCGTCTCTATTAACTATTATACATTTTAATTTGTTATCAATAAACTACCGACAGACCTGCTGTACGTTATCACTGAAGACCATAAACATCTCTAAACATGTCATGGCCAATGGTGCCAATTTTTCAGTTGGCACCCTGACCCGATATCGCGCTGAGTCCCAATATTCCGACACTGAGATAACCAGTCGGTGTCCAATCCTAGCAATGTTAACCACTAAGCAAACTAGCGACAAATATCAAATTCCGAAGTGTTTGATTTGATTCAACCAGGGATTGACCCTATGTCCTTCCACACAGGAAGCAGGCGCCCTACCCAATGGACCATCCTGCTCGGTTGTGTGCCCAAATCAATGGCTAGGGCGGGCGTCAGTGGTTGGGGGATCTGTCTTCATAAGCGGTTAAGTGGAAGTGTGTTTGGAGGGGAGGAGAGTGTGGCTGTCCGAAGATGTGAATAGAGTGTGGCAAGTGGCCTGCACGACGGGGAGGAGATTTCAAACTTGAGACACTAAGATAGCGAATAGGCGAACGCCTTACTGTGTGTGAAGTGCAACATTCTCACGTAGGGAACAGACGACACAACAGTATTTGGCGGGCATTTTCTGACGTCATTCGTACATAGGTCACATGCTGTTCTCACTTTAAAGTCTAGTGTTAATGAAGGGCAGGGTTGACACCGGGCACCAGCTGTGATGTTGTCATCGCATGGTGGGTGTTGGGCCATATTTCCCGTTCATCAGGTCTGACCAATGGATGGGTCCAGTTAACAGTAACTACATCGTATCGTGATGAGCAGTCTACAGTAACTACCATAATGTGTGCTGTTTATAATACTATTGTTTTCGAATAGGCGATTTGACTAACCTGTCATGACAGTTGGCAAGAGTTTGTATTGGACCCCTAGTGCTTTTTAGTCAGCGATTTGCGTGTTCAACAGTTACTCAAAATATCTTTCAATGGCAAACAACAGGACACTTTGAGTCTCGTCTTGATACCAAATGTGCCATGACACACGTGATAGAAGCTGGAAAATTAAAAACGAAAAGTTGAACACGAAATGTCACTGTAAGTGTAACAGAAACAAAAGTGCGAGCTCATCCTCTATCAGATTGAAGGACGAGCCATTTTCTATTTATTCAGCGTAAAATATAGTAATTTCATCCACTGCATGCGAATCACCAGGCGGAGGAAGTGAGACTGCAAAGGCCAAAGTTTGTATAATGGACTTAACATTTCTGTAGTGTTCAACTGTCTAAATTTTAAAATGCATGTACCTTCTAGACACAGTTCTGCTGGTTCCAATGCTACCAAATCTATCTCGGTCTCTTAATTTGAAGCTGAGATATAGCATTGTGAAATTTCTATGAAAATGCCACTTTTAGTCTTCTGTACTACATGTATTAACTTTGCCATGAGGCCAAATTTGCTCTTTTTGCTCTTTTAAATGTGATAGTTTCCTGAGATTGTCCTGTTTCTCTTCCTGGAAAACAAATAATTGCAATCTATACAATATCTGAGTGGTTGCTATGGGGTTTTATATACTAAGACAATTGAGGTTCATATCGACAGGTATGCAGACATGTGATAGCGTGTCCTTGTACCGCCTTGATAGTGCTGCCCCACTGCGATACAGTGCCTCGGGTATCATGACCCGATATAATTAACGTAGCTACGTGTGACTCTGACGTAATTTGCAACGTGAGTCGACGTCAGGCCTGCAAGTGAGCAGCGTCAGTGTAATGGGTCCAGCGTGCTCAGCGTAAGGACAGCAAGTACTCAACACGCTCGACGTGGATACCTTTATATTCTCGAAAGCAAAACATTCAACCACGTTCACAGCACGTGCACTTACATTCGAAGAACGTTGGTGCATGTTACATGTTACGCGCACACCAGCTATTCGTCAACTATGTCAAGCCACGTTGGATTTAGGTTAGACTAACGTTAGACACATGTCAGAGACATGTTAGACCTACGTCAAGATACGTTAACAGCACATTGGCAGTGTGCAGGCGGCATGTTCCTCCCGGCTCTCCGTCAGTCTACCGTAAGTCGACGTAGCTCAAAATAGACAAACGTAGCTCTAACGTATCTCGACGTAACTCCACGTAATGGTCAAATTTCACCTACAGCGGCTTATGCTACCGCGTTACGTCATCGTGTGACAGCCCCATTACGTGAGTATCGATTCGCTGTAAAATGTGGCCATTGCTGCCTCACTGCATAAACCACCACCAACCAATCAATCTATCAATCAACTTACATGAAGACATTTGTAGCTCGATTGTTTGTGTGACTAGGTGTGGTGCAAAGAACAAAAGTGTTCATGAAAGTGATCTGGACACACAGCCCCATTAAGTCAATAAACGCCGAAGTGCCATTACGTGGCAGATCTACATGTTTGATGGCTGGTACGGGGGGGGGGGGGATTTGGTGCTGGACAGATAAGGCTAAAAGTGCCTTGAAACATTGGTAACGCGTTTCCAAGGGACCAGAGGCGGTCATAATTTCACCGTGGCAAATAGCGCATCAAGAATCTCCTAATTGGCCACGTCACCCTGCCCTTATCGTCCCCTATCTTATCGTTATCTTGTCGTCATCGCTTCATACTTTAGCACTCCTGCAGATTCAGCTCGTAACAGGACATGAGCACGTGTCGGCCTACCATCAGTCACTCAGCACTACCCACCACTGCAATAACCCCCATTATCGCTCAGCGCCGTGTATTATCACCCACCGCCAGACGCTCGGCGTCGTAAGCCTTGTATAATGTGATCGAGGAACAATAGGTCTCACAGATCAATAGGGGTAGATGGTGCTGCCCGCTACAACTTGAACAGCGCGTTCTCCAATTTTAATTAGGCTCAAAGGAACCCTTCGAAAAGAACCAGGCAAATGCTAATGCGTTCATTGTTGTCATTGCAAAAATTGGCTTAGAACACAGAGTGGCAAAATTTAAATATTTAAATCTTTATTGTGTATTCTCAGTGATACATTGACTGGCGGTTTCCCTGGCGAGGCCCCAAGAGTCAAATCTATCGCTCGTGTACGGAAATACCACATCGAAGACAACGCGCTTTCCCGTTGGTGCAAGTGAGAAGCACTCTTACCGGGCCATTAATCACGCCGTACCCATGACACATGGCCTGCCGAAAACTGCGTACGTGGGGGGAGATTGAGAACTAATTTGGCAATGTCCTCCCTGGTTAAATTATCGCAAGATGATCCCCAGAAGCAAATAAGCGGAATCTGAAACATGGAACCCCAAAGAGTATTCACGATCCACAACACATGTCGACAGTCGGGATACCCGCAACCGATCGGACCCAGTGGCTCAATCCATAGAGCACAGGCTTTCCCACGGAAGTTCGAATCCCAGCCGAGGCAAAGCAATGTCTTACAAAATTGATACTAGTCGCTACCTAGCCTGGTGCTCAGCATCAATAGGATAGGACAAGGACTGGTTAGCTTAGTGTCAGGACACAGTGACTGTGTGGGATATCGGATGATGGTGGCGGTGGGGCAGCACTATACAGTCGCCATGAGTGCACACTGTCAAGTGTCGGTACCTGTCCTGATATGACCTTATATGTTGTTAGGATGTAAAACAACAAACAAACAAAACAAACACCTTTAACCAATCGGCTAGCATCAATAGTTGAACAGTTAACACCGAGAGGGGGCGCGGGTGGACATTCCTGTTCCCGAAATCAGGGAATAAACATCGTGATATCGATCATCTTTGTTGTGCACGTGTATTTCTTTGTGGGGATGTTAATTCCTAACAACATTTAAGGTTATCTCAGGACGGATACGGGCTTCTGGTAAATACAACTCATGTTGACTTTATAGTGCTGCCCCAATGGAAGACTGAACCTTTGGCACGATGAATTAAAGTTGCATAGTCCGATAGGTTTGAGTTTCTGTAAATTATAAATGAAACTATATTGAATTGATTGGCATAATCTAGCTTACTTTAATTTGAAGCAACGTTTATTTGAAATAGCTAACTTTGGAAATATTTGCATTCAAAACATGCCAAATTAATGTTGGTGTGCTTGTCCAAACTCTGACACCATAGGTTTTAGCGGTAAAAAGGTACTATTAAATTGATTTGATATTCTCTTCTATGCAGCAACAAATGATTGATACGTGACCAGTTTCAAAGTTAGATAAGCACTTTAATGACATGACATCAGACTATGCCAGATTAATACCCAACTCTTATCATATTGGTATTGACCAAACCACACATTGTTCTACCCTAGTAATGCCGAATGCTAGGCTCGGTAATGACAAGTATAATAATATCTTTTCACAGCCATTGATTTGACTCATCCGAAATTCGAACTCTTGACCCTGTGTACAGGAAGCGAGCGCTGTTACAAATTCTGCTGCCAGGTGTGGTTTATGCCACGGCGTGTCTAGAGCAGTGCGATTTCCTGATCCCGCCGGCAACACCGCACGTACACTGGGCATGATTGTGTGATTACCGCCACGTTCTTAGCACGGCTTCATCTCCACGCAACCAGGCAAGCAATTCACCAACATCGGTAGCGCACAAAACTGCATGTGCATTATAAATGTTCCCAGGTATGTGATATTGTTGTTCTTCCTCAGACTGCAGTGTATAAGTGCGGAACTATGCCTGGTATCTCCTGACACATTATGAGTCGTGCAATTAATGTGCCTTTGATGTGCGTGGGCGCGTCTATTTATAGCTTTAATTCCCGGATATGGAAGGAGCTTGGGAAAGCGCTAGCCTCATGGCGCTGAAGAGTTTAACTAACTACAGCTACGATAAAATGGAGATATTTACTTTTCAGTTCCTGGGTATTGAGGGGAATGCACCGTGTGGAAGGGAGAGGGGGAAAGAGATGGACAGAGACAAAGCAAGAGAGCGGGAGAAATGGACCTGTGGTGTCCCACTGACCTCGGGATTAACGGGTTGAGGGGTGGAATGGGGTGAACAGATAAACGGTGGCAAATAATGGTCAGGCACAAGGATGTCGCACAGTGATTGGTGGAAGGTGAGTGGCGGCGGGTCGGGCACCCACCTACCACGGCGACTAATGGGCAAATAGACGATTCCCTAGCTACGAGTCATTGTCACAAAAGGATTGGAGAATCTTTAGTATTACACTAGTACCTGTACTGATTCCCGCGGCCAACAGTTAGGCAGCCGGCGACACACACTTTGCATTTTCCTTATGGAACACACTACCTTCCGTCTCTTCCTTTTATTGCATATAATAGACTCCCCCGGATAATGTGTGGAAGTGCATTAATGTATTAATGTCCCGAGCGCTCTACTCGTGCCTTAATTATTCGCCGGCAGATGTCCCGCGTATAACTATAAGGCAGCGTTAAGGGACGGCACGGAATCGCAGGTTACCATGGAAACAAGTAATTAGACCAAGTAGTGTGTACTTTATTTGCTGAGGCAGCATCTAGCTCTTGTAGAAGTCCGAATCTTGGTGAAAAAACACCGGAGTATATAATAGAGTAATCTAAAATAGAATGTATATAGTGTAGAAAAGTGACCTGGTATAGCAAGACAGAACAAATGTAGGCGAGTGGGAACAGGTGTCGCGCCCGCGCACACTATGTTGACGGTCAACACAGCACAGTTCAGCAGCACAAGCAGCACAGACTCGCAGCAAATAGCACAAGCACAACAAATATATAATTCCAGAAACGCCTATCTTAAATATGTCCGCCTACCTATTATTGTATTTATACTTCTAATAATATAGGTCCCGTATTTCCTTCATTACTAGACGTCGAACATGTTGACATTTTTGCTTGTTTGCGTTGTTTATTTGTTTTGTATTTGTTGTTGTTTTGAGGTTATTTTGTGGCCGGGGGAGGCAGCTAGTTTGGGGGATATTATTTTTAAAAAATTGTTGTTGTCTTTGCGTTTTCAAGGCTTCATTGATATGTTATCTGTTATTTCATAAGATGACTTCGGGGCCTCACATTCTAATGTAGAAGTCACCCGTGTAAATAATATGCCCATCAAGCACTATGAACACGATGCTTAGTTTAATATACATATGTAATATATTTAATATATAATATATATAATATAATTATATATAATATATATATATCAACACGACCGTTGCGGGTGGGGGGTACGTGACTCCCATCCCGCCCAGTAGCAGCCAATCAGCGACCGATCCGTCAGTCACTGCCCAGGGCGCAGGCTTGGGTGTTCGAATCCCACGAAGGGAATATATATATGTATATATATATATACATATATATATATATAGTATAGTTATACAAATCTTCCCTGGGTATAGATGATGGATAACTGTTGTTTTCCCGAGGTACAATCCTCGGATAGACGTGGGCTAGGGAGAAGGAAGCACATCCGGTCCAGCAATCTTTATCTACTTATTCAGGATAAAAATGATCTTAACTTCAACAGATACTATCATGTTTTCATCTTGGCACAAGCAAACGTAATAGACATGGCAGGGTGTGGTGGGCTGGCCCTAGCCCACGTCTATCCGAGGCTTGTACCTCGGGAAAACAACAGTTTTCCATCATCTATACCCAGGTAAGATTTGTATAACTATACTATTTTACCTTGGTACTAAGCCTCTGGCTAGCCTCAGGCTAGGGAGACTTTTACGCAACTTCATTTTTATCCTTATTATATTTCAAATTTAAATCAACATTCATTTAAATTCAGTATACATTAGTATTTTACAAAAAAATATACTTGTAACTTTCTCACCTATCTTGTTTAGTTGGTGAGCAAACATGTCGCTAGGCCACTTGACTTTTCCAGTCATTTGTTGTAATGTTTTGCAAACGATCTAGCAGCATGGCTCCCCTGGTTGAATGGGAGGCGTATCATCCCGTGTTCACTCCTGCTGCTTTCAGGACTTGAATGGTCCATCTTGCGAGTGTGTCTCTCGAGATGCCCTTATGTGGTTTAATAAAGCTCACCAAAAGCTGTCTTGACTTACGTATGTCCTTTGTCTTGGATATATAGGCCCATATGGCCGATACTACACACAAACGGCGATCCTCTGGGAAGCTGTTCACATGCACTGAGGATAATGGGTCTCCGGTGCGGTTTGATTTCAATAATTGTGTCAAATCAAACATTGCCTCCTTTCTATCTATCTCTAGTCCATCTAGAGACAAGGCAGTAATGGTCTGCCCTCTGTGGCCTGTCACTAGCAGTAAGAGGACTGCTAACTTAAATCCTAGCTGTTTAATGTCTAAATGATAATTGCTAGGCCGGGATTTAACAAATTTAAATACTACAGATATATCCCATAAATGGCTATATTTGGGCTTTGGGGGGTTTCTTTCATACACCGATCTCAAGAACCAGTGTATAACCTGGTGTTTACCAATCGTTTGTCCATCAATTCTTGGTAAAACAATCGATAACACACATCTTGCTGCATTAATGGCACCAAAACCTAATCCCTCATCTTCTAACATCATTAGAAATCTAGCTACTTGGGCTATAGTAGGCTTCAGAGGCTTAACCTTCTTGATCAAACAATGAACACCCCATTTTCTTAAATAACTTGTATATAATGTTACTGTTCCTTTCCACCAAGTATGTGACATCAGCCTTTGCTGTGTTATCTTGTCTAATCCAAATTGTTCTAAATGCTTATTTAAAAAAGGAATGCAAGGAGGGGTGTTGTCGACGCCTCCGTGACTGGTCAGCAGACCTTGATGTTTCAGGTTTCTGGGAGCTCTTGGGAATCTGAGGCAGTCTTTCGCTCCTAGTGCCACTGCTGCTAGCCATGGCTGTGTGTCCCAATCGGGAACTATCAGAATTGTGTGTGCGCTGTCCATTCTGATTTTCCTGGCCACTCTGCTGATAATGCTGAATGGCGGGAAAACATAATAAAATGTGTTATCCCAAATCAATGAAAACGCATCCACTTGCCAAGCATTAGGCTCAGGATGCCACAAAACATATTTGTGTAATTTAAAGTTGTTTCGTGAAGCAAACAAATCTACTCGTGGACGTCCCCATTTCTGACAAATTTGTTCAAAAATATTGTCGTTTAACGCCCATTCCAAATGATTACACGGTTTGGACTTTGTCCCTCCCATGTTACGAATGTAGGCCATAGCTGTTGTGTTATCAGTCAGAATTCTGACGTGATGTTTTGGTATACGTACTAGGCTGCGTAATCCCAAATAGACTGCTCTAAGTTCTAGAACATTAATGTGATCTGAAATTTCATCATCGAGCCATTGGCCGCCTGTTGCCTGATGGTCCCTATGCGCTCCCCACCCTTCTAGTGATGCATCTGTCATAACTACAGTGTTGGGTTCACCCATTCTAATCGGGTTTGGAGAGGATTGAATGTTCCGAAACCACCAATCAATATCTGCTAGTCCATCTTTGGAAACAGTCATCTTTCTTTCAAAATTACCTTTTGTGCATGCTAACGCCAAATTTGTATCTATCTCTAGTGATATAAAATGAGCTTTCCCGTATAGGATCACTGGGGCATAGGCGATCATAATACCAATCAGAATAGCAACCTGTCTAATCTTTGGGCTAGGTATCGCTAATAAATTATTAGCGGTGTCAACAAATTTATCTAACTTCTGGTTCGTTAGAGCTACTGTCATATTTTTTGTGTTTAATAAAAACCCCAAACATTTCAATTCTTGTGTAGGCATGAGAACTGACTTCTTATCATGGATATAAAATCCTAATCTGGTGAATGTCTGACAAAGATCATTAACCGCTTCTTGACAATGTATTCGTGATTGTGCAACAATAAATGAGTCGTCAATATATGGAAACATGACATGTCCTTTCCTTGCCATTCAGGAAAATATGGGTTTAAGCAATTTTGTAAACAAGCGAGGAGCACAAGCTAACCCATTCGGCATACAGGTGAATTGATAGAGTGTGTCGTTCCAAATAAATCTAAAATATTTTCGATCCAATTTGTAAATTGGAATTGTGTAGTAGGTATCTTTAAGGTCTACACTAGTTAACCAGGAATTTTTTGTAATCAGATCTCTGGCTGCTTCGGGAGAGAACATTTTTAAATGTTTATATTCCACCAATTTGTTGAGGAGTGTAAGATCTTAAATCATTCTAACATCTCCATTTGGCTTCGGTCTCAAAAAAATGTTGGCCTGGTTCATAATTAACAGGTTCTATAATCCCTTTCTCACAAAATTCTTGCACCTCTTTTTAATCTAGTGCTTCCCACTCTTCCAAATTAAATCTATAGGGAAAAGGAATGTTTTCCTGTACAGGTATTTGTGTGAACGGAATACGAATCCCATCCACAATACTTAACGCCGTTAAATTATCAGTATTTAAGTTCCATTCCTGTAAACAATTCTTAATATTGCCCGCATTAAAATTTCTTACTGGTATTTGAATGGCCTCTTGAGTTTGCGTCGCAACCTCTACTTGTTCCCTGGTCGGGGGAAACGGCTTGCTGGGAGTGTACTCCCGCTTGAATGGATGATTCCTGTCGTTTCATCCATACAGCTGGCATTGTCCCCACCCTCTGGGCTGGAAGCCGTAGGTCGGGCCGGACTGTCCGCCTCTGGCGGTCCGATGGTTTCGAAAATCCCCTCTGGTTTTCCGGAACTGGGAACTAACCTCCATCGCCTTCTTTTTGGCATCCATGTGCTTGCCACACTTGCTGCCGGTTTCTACCTCCTTAAAGAGGTACTGGAGTTGCCCAGCAAACATCTTGGTTTTGTCCAGAGGTTTGCCTTTCACTGGCTTTGGTCCGAGGAAAAGAGTATACTCTTTTCCATCATTATCCACAATCTTTTTGGATCAAGCAACCTCCTTCCCAGCATCCGTACAGACGGCTTTGAATATGTTCTCAAACTGCCTGTACGTTAGAAAATTTCTTGCAGCTGTGAGCATCGCAATGCCTTGTCCATGGTTCTAGCCAAGGAAGAGAACTTATTCTCTGTTTGCATACCATTGGCCATTGGCGCAATCGCTGTCAGGGCCCCAAGAACCGCCTTGTGCACTGTGTGCAGTACACCTTCAAACTTCTTCCTGTTGTCATTGAGATGGACATCACGGTCCATCTCCTTGACGACAGAGTCCGGGATACCCTTGATCCCCGTAAGCTGCTCTCCAAGCTTAGTAATCACTTTGGGGGGCTTGAACGTATTGAAGTGGCCTTTAATTGCTTCACGCATCATTGTTGTGGTTAAGACCTTCTTGGCCTTCTCCACAGCACATTTCTTGCGGACCTTTCCACCTATCTAGGCATAAAGGCCCGACTGCTCAGTATCCGAGTCTGAGTCGGTTGAAGAAGAGTCCGAAGACGAATCAGAGGACGAATACTTCTTTTTCTTCTTTTTCGTCTTCCTTTTCTTAATCTTTTTGGTCTTCTTGACCTCCTTCCTCGCTTTGGTGAACTCGTCACCAGATGAGCTCACTGCCTTCCACTTTTTCTTTTTCTTTGCGACTGTCACTGCGGCTTCTGGCACTGATTCTGTCTCCACAGAACCTTCGTCATCGGAGACATCCTCCCATTCCGAATCCACCTCCGGGGGAATCGGTCTCTTCCGTCGCCGAGGGTGCGTTTGCAGTTGTTGCAGCTTAACCTCCATCATCCGGTTCATCCAGTCCTCCCAATCCGAAGGTACCACCATCAGTACCTCTGACTCGCTGTCCCTCTTCGGATCCGACATAATGTGGGCCCCGGGCTGAGGGGACGGAGGAACCATCAACACTGGCGACGAGTCGTAGTCGTCGGCCGAGTAAGGAACAAACTGACCCCTGCACCAACTCCATGTCTCCCCATCTGCTGACTTTAATTGTTATTTCTTTATTCTTGTTTGCTTTATCCCACCGCACCCCCTCCCCAAAACAATTCACCAACATTCGGCAAACACACGAGGTAGCAGGCTCATCATTATCTAACCGTGTCTAAATCGGCGGCTAACTTTCCCGGTCACAGTCACGGTAATGGCGTTTTGAATAATTGATGGAGTTGCACTAGCCTGTCTAAGATAACGAGTCTACATAATTTCTTAATTCAGAATCACACACCCCAGTCACGTCTTATATAGACCGACCTATAGCGACAGGCATTAATACTGTCTGCGTCGGTTTGTGTCAATGTCATCTGGAATTGGTTATATATAATATATTAAAAGTAGTGTGTTGCACAGTTACACTATTCCGAAGAACCTTGCTATGCGCCAACAACTTCTCAAAGTGCAAACTTGTCACATTTGATTGTCCCTCCGATGACACAACACCTGTTATGTCAGGACAACATTGATCTGGCCGCCGAGCTGTCCTTTGAAGACATGTACTACTGTAGTGAAAATAGGATATGTGAGAGGACACACAGCTCAACACTTACAGATCGACAAGCCGTGTAGCCAGTAAGTGTGATTTAACAACATGTAACTTGCAACCCGCAAAGCCCGACAGATTGCCGTCAGAATACACGTGTTACCTTACCGACAGTTTACTTAACATCTCTCACCTTGTTTTAATAGCTAACACATGTAGGTACAACATTCGCAACAAAACCAACGATAACATTTGTGTATTTCTTTCTTTGTTATTTGTTTAAAAAGAAAAATATAGTTCTCGGTCATAGCTTGTCTCACGATACTTCTTCGGTTCGTTATGTTATCTTATATTATTAGGATTTCGTAGACGGGACATTACTGCAATTAGTAAGAGTATACTATACCAGAACTGTGAACCCAATAAAGTACTTAAATAGATATTGTTTGAATACCATCCCCCCAACAATAATACGACAACAAACCCACCCAGCCTAATGTTAACATGAATAGATATATAACAAGTGGTAAGACCTCGATATAAAAAAAACCACATGCCATTTTGGCCATTACAAGTAATAAGTCATGACAACAAACCTTCTCATTAAAAGCTCTATTACCGGTTACTTTCGCTAACTAAATATGCAAGTCTGAAGATGTCTAAAAATACCGCCACCACTCATTACGACTAAAGACAAGTTCCCATGTCTATCGACTGTAAAAAGCGACTGTTTCAATTATGTGCGCGCCGACCTCCTTTACCACCACGTCCATAATCTATGTGGGAGAGGCACATTGCATAATACATCCACCTGAGTGTCAGTGTCGCCATCTGGTGGTCAATTTGGGCAGAGCGGCCTTCCGTGTGTTATCTTATTCAGTTACTGTACCACACACGTCACACATTAGTGGAGTCGGTGTGGAAGCCCGAGTGTCTCCCTTACTAGCACCAGATAACCACAAGGACATCGCGTACTACACTGATACCACCCAACCTTCAGTATGAATGAAAAGTGAGTACATGACATCGCGTACTACACTGATACCACCCAACCTCCAGTATGAATGAAAAGTGAGTACATGACATCGCGTACTACACTGATACTACCCAACCTCCAGTATGAATGAAAAGTGAGTACATGACATCACGTACTACACTGATACCACCCAACCTCCAGTATGAATGAAAAGTGAGTACATGACATCGCGTACTACACGGATACCACCCAACCTCCAGTATGAATGAAAATGAGTACATAACATCCATACTACACTGATACCACCAACCCCAGTATGAATGAAAAGTGAGTACATACATCACGTACTACACTGATACCACCAACCTCCAGTATGAATGAAAAGTGAGTACATGACATCACGTACTACACTGATACCACCCAACCTCCAGTATGAATGAAAAGTGAGTACATGACATCGCATACTACACTGATACCACCCAACCTCCAGTATGAATGAAAAGTGAGTACATGACATCACGTACTACACTGATACCACCCAACCTCCAGTATGAATGAAAAGTGAGTACATGACATCACATACTACACTGATACCACCCAACCTCCAGTATGAATGAAAAGTGAGTACATGACATCGCATACTACACTGATACCACCCAACCTCCAGTATGAATGAAAAGTGAGTACATGACATCACGTACTACACTGAAACCACCCAACCTCCAGTATGAATGAAAAGTGAGTACATGACATCACGTACTACACTGATACCACCCAACCTCCAGTATGAATGAAAAGTGAGTACATGACATCACATACTACACTGATACCACCCAACCTCCAGTATGAATGAAAAGTGAGTACATGACATCACGTACTACACTGATACCACCCAACCTCCAGTATGAATGAAAAGTGAGTACATGACATCACGTACTACACTGATACCACCCAACCTCCAGTATGAATGAAAAGTGAGTACATGACATCACGTACTACACTGATACCACCCAACCTCCAGTATGAATGAAAAGTGAGGACATGACATCACGTACTACACTGATACCACCCAACCTCCAGTATGAATGAAAAGTGAGTACATGACATCACGTACTACACTGAAACCACCCAACCTCCAGTATGAATGAAAAGTGAGTACATGACATCACGTACTACACTGATACCACCCAACCTCCAGTATGAATGAAAAGTGAGTACATGACATCGCATACTGCACTGATACCACCCAACCTCCAGTATGAATGAAAAGTGAGTGCATGACATCACATACTACACTGAAACCACCCAACCTCCAGTATGAATGAAAAGTGAGTACATGACATCACATACTACACTGATACCACCCAACCTCCAGTATGAATGAAAAGTGAGTACATGACATCACATACTACACTGATACCACCCAACCTCCAGTATGAATGAAAAGTGAGTACATGACATCACGTACTACACTGATACCACCCAACCTCCAGTATGAATGAAAAGTGAGTAGACGCATGGATGTGTGTGTACAAGTAGGGGTTGTGGTGGCAGCCTGTGTGTGTCCCAGTGGGCATGTGGGCTGTCAACTGTATGTGTGTGTACAAGTCAGGGTTGTGGTGGCAGCCTGTGTGTGTCCCAGTGGGCATGTGTGCTGTCGACTGTATGTGTGTGTACAAGTCAGGGTTGTGGTGGCAGCCTGTGTGTGTCCCAGTGGGCATGTGTGCTGTCGACTGTATGGTGTGTACAAGTCAGGGTTGTGGTGGCAGCCTGTGTGTGTCCCAGTGGGCATGTCTGCTGTCGATGTATGTGTGTGTACAAGTCAGGGTTGTGGTGGCAGCCTGTGTGTGTCCCAGTGGGCATGTGTGCTGTCGACTGTATGTGTGTGTACAAGTCAGGGTTGTGGTGGCAGCCTGTGTGTGTCCCAGTGGGCATGTGTGCTGTCGACTGTATGTGTGTGTACAAGTCAGGGTTGTGGTGGCAGCCTGTGTGTGTCCCAGTGGGCATGTGTGCTGTCGACTGTATGTGTGTGTACAAGTCAGGGTTGTGGTGGCAGCCTGTGTGTGTCCCAGTGGGCATGTGTGCTGTCGACTGTATGTGTGTGTACAAGTCAGGGTTGTGGTGGCAGCCTGTGTGTGTCCCAGTGGGCATGTGTGTTGTCGAATGTATGTGTGTGTACAAGTCAGGGTTGTGGTGGCAGCCTGTGTGTGTCCCAGTGGGCATGTTGCGTCGACTGTATGTGTGTGTCAAGTCAGGGTTGTGGTGGCAGCCTGTGTGTGTCCCAGTGGGCATGTGTGCTGTCGACTGTATGTGTGTGTACAAGTCAGGGTTGTGGTGGCGAGCCTGTTGTGTGTCCCAGTGGGCATGTGTGCTGTCGTGTGTGTGTGTACAAGTCAGGGTTGTGGTGGCAGCTGTGTGTCCCGTGGGCATGGTGTGTCGACTGTATGTGTGTGTACAAGTCAGGGTTGTGGTGGCAGCCTGTGTGTGTCCCAGTGGGCATGTCTGCTGTCGACTGTATGTGTGTGTACAAGTCAGGGTTGTGGTGGCAGCCTGTGTGTGTCCCAGTGGGCATGTCTGCTGTCGACTGTATGTGTGCGTACAAGTCAGGGTTGTGGTGGCAGCCTGTGTGTGTCCCAGTGGGCATGTGTGCTGTCGACTGTTTGTGTGTGTTCAAGTCCGATGCGGGGGGACCGTATTTAATTATTATATTGCAGTGATTAATCAGGTCATAGGAAGTCTACCATTGCTCAAGACGATGGTCTGAGATGTCTTCCTCATTTTGTACGCGCAACCAACATGTCAAAGACCTCTCTCTACTTATTAATATTATCGGAGTGGCCTATGAAAATTAGCGCAGAAGTGACACAATTCAGGCGTTGGCAGGTGGCGCCCCAATCGCGCATACCGAGAAAGGGGGGTTGGTGCGCGACTCACAATGCATATAATATGTACAACAGTAATATTAAATAAATAAACCATGTATGTGCTTCGTTGCTTTATATTATTATAATTAATTATAATGCACATATATGAATATTATTCTACATATGTATATTCAGATGCAATGGCACAGTGTGAAGACACAACACATTTGCTATATTGTAGTGTCCATTACTCTATTTGAAGTTCACCGTGAGGGGTAATACCCGTTCTGCTCTCAATAAACAGTGCATACTTCTTTAATGTTAATACAAGTTACAATGAACCATACTTATACATCACTACCAGTCAAAAATCAAACTAATATCATTTAAAAATGTAATCATGATTTATTGAAATATTTAAATATACCTAAGAGGTAGCAATTTGCTATTATAACCATCTCAATTATATGAAATCGTTCAGTTAAGTCATTATTCATATACAATTCAGCTATATCTCTTAGAAATGCGGGTGAACGATGATAAATCAGTACATACCTGAAGACAGTATACATGTTCAGCCTTTATGAAGCTAATTGACATTAGTTACACAAACACTTGAAAGCATTTGGGATCATATGTCTGACTAGCCTAGTCCAAAGCCAGTACATTTTGGAAACCAATTTTCAAAAGCCAAACAAATACATCACCCATATTTACTGTTACTTACTTGTGAAACAAATAATGCTGCATAGAAAGAAGAGGTGATCAGTTTGATAGAACCAGTCACTGAAGCCTACCATGTCCTCATTTCTATTCACCTGACAACAATAAGCTTGCATGCTCTCAAATTAAATAGCTCCAGAAATGAACATTTACGATAATATTTAGCTAAATATATTAGGTTGACAATTAGACTAAAACCACTGCATTATCCATCTATAAGATCCTTTCCCCAGGCATTATTGGAAAACATATATTTAGAGAGGTCTTGCCTTAAAACCGTCCGCCATGCCACAAACATTAAAAACGCCTAAACACGCTATTAATAGAAGAGTTTGAGCATGGAGAAATACATAATTCCCATCGGGAAGGTAGCATGTGATCATTATGGTAAAAGGTATGAGGGTACAGTGGCCATATCTGATACAATACCTGTGTGTGTGCTTGTGTGTGTGTGTGTGTGGAGTAAGTCGGCTATATATGTGATGTATGTGCGAGCCCACCGATACCCGGGTCTGGTATTGGCAGATAACGTCAGTAAACGGGATAACAGATGCACGGTGCCAAGGCTGACCCTGCACCCGAGTCAGGTCAAATATACTGAAGTGACACAGAGGTCAGACATACGCCTCAACTTGTCTTCTGGGAAACATCTGATAGTATAACCCACAATAGAAGCTGCACCCCTAATATATGGTATAACCCACAATAGAAGCTGCACCCCTAATATATGGTATAACCCACAATAAAAGCTGCACCCCTAATACACAGCATAACCCACAATAGAAGCCTCAACCCTAATACACAGTATAACCCACAATAGAAGATGCACCCCTAATAACATTATAACCCACAATAGTATAACCAACAATATAATCTGCACCCCTAATACACAGTACCCACAATAGAATCTGCACCCCTAATACACAGTATAACCCACAATAGAAGCTGCACCCCTAATACACAGTATAACCCACAATAGAAGCTGCACCCCTAATACACAGTATAACCCACAATAGAATCTGCACCCCTAATACACAGTATAACCCACAATAGAAGCTGCACCCCTAATACACAGCATAACCCACAATAGAAGCTGCACCCCTAATACACAGTATAACCCACAATAGAATCTGCACCCCTAATACACACCATAACCCACATTAGAAGCTGCACCACTAATACACAGTATAACCCACAATAGAAGCTGCACCCCTAATAACATTATAACCCACAATAGAAGATGCACCCCTAATATACAGTATAACCCACAATATAATCCATACCTCTAATAACATTATAACCCACAATAGTATAACCCACAATAGAATCTGCACCCCTAATACACAGCCAAGCAGCGCATGCACTGGTCTATACGAGCTGAACCCAAAATATACAGTATAACCCACAATAGAAGCTGTACCCCTAATATACAGTATAACCCACACTAGAAGCTGCACCCCTAATATACAGTATAACCCACAATAGAAGCTGCACCCCTAATATACAGTATAACCCACAATAGAAGCTGCACCCCTAATATACAGTATAACCCACACTAGAAGCTGCACCCCTAATATATGGTATAACCCACAATAGAAGCTGCACCCCTAATATACAGTATAACCCACAATAGAAGCTGCACCCCTAATACACAGTATAACCCACAATAGAAGCCGCACCCCTAATATACAGTATAACCCACACCCCTAATATGGGTGACGACATGACTCTTCCCAGTACAACTAATCTAGCACAATTCGCTGCCAGGTGGTTGCAAAAGACGTTTTATAGATAGAATATATATATAGAATATACAGAATATATATATAGAATATACATAATACAATATATCCTCTAACTGTAGTAGATCTATCGCTGCTTTGCAAGGTCTCATTTAGCCTGCTATAGTGTTTTTTTCGTTTCTGGCTGAATTTGCATAAATGTATTCAATTAGCATCCAGTGATGGAGCAGTCACACTACGACGTGTTGGCCCGGCGTTGGACAACGCGTGCCAACGTGTTGTGTTTTTGGTCGAAACGTCGGAACCCGTCGGAATGCGCCGGCAACGCGTTAGCAACGCGTTGCCGGTCCACGTCGGTACACTATGATTGACAGGTCGCTTTGATACAACGCGTCGGCGCGCGTCGCCCAGCGCCGAAAGTTTTGTGCTTGCACAAAACTTTTGGCGCTGGCCGACGTGTTGCGTTACGCGTTACGGGCGCGTTAGCAGACCGTCGAAACGTGTTACCAGCGCGTTGGCGGCCCGCTCGTAGCACGTTAAAAAAAGTCGTGGAAATTTCCCACAAATGCCACCAGTGCGGTGCGTAAACGCGTCGGTAACGTGTTGCTGGCGCATGTGGACGTGCTGCTGGCGCGTTTCGACGTATTGCTGGCGCGTGTCGACGTGTTGCTGGCACGTGTCGACGTGTTGCTGGCGCGTCCGCGGCGGTGCACCGGCGTTCCGTGAACGTGTCGTCAGCGTGCTGGGTTTGAGTATATAATGATATAGATTTACTTCTATGGCCTTACCAAAGCACCCGATTCTGACACCCGTTCGTCAAACGCCTTTCCCACGCACACAACGCGCTGATAACGCGCCGACAACACGTCCGCAACACGTTGACAACACGCTGGGAACCCCCGTGGGAACCGGGCGAAATTGGGTCAAGCGGCATTGTTTTTTTTTCACCAGCGGAACACGTTGGCGGCGCGCCAACAACGTGCCAGCAACACGCTCCCAACACGTCGAGTTTTCTCAAAACACACCGAAAAGTTTGAAGTTTCTCAACGCGTTGAATATATTTAAGCGCGTTGGCGGCACGCCGGAATACACGTCGTAGTGTGACTGCTCCATGAGACTCTACAGGGAGCGGTGTAGTAGTCTGCAATGAGCCCCCCCCCCGAATACCACATGGTGGCAGCACACTAACAGGAACAATCCCTATGGTGGACTGTTCTACCCATGGTTAGTGGCCATCCCCTGTAGAAAGTTAAGCACTACCTGGCTGAGCAGTGGTAGGTCACTTCTATTCTGACCATGGTCGAATAAACTGAGGGAGGACCCTCGAGGTTTGCAGCAACTGTGGAGTCCTCTCCGTGTTCCGCAAGCCGAACAGGAAGCGATCTGGTATAATGCACAATATAAGATAATAGTCCTAAATATCGAGTGCTTCAAGTCGGTACTGTACTAAACTTGCTGATGAGCAGCTGGTGAATGATTGGGGTTTTATGTTCTAACAACAGGTGATATTAGTATGGCTACTAATTTGTGACGATGAGCAATCATGGTGGCTCTGTAGTGCCACTCAGTGGCATTATTTTGACAATTAGGCTAATCAGTCATTGACCTAGACTAGCAAGGACTCATGCCTGCTAGAATACAGGCGAGTATGTGAAACTTCCGCTTGATTCCATCCATAGATATATGCCACAAACTCATTCTGACACGAAAACCACCCTAGTGCTGTCGTTTCCAGTTGAAAACGTTGGTAAAACGGTCCCAGGTAATATGTGGGTAGTTAATCTGGGCATGCTGCCCCTATCTGGTGAGGTGGGCTCAAGGTGACCCCTACAGGAGCAGCATGGAGTTACAGACATGGTCTAAGGTGATAGTAGATTTCAACATACCTGCAACAACAAGTATCATTGCCCCCTGATTTATTAGCAAACTAACACGTGGAAATAAAGCTGTCATTAAGGAGCCACACTTTGTATAAATAACGCAAACAAGATATTGTCGCTTCTACCCTTGGTGGTTTACGTTTTCATGCTCCTAAATTATAAGACATAAAAATCGAGGTGGTATATAGCGCACTGATTTAATTAAACATTGGGTTTCTTTTCAATTATTGCCAATAATTGTTAGAAGTATTTTTTTCACCTCAATGCCAATATTTTGTAGCAATATAAGAGTGTAAAATCAACCAGTTAAACATCAGAAAGATGGTTAAGGGTCTTCTAATTTTAAAATAATGTTGACACAACCTAACCATGGATACCCTGTTAAATATTCACATCCCTTCTTAAAATACGATAGAAAACACAAAAGTCATCTTTTAATACAACTATTAGCCAACCGATCAGACACGTGAAAGATGGCCGCTATCACCTGCATAGTAGACGCTAGTTTCATCGGATAGTACTCACCCAGTAGTCCCTGGGGCCTCAAACCCCACAATGCAGCACATGCTGATTATGATATACAGTCAGCTCCTGTTAGTACGACCCCCGTTTAATCTGGAAATCTCATTATCCGACCAAAACATCTACGGAACAGATTTCCGCGGGGATGAATCCTGGCCTAACCAAAAACAGACTTACCAGACACTGTTGCTAATCTGACCTTGTGTAAAAATATACGGATTTTCGGTTTAGAATTATATATTGGCAGAGAGCATTATTGTCTTGGGCGATGGAGTGAGGAGAAGGTTATGTAATCTAAAAGCAATGATGCCCCACTCACATTATGATATGATATAAACTATGTGATATATATGTTCATTCAGGATGCCTAAGATTAAGGAAGAGATGTGTTATATGAGAAACAGTTCAAGGTTGATGAAATGTTCCTTCTTGATATACACTTTGGTGAGAAGTTGGTCATTGGAACGTGCCAGATTCTTCGCGTTCCTCAGTATGTTCATCTTCATCCGCTCGTCCCGTAACTTGACCCGAAGTGGTCGGGCCTGGCCTTCTCCCTTTTTTGCCCCCAGTCTGGTAGAGTGTAGAATGTCAACATCTACATCCAGTCCGTCCTGGCAAATCGTCTGGAAGTGGACCTCGTCATGAGTCTTACGAGAATCTCGGTTGTCTGACTTACTTTCTGGAATTCCGAAGACGATCAGGTTTTCCCGCCGGTCTTGTAGTTCACACAGCTTCGCATCACCATTCGACTGGGCAGCTGGTGTTGTGGGTCTACCCGTCACTACCTGTGCTTCCACCTTCTCATCGAGCTTCCTGACTATGTCAGCGTAGGTCTTTTTCATGGTCTCTTCGACTGAAATGGCCGACTTCTTAATCTTCGACTCAAATGCAGTGAATGCCACTTCTATCTGGTCTATAATTTTCTGATTCAGGAACTCTTCGGGTGACCGTTCCCCCAGCTTGTACTTCATGTTGGTTACAGCTCCAACAGCACTGGCCTCGCACCCATCACAGTACCAATGGATCCCCCTGCATGCGTTCAGGGCCTTCAATGCGTCTTGCTTCAAGTGGGCACATTTCCCACAGAACCAAAAAGCACATACTTCACACTCAGTGAGATTGGAACATCCAAGTGATCAAACCTGGTGAACACCACACAGTGTACCTGCCCAGTTCTTCAATTAATATCGACCAAAGCCAAGATTCCGCTGTCACAAGTCAGTACCGATCTAAATGTGTGTATGAAAATGCACCCATCGGTACATGCTTGTTTTGTTTGTTGGGGTTTTACATCATGGCAACATCTAAGGTTATACATCAGGATGGGTACTGACTTGTGCCAATTCACACTCAAGGTGACTTTATAGTATTGCTCCACTGGGATAGCAGGCCACCAGTACCATGACCTGATTTCCCACTCAGTCACATTATCCTGATCCTGAACTAACCAATCCTTGCCATATCCAAGTATTAATGTAGAGCAACAGGCTAAGTAATGACAAGTGTCATAAGTAATTTGGCCACCACGTCCGATCCCGATCTGTATATTGGCCTAGGGATTTAATTTGTATCATTTTATTGATTTATTGCGAGAATGTTTTGTTTTTTTGTGGGTCGGATGTGTGGACAGGGGGCAGGCGGTACGGTCACATGCATGATGTTAAAACTATGCTTGGAAACTAGTGTATGAAACCCAACTTGCAGTTATTTCCCATCATTCCGTGACAGTGATAAGCCTATGCGAGTAGACTTATGAGACGCTGTTCGTGGGGGGCCTCAATACCGGCCGGCCACTGCCTGAAAACCAGATGTCACCTAGAGCTTGGCACACATTTATATGCTTCAAATTGTCCTGGAATTGTCGGGTAAAATTTAGACAATAGCTGGAGAAAATCATCCAAATAGTTTCATCATCAATCCCTTAACTGCGAGGGTAGTTGGGAAACCACATATGCCAAATAGCTTAGAAATAACACAAAGCGTGGAAGACTAACAAAACGCCCCTCTTGAACTACATGCGGAACGAAGAGTTTGACTCACAAACGGCGCCATATCGAGGTGAGCTCCCAAAAGGCAACATGCGGTCATACCAACTGAACTATTCATGTTCACGTTCACAAGTATCAGGTGGGGGCAGGGGGGTATCGCCAGTCATAATTTAAAAACAAACTGGGCCATTTGAATTTTATCCATATCATGGACTAATCTGTGGTTCTTGCGTTAAGCTCTAATTGTTCTGATTAATTTTCCGGTTTTGCTTCTTGGCCTAAGCTCTGAGTGCTGTTGTATTGCTTTATGGCCGGTGCTTCTTGACCTAAGCTCTGAGTGCTGTGTTATTGCGTTATGGCCGCAGCTCCTTGACCTAAGCTCTGAGTGCTGTTGTATTGCTTTATGGCCGGTGCTTCTTGACCTAAGCTCTGAGTGCTGTGTTATTGGGTTATGGCCGCAGCTCCTTGACCTAAGCTCTGAGTGCTGTGGTATTGCTTTATGGCCAGTGCTTCTTGACCTAAGCTCTGAGTGCTGTGGTATTGCTTTATGGCCAGTGCTTCTTGACCTAAGCTCTGAGTGCTGTGGTATTGCTTTATGGCCAGTGCTTCTTGACCTAAGCTCTGAGTGCTGTGGTATTGCTTTATGGCCAGTGCTTCTTGACCTAAGCTCTGAGTGCTGTGGTATTGCTTTATGGCCAGTGCTTCTTGACCTAAGCTCTGAGTGCTGTGGTATTGCTTTATGGCCAGTGCTTCTTGACCTAAGCTCGGAGTGATGTGGTATTGCTTTATGGCCAGTGCTTCTTGACCTAAGCTCTGAGTGCTGTGGTATTGGGTTATGGCCGCAGCTCCTTGACCTAAGTTCTGAGTGCTGTGGTATTGCTTTATGGCCAGTGCTTCTTGACCTAAGCTCTGAGTGCTGTGGTATTGCTTTATGGCCAGTGCTTCTTGACCTAAGCTCTGAGTGCTGTGGTATTGCTTTATGGCCAGTGCTTCTTGACCTAAGCTCTGAGTGCTGTGGTATTGGGTTATGGCCGCAGCTTCTTGGCCTAAGCTCTGAGTACAGTGGTATTGGGTTATGGCCTCAGCTTCTTGACCTAAGCGCTGAGTGCTGTGGTATTGCTTTATGGCCGGTGCTTCTTGGCTTAAGGTCTAAGTGTTGCGCTAAGTTTTCTGGAATTAAGTCCCGACTGTCAAGTGTCAGTCAGCACTAGTGAACTACCTCAGTGTTTAAATCTGATACACTCATGTAGAACAGGGAACACCAACCCAGAAAATGCATGCGCTCCACTTATGAAGTGGGACTGAAATATACTTACTCAGATGACGGTTATTGACAAAAACAGTTCTCATGGAGGCAACAGCATCATAAAACAACTGGCATGATTTCATATCTTTTAATAATATATCTTCTCAATTCCTTATCTTGGCATCAATGAGTGTTAAATTAGAACAGGTATTCACTGCGGTAGTTAGAGCAGTTTCAGATCTAACTACGTCACGCTTTCTTCTAGCTGATTATTTTCATTCAGATATAAACAATAGTTGTGGAAAGGAACCATGAGAAATCGTTGCAGTTCTTATGCGAGGTCTTAAGTTTGATATATGAGGTACCAAGTAATGTGCTTAACCGTGTAATATAATTTACACTATAAAAAAGGGTGGCGGGGAGGGGGGATTCACCACCACCTCCCTTGAACAGAATATGTGCAGATAGAACACTTACCTAGAGAGCAAAAGGAACACACAAAAAGAGAAGGTGGAACAGAAATGGCGCAATTCTTTGAAAAAAACGTCCAATGAGAAAAACAGAACGTCATTCTGTACACAAAAATAGAACATCATTTTGTACACAAAAATAGAACGTCATTTTGTACACAAAAATAGAACGTCATTTTGTACACAAAAATAGAACATTATTTTGTATATAAATGCTGTTATTTACTGCGCTGTATTGCTCTGAGTGCAAGCAAAGGCAACCCGATGTAGGGTTACGGAATGCATGATGAGCCCGGCCTTAACACCGTCATAAAACACACACAGTAGGATGAGGAGTCATTGGGTTAATGCTATATGCAGCTGTACAAGCCACACAGCTGTGCCACCCGCCCAGCACCCTGGTTTATTGCACCTAGTTGTGTCACGTGAATAATTCACCGACGTCAGACCGAATGGGCTAGAGAGTAGAGCGCCCCATTCCCACTCGAGGTCGTGGGATCGGTTTCCAGTCGAATCAAAGCAACAAAATTGATAAGTGTTGCTTATCTTCCCCGAAGCTCGGAGAGGACAGTGAATGGTTGGACAGGTGTCATGATAATGTGAACCAGACGGGGTGGCCGCATGAGTTGAGCATCCGTCTCCTGTTTTGGGAGATCGGGGGATCCAAACCCATGAGTTTGTGGGTTCGAACCCTGGTTGACTCAAATCAATGACTAAAAATGTATACTTGTCGCTTCCTAGCCAAGCGCTCAGCATTATTAGGATAGGACAAGGACTGGGTTGCTCAGTGTCACGATAATGTAACTGAGTGGGATATCATGTCAAGGCGTGCTTACTAACTACTCTCTTGTACTGCTTGTTCTACAGTTGCCTCTTGTCACCTATCTTACTAGTAGCACCACCTGAAGGCGCGCTTACTAACTACTCTCTTGTACTACTTGTTCTACAGTTGCCTCTTGTCACCTATCTTACTAGTAGCGCCACCTGAAGGCGCACTTACTAACTACTCTCTTGTACTACTTGTTCTACAGTTGCCTCTTGTCACCTATCTTACTAGTAGCGCCACCTGAAGGCACGCTTACTAACTACTCTCTTGTACTACTTGTTCTACAGTTGCCTCTTGTCACCTATTTTACTAGTAGCGCCACCTGAAGGCACACTTACTAACTACTCTCTTGTACTACTTGTTCTACAGTTGCCTCTTGTCACCTATCTTACTAGTAGCACCACCTGAAGGCGCACTTACTAACTACTCTCTTGTACTACTTGTTCTACAGTTGCCTCTTGTCACCTATCTTACTAGTAGCGCCACCTGAAGGCGCACTTACTAACTACTCTCTTGTACTACTTCTTCTACAGTTGCCTCTTGTCACCTATCTTACTAGTAGCGCCACCTGAAGGCGCACTTACTAACTACTCTCTTGTACTACTTGTTCTACAGTTGCCTCTTGTCACCTATCTTACTAGTAGCACCACCTGAAGGCGCACTTACTAACTACTCTCTTGTACTACTTGTTCTACAGTTGCCTCTTGTCACCTATCTTACTAGTAGCGCCACCTGAAGGCGCGCTTACTAACTACTCTCTTGTACTACTTGTTCTACAGTTGCCTCTTGTCACCTATCTTACTAGTAGCGCCACCTGAAGGCGCACTTACTAACTACTCTCTTGTACTACTTGTTCTACAGTTGCCTCTTGTCACCTATCTTACTAGTAGCACCACCTGAAGGCGTGCTTACTCACTACTTCTTGCTAGTACAGCCAAACAAATTTCCATTGACCTATTTATTTATCTGTCCATTAAAATACACTCCATTTTAATATATACCTATCTATTTATCTATATACATATATGCTCCATATTAAAATAAAGTAAGCATCTGTAATTGATTGACTTGTTAAGCTACACTCGAAAGCTAATTTTGCCTAGTGTCCAAGTATAGCTGTTATTTTAATTTTCCTGATATACATCGAAGGAAATGTCATTTTTAGAAGAAGTGACTTTTCCCCTCTTTGTTTGTTCCTTGTTCTTTTCTTAGACATGTTTCATTAAAGTACCAGCGCAATGAGTCTATATTTCTTAGGAAGTTTCATTGGAATTAATATCTGCGTTGCGAAAATGCAAGAACCAAGAGTATACGATTAGTATCAAGGGTGGCGGGGGTTGTGTGTATGGGGGGGGGGGAGTAGTTTGTGTAGTGGGTATCCGAGAGCGAATGGGGAAGGAATGGATGAGAGGGGGCGGTTAGATGAAAAAGGGGAGGGGGGTAGAGAGGGGAATGGGAGGGAGTGGGAGGGGGGGAGGGAAGAGGAGGGAGGGGGAGAGGGAAGGAGGGGAGGGAGGAGGGACCGAGTAGTGGAAGTAGAATGATTGGTGGCTTAGCAGGCAATAGGACTAGTAGGAGTGTCGGTGACCACCCACCATAACCTTTGCATGCCTGGCATCCATACAGCCGCACAGACGAACGAATCCGCATATTAAGTAGGAATCAGATTAAGCACACATTACATTTGACACAAATCTCTGCTTCCACCCAGCAACCTTTTAGCCCAATGCTGGAAGACTCTTGATTCACATCTGCCGTTTGCTATATTCAGTGGCGAGTATTCGTGGACAAAAGCTAAATAAAGCAAAAACTCCTTTAAAAAGAGAGTAACCAGGCAAAAAGAAAACCGCCCAAAAATGGTTGAATATGTTATTCGGAACCCTACACTATTGACGCCGAGTAAATCCGAGACTCATCTCTTACATATTACACTACAGCAGCTGACCTGGCGGCTGAGCAATAAGGGTGCCCGCTTCCCACACTTGGTGCTGAGGGATCAATCCCTGGCAGTGTCAAACCAAAGACTTACATAACTGTCACTTGCCGACTACTGGGGCAGGTGGCGATAAGTGTCAGTGTTGTGCTGGTACTCGGCAGTGCAAGTATAGGGTAAGACCAGGTTACCTCAGTGTCAGAATAATATGACTGAGTGGGATATTGCATTATGGTGCCGAGGGCATGGTATCCCAATAGGGCAGCTCTATAAAGCCATCATGATGAGCGTGCACTGTCCGTGGTATCCTAATAGGGCAGCACTATAAAGTCATCTAATGAATATCGCACGATCACAAGTGGGTTGTTGGAATGCCACACTAGGGGCCGCGCCCGAGCCGCAGTGTGAAGGGTTATGAGGGATGTACAGGTTGTCATGGTGATGCTAGATACAAATGAGGTGTGGGGTGTACGTCAGTTTGAACGCGCGCTGAAGACGCAGATGGATGTGATTGTAATGGCGCAATGTCTCGCGTACACCGGGCCGGTGTAGTAAGTTCAAAACACTACCCCACAAAAACACTACGGTAGTGTTTTCAACCTAGGTTCAAAACACTATGGTAGTGTTTTCAACCTAGTTGAATGTAGGTTTAAAACGCTACTGTGGCCACCCTCAAAACACTATCCTTAAGTTCAAAACACTACATCTAAGTTCAAAACACTACTCTAATATTGTTGTTATATATAATTGCTGCATAGTCATTGTCATTTGTAGTAGGGTGAGGCAGTATGCAGTAAGGTGGGGAAGTGTGCAGCATACACGACTATAGGCCCGTTTATAGTTTTGACGGTGTGTGATGCCATCAACTTTACGCCAGTTGGCGCTGTGTGATGCCGCAAAACGATGTCAAGTGTCAACATAAAGTCTAAATGGGAGCGTTGGCTTGCGAGGTGTTGCACCGTCACATGCCATCAAAAGTATAAACGGGCTTTAATATGTGCTTCAAACGCCACAGCACCATCAGCATATACTAATATGTGGTGCAGGTGCCACAGTGCTATCAGCGTATACTACTAATAAGTGCTAAAATTGCTGCAGCACCATCAGCGTATGTGGTGCAGACACCGCAGCGCTATCAGCGTTTACTACTAGTACATGCGTTCTGATATGACCTTAGATGTTGCCAGGAGGTAAAACTCCCAGCAACAAAACCAAATAGTACGTGCTTCAAATGCCAGTACCAGTTGTGCCATTACACTTACAGCCCCTACTGCAGTGTTATGATAGTGTTTTGAACTTGGGTAGTGTTTTGGACGTTCGTAGGGGTAGTGTTTTGAACTTAACAGTAGTGTTTTCAACTTAAGTTCAAAACACTACTGTAGTGTTTTGAACTTAGGTTCAAAACACTACCGTAGTGTTTTGAACGTCCTACACCGGGTCTACGAGTCGGCACCCACCCAGTACACTCAACGGTCGGGGCCATGCTTTTTCTAGCCAAATTATTATTTGTATAAACAGCTGGCCCCTGGTAAACAGAATAACAAGAGACTGGAGTCGTTGAGAAAGAGTACATATTCTCTGGCGGGAATATGTTAATTGCCCACCTAAAATTAAAATCTGACCATCCTAGCGGGTCTGGCAGCGGTAGTGACCAGACGCAGCTGGTATCCGGATGGCCAGGAGCCACTCACAGGTGGCCCCCTTGTGGAGGAGGCAGGAACTAACTCCTATGGCAGTAGTACAGTAGGTAATAACTAACTCCTATGACAGTAGTACAGTAGGTAATAACTAATATAAGGGAGAACTGATAAGTGATAGTGTCCATGTTTATATTCCCATAATAGATTGTAGAGCACATAAACAGATGGCCCCTGGTAAACAGAATAACAAGAGACTGGAGTGGTTGAGAAAGAGTATATATTCTCTGGTGGGAATATGTTAATTGCCAAGAGACCCCTAGGTCCCCCCCAACCCGAAAGTCTCAATATTCCGCCTCCGGCACCTCGGTGAGTGCGTTGAATACTCTGATATCGTTGATGATGCGCACACTCAGGGGGTTCTGCAGGTAGGCGAAGATGGTGTCACTCGCCCAATCCCCCCTCACCCTGAGTTCCTCTAGAGTGGCGCCACATAGGGACAAGAAGGTACATCCACCTCGTCACAGGGAATGTGAGGAATAGTCTGCCGGGTCCAGACCCGCAATCCCACAGAAGTGCTTCAGCAAGCCGTGGTAGCCCGAGTACAGCAGGTCTGTCGAGGGGCCTGGGTGGGTGTTGGCATCCGGAACGCCATGGCATCTGGCCCGGCTGGGACTTCTCTGAAGTGTCTCTCGACCCAGTGGACAGCACATAGCGACAGGTCCGGGCACAGGGCCACGGGGATTTCCAGTACCCTTCCCAGAATTGTATGGTCCTGGAGCGGCGGACCCTCACCAGCATCCCCCAGGGGAGGAATGAAAAGTCTCTTCTGCAGAGCACTGCCACCCTCCAAGCGGTGTAACCCTCGGAGGAGGTTAGGCTGGAGAATATCCGCCTATGCATGTCTGGTAATATCGGAGACGCCTGCTTGGAATGGCAGCCTCGCTCTCGTTGATACCCTTCAGGGTGGAGGCCACCTCAAAGTTCTTGCAGTCAATGGCCTCCGTGCCCTCAGATTTCAAGAAGAAGTTCAAGCCACTGAGGTAGTCTCGGTTGTGGATGGTGCCAAACCCCTCACTAGAGGCATCACTGCAGGTGGACACGCACGGGGTGTGGCGACCAATAATCTTGGCCTTCCCATTGAATCTCCTCATGAAGGCCAGCCACCACTTCCTGTCCTCGTGGAAGCCGCCCGAGAGGCGGACCATGAAGTGTGGCTTTGCCACCGCACCGACCATGTCGTAGATTCGTCTACAGAAGGTGCGTCCTCCTCGGACCACCTTGGCACAGTGGCCAGTAGGCCTGCCAGGCGCTCCAGTCGACCCCTTGTGGTCTTCCGCTTTCCATCCAAGTCCATGAGGGCTGCAGTCATCTTGACAAGCTTGTCCTCCGGCAGTGACATCTCCAATGCCACCGTGTCAATATCGATCCCCAGGAACCTGGTCCGGGTGGCCGGCGATGTGACCTTGTGGAAGCTAATGTGGAAACCCAACCTCCTGAGGATGGAAATCAGAGTGGCTTGGGCAGCGCACCTGGCATCAAAGTCCCGCACCACCACGCAGAAGTCATCAAGGTAGTTAACTACCTCACCGGCCCCCTCACGGAACGCACATCACACTATAAAGTCAGATAGCTTGCTAAATACGTACCGGCTGGAGGCCAGGCCCATACATAGCCTGTTGTCACGGAGGTACACAAGATTGTCACCAAAATGCCAGAATATATCCTGCCTCTCACGATCTCGTGGGTGGATGCTGACTGCTCAGTATGAGTCACGGATGTCAATAGTCGCAAGGCTGTCCCCTATCTGCATAAGGGCTGCCACGTCATCAACGCTGTTATAGGAGAGTTTTACGGCCACTCCGTCTGTGTAATTGTTCACCGACTCTCCCTCGGGGCGACTGCAGTCCACTATGCCCCTGACTCCTCCCCCATCCTTGGGACGCTCTCTGACCACTGTCAGCGCACCACTGTCTATCTCTGCATAGTTTTTTTTACCTGGCGTCTCTGTCAGTCTTGTCCCCCCCTTTGCCATGCAGGCAATCATAGGCAGCAGTGCAATCATGATTTATGACCATAAAACCAAAGCACACCCCTTTTAGTGTGTACTCCGCATCTGGGTCGGTGTCTCCCCATAGGAAAAGTTCTGCGAACACCCTGCAGGGCCTCATCTGAGAGACATGCTTAGGGCCGGCCACTGGCCACGCCCCCTCAGAACTGGCTGTGCCAGGTGTTGTTGTTTACATCCAGGCCTGTTGTTTACATCCAGGCCTGTGTTTACACCCGGGTCCACACTGATGGCCACCGGCCGGCCCCCACCGCCACCAGCGATGTTTACATTTATATCGACGGCTCCTACGGCAGGTGGTCGACTGGTCCAGCCGGGTGCCGTGTTTACATCCCCAGTCACCATGTTGATGGCTGAGAATTTTCGAGTGACTCGTATTTGTTCACCAGCAGCGTCCTCACGTTTTACGTCTGGGATGCACCTCTGACCGGGATGAATCTTCCCATATGGGACACAGAGGCTCTCTGACATCACAGCAGATCCCGTACAGTTGCCCCGAGGGATCAGGAGTGCATAATCCGGTGAATCAAGGAATGGAATGGAGAGAATTCAAAATCTGACCATCCAAGCAGGTCTGCACCATCCGAGCGGGTCTGGCAGAGGTAATCTGACCATCCGAGAGGGTCTGGCAGCGGTAGTGACCAGACGCAGCTGGTATCCGGATGGCCAGGAGCCACGCCAGGAGCCACTCACAGATGGCCCCCTAGTGGAGGAGGCAGGAACTAACTCCTATGGCAGTAGTACAGTAGGTAATAACTAACTCCTATGACAGTAGTACAGTAGGTAATAACTAATATAAGGGAGAACTGATAAGTGATAGTGTCCTTGTTTATATTCCCATAATAGATTGTAGAGCACATTATTCAATTAAATAGTAGTAGTTGCGAGTGTGGACAATTGGTCATTATGTAGAACACGTAGTGAACTACTGCCCAACACAATACTTCTTCAACTGCCATCAGAGGGCGGATTGATGGTGGAAATCCTCCATAAGACCTTTTCCGCGAAACCGGCTACCCAAGAGGCTGACACTGAATATTAGTTCTTCCACTACTGTCAGAACGCAAGTTGGTTAATGAAATCACATATTAGTGTTTGTGATTCTCGTCTCCCTATTCTAGTAATGCCGAGCGCCATGCGAGGTAGCGCCATCCTGGCAACATCTAAGGTCATATCAGGATGAGTACAGACTTGTGATTGCATACTCATTGCGACATTATAGTGCTGCCCCATTGGAAGACCATACCGGATATGTAAGCCCACTACCAATGTACCCTACACACAGGCAAGGTGCCACGTCCATCACCGTTCTTGAGTTCCCCAGCGCTGCCGGTAGTTAAGATATTCAGATTGCCTGTGTCACATTCGCGACTACACACGTCTAGTTGCAGTTTCTCCAAACCCTGCCCCCACCCACCAACACACACACGGTGCTCACTTGCAAGACCTCCCTGTCCACCAACACCATCACTTATGTATGTTCATGGATACCATTACACATGCTTGCGCATGCGTGTCATACGCGGGGCAGTCCCAGGGGACCAAGAGGGTTGGAGGCAAGTAGAGTAGCGGTGCACACGGAACAGTCGGATATTGGGATTGGAAGCCGACATGACGAAGTACGGAGTGCTGTGGGAGTAGCCATATTCAACATGCTGACAAGTCTGGTACAAGTAGACAATGTGGGGTTAGGTCGACCCGGCTAAAAGCAGCTTCGTCGGCAATCAGTGGCCGATTCAAACGTCTAATCTGATGTTGTGGACCTCCCCTCAGTCTGGCCAGTGTCTTGTTTGTCAGCCTCACCATTGCCTACATTTTACTCGACTTCATGATGGCTGCGTGTGCGTGTGCGTGTGTGAGGTGAGTGTGAGGTGTGTGTTGTGTGTGTGGGTGCGTTATGTGAGGTGTGTGTTGCACTTGTACGTGACGATATGTGTCTGTGTCTGTGTATGTGGTGCATGTGTTGTGTGTATCTGTGTCTACTGCGTGTGTCTGTGTGTTGCGCGTGACTGTGTGTTATATGAATGTTTGTCTGTGCTCTCCAGATGGGTGCTGCGTGGGTGCTGAGGGTGTGGGTGCATGTGTCTGCATGTGTGTTGCACGTGTGTATATCTGTGTATGCATTACATGTGTGGCTGCCTGTGAGTTGCGTACGGGGAGTGTGCATTGGGCTGGTCATGCTGTGTGTGTGCGGGGTACGTGTGTGGATGTGGGGTGGTCGTGCTGTGTGTGTGTGGGGTGCGTATGTGGAGGTGTAGGGTGTGTGGATGTGCAGGGTGCGTGTGTGGATGTGTGGGGTGGTCGTGCTGTGTGTGCGGGGTGTGTGTGGAGGTGCAGGGTGTGTGTGTGTGGATGTGTGGGGTGGTCGTGCTGTGTGTGCGGGGTGTGTGTGGAGGTGTGGGGTGCGTGTGTGGATGTGTGGGGTGGTCGTGCTGTGTGTGGGGTGTGTGTGAGGTGTGTCGTGTGTGGATGTGCGGGGTGCGTGTGTGGTGGATGTGGGGTGGTCGTGCTGTGTGTGTGTGGGGTGCGTATGTGGAGGTGTAGGGTGCGTGTGTGGATATGTGGGGTGGTCGTGCTGTGTGTGTGGGGGGTGCATGTGTGGATGTGTGGGGTGGTCGTGCTGTGTGTGCGGGGTGTGTGTGGAGGTGCAGGGTGTGTGTGTGGATGTGTGGGGTGGTCGTTCTGTGTGTGCGGGATGTGTGTGGAGGTGTGGGGTGCGTGTGTGGATGTGTGGGGTGGTCGTGCTGTGTGTGTGCGAGGTGTGTGTGTGGATGTGCGGGGTGCGTGTGTGGATGTGGGGTGGTCGTGATGTGTGTGTGGGGTGCATGTGGTGAGGTGCGGGGTGCGTGTGTGGATGTGGGGTGGTCGTGCTGTGTGTGTGGGATGCATGTGTGGGTGTGTGGGGTGGTCATGCTGTGTGTGCAGGGTGCATGTGTGGAGGTGCGGGGTGTGTGTGTGGATGTGGGTTGGTCCTGCTGTGTGTGTGTGGGATGCATGTGTGGATGTGTGGGGTGCGTGTGTGGATGTGTGGGGTGGTCATGCTGTGTGTGCAGGGTGCATGTGTGGAGGTGCGGGGTGCGTGTGTGGATGTGGGGTGGTCGTGATGTGTGTGCGCGGGGTGCATGTGTGGATGTGTGGGGTGGTCATGATGTGTGTGGGGTGCATATGTGGAGGTTTGGGGTATGTGTGTGGATGTTTGGGGTGGTCATGCTGTGTGTGTGGGGGGTGTATGTGGAGGTGTGGGGTGCGTGTGTTGATGTGTGTGGTGCATGTATGGATATGTGGGGTGGTCATGCTGTGTGTGTGTGGGGTGCGTGTGTGGAGGTGCGGTGTGCGTGTGTGGATATGTGGGGTGGTCATGCTGTGTGGGTGTGGGGTGGGGGGAGGGGGCGCGGTGACGGACATGATGGGAGTTAAACGGCGAATAGGAATGCAGCTCGCAGAGTGAGGCAGGCAATGGGAGTTGTACGGGAGTGCGCCTGAGGCTGAACCACGGAGCGGCCGGCCGGGTTGCCACCTGGTGACGCAAGGAACTAGATCACGGAGAGCGAGCAGGGAGAGCGAAGGGCCCATACAGGGCGAGGGCGGCAGGAGGGTGGGGCGAGGGGAGGATGACAGATGGAGATGGGGAGATGCCAAGAGTGTGGGGTACTGTGGGTGGATGGTGTGCTACTGTGGGTGGAGTGTGATGGTGTAACTGTAAGTGGATGGTGTGGTGGTGTGGTGGATGGTGTGGGTGGAGAGTGTGGTGGTGTGGGTGGATGGTGTTGTGGTGTGAGTGGATGGTGTGAGTGGATGGTGTGAGTGGATGGTGTGAGTGGATGGTGTGAGTGGATGGTGTGGGTGGATGGTGTGGTGTGGGTGGATGGTGTGGTGGTATGAGTGGATGGTGTGGTGGTGTGGGTGGATGGTGTGGTGGTGTGGGTGGATGGTGTGGTGGTGTCAGTGGATGATGTGGTTGGCTGGTGTGGGTGGATGGTGTGGCAGTTTGAGTGGATGGTGTGGGTGGATGGTGTGGTGTGGGTGGATGGTGTCGCGGTTTGAGTGGATGGTGTGGGTGGATGGTGTGGTGTGGGTGGATGGTGTGGTGGTGTGAGTGGATGGTGTGGTGGTGTGGGTGGATGGTGTGGTGCTGTGAGTGGATGGTGTGGGTGGATGGTGTGGTGGTGTGAGTGGATGGTGTGGTGGTGTGAGTCAACAGTGTGGTGGATGGTGTGGTGTGGGTGGATGGTGTGGTGGTGTGAGTGGATGGTGTGGTGCTGCAGGTGGGTAGTGTGTAGACATAATGCTTGGTGCAGTTCAGAAGCTCCAGGCTCTGCGCACCTTCTGCTCACCCCTGACCTGTATTACCATCGCAGCCTTCTCGTCACTTCATCACAGTATAACCATGCACTAGTTATGCGCATGCGCATATTGTCATTCCCACATGCATTTTACCACAATCTCAGCTAAGACTGTGAAAGTAGTACTGGCACAGAGGAAGCGTAACCAAAAAACTTCAACGCGGACAGCTTACCATTCACACACACACCACTGTCTGATGCGCAACTTTTCAAAATGATACAGCCACACTATTTACACACGTTCAAGGAAATGTACATGGGGGAAAGCAATTCAGGGCGTAGTTTTGCAGGCTCACCCAAGCCGTGCTTCAAACCATGCAGCCTGCTGGTGCCTCAACTCAGCCACACGCCTGGCACCAGCGCTCGCCTAATTCGATCCCCGCATGGATTGCCGTCCACCAGCCGCCGCCCCCTATGAAGTACGGGTCTCGTCTTGTCATGACGGCTCCGCAGTCACTCACGCCCTCGAGACTGATTGGCTGTAAATCACGATGGGCGCTATGGGTCCGGTTCCACCCGGGCGCGGCAAGTCCCGGGCGCGGCAAGTCCCGGGCACCGGGGAGCGGCGTGAAGTGCGGGGAATCGGCGTTGTGGGAGGAGAGAGCGAGAAAGACAGAAAGATAGAGATAGATGGAGAGGAAGAGGGAGTGGGTGAGAGACGAGCACGGAATTTGAAGCAGTTTTCTGGGAGACTCCAAGTGGACTTCTGGTGCTCAGACCCAGTGTATTAATGAGGCAGGCACCTACCACCCTTTTTAATCGAGATTATTCTGCCTCTCGATAAGCTGGCAACAAGCGTAACTTGAGCTACTAGATGACAGCAATATAAGTCCTAGCTCTATTAATTAGCGCTATTTCTAAACACAAGGTTATGGCGGCTAATATGGTCCTTACATCGAAAGCATCAATCTACTAATTCCTTATTGGTGGCTATATATACAATATATAACCAGACGGGATGGCCGAATGAGTTCGAGCATCCGTCTCCCGTATTGGTAGATCATGGGTTTGAATCCTGGTCGAGTCAAACCAAATACTTAAAAATTGATACTTGTCGCTTCCTAGCCAGATGCTCGGCATTATTAGGAGAGGGCAAGGAGCAGTGGAATTAGGAAAACCAGTCGTCTGCGAATGAAATTTCCCCTGCTTAATCAACTAATGTACAAAAAAAACAACCAAAAAAACCCAATAACGCTATTTATCATATCCAAGCGTAAAATCAGTGGGAGGATTGGTGGGGGATTCAAAACTACATGCACCAAAATAAGTAAATTCTGGCAATGTCAGTGCCGCGACCACTGGCTTCCACAAATATACTGGCCGCATTAGTAAGCTGGGCCCGGGAACCAGACTAACTGGAGTACTGGTGGAATGGAGTGGAGACTGACCGGCGGCAGTGTGTGCCGAGTGGATGGGAATGAGAGCATGACGAGTGGACGACGAGTGGACGACGAGTGGACGACGATTGGCGGCGGCATAGCTGGGTCGTGAAGAGCAAACAGAATGAACTGTGAATGGGCGGTGAACGGGGTGTGGATGGGGTGTGAGTCACGTGTCCACACGCGGGCAATGCAAGGCCCGCAGCGAATATGAATGGCGGGGAATTACGGCCAGCAAATGGACCAGAACACATGTGAACTGACAGGGCCTACGAGGCGCGAGGGTGGAAGGCCAATGTGGATTTAATTTGTTGAGCTTGAATAGCAATTAACATAACGAGAAGAGATTTAGAGCAAGGGTACAGATAACATTGACATATCATTGACATCGTGTTGTATTTAATTTACATTAAAAGGAAGATACTTCGAGCTCACTTGCTATCTCATCACTCTCTCTCTCTCTATTGCTTATATCACACACAAGATACTACTTATTATGTGTAATATACCAGACCTATATATGTGCTTAAAACAGCTGATGCTCTACAGCCCAAAACAGCTGATGCCCTACATTCCCTACGGCTGATGCCCTGCATCCCCAAACAGCTGATGCCATACAGTCCCAAACAGCTGATGATCTACAGCCTCAAACAGTTGCGACGAACTAAACTGAAGAGGAAGCCGTATATTCAGGAGAGCAGTTGCAAACTCAGCAAGTGGCTGCAAACGTAGCAGTTTACCTGCAAACCCATCAGAGCAGCTGCCCGATGAAGTAGGATGCGTGAAGCGGCCACATGGAGCAGCCTCAAACACCACACCCTCCAAACAAACACACCACAACAGCTGGATGCACTGCAGCCCCGCGTTTAGAACGAGCAACTCGAAACACAAGCGGGCGGTTCAGAGGCATCCTGTGCACCTCATCCCACTGACAGCTGAGTGTGACCAGCCGGCCCAGCACGTATAGATTGTGCCACCAGGCGCCACAATCAAGTCATTGATTTTGTGTCATCTTGATGAAAACATACTGATACCCATGAATGAGTGTGCCGCTCAATAGAGTGCACTCGGCACTGACCTCCCGTCTTTAGCACTGTGCCTGCGGCGGGACAGGGCGGCCGTCAGATCAACAATTCACCACACCAGCCGTCACTGAAATAGGCTAATAAAGCAATACACCCTATATGTATGTACAGTAAAACCTCTCTAAATCAACCAGTCATCGGACCGAGTTTAAATGGTCCATTTAGGGACGTGGTTGGTTTAAGGAGTTTAAAAAAAATCATTACAATGATATTGTATGGGCGATCGTTTCGGACCCAAATAAAGCGATCGATATAAGGGAGTGGTCGATCTGTGGAGGTGGTCGATTAGAGAGGTTTTACTGTAAGTATATATCCATACATCCATAAGGCCGTGATGGCATTAAACCATCACTAATCAATCATACATACATATTATCCAGTGGGCGAGCAAGAGGACGAGTTTGTGGATTTGCGGGCAGAGAGTCGCGATACGTATATGTGTATGTTCCTGTGAGGACAGGATGTTTGAACTAAACAGTGAGCCTGCATCCTAATCCAACGCTCTCCTTGCTTCCCTTAAGTCGTTCGAATCTTCTCCAAATCAAACCCTTATTAATAACTATGCATAGAGGAAAACCAGGGTGAGTAAAACCTCAACCACATAACTAAAGAATAATATAGCTTATATCCTTCTTATATTGAGTTCCTTCTGCATTTGATATATATTCTCCATTGCCTCACACTTTGGCAAACAGTGCCCCGCCCCCAGCACACACACGTGCATGTGCGTGTGTGCTGCTCGTCTGGTCTCTTTCAGGGCGGCCAGTTGTCGCCGTCAAACGGTTAAACCGGTGCCCTGCCCTTTGGTTTTGGGGCAGAACTTTGGCTTGGAATGAATTCAGGGATTATTTTGATAAACGGAGTAACACATAGCAGTGTCACATGGCTAGTAACAAATAGCGGTGCTGAGTGTCACACGGTTTGTGTAGCCATAATATTTTACATGTATCTTAATAATTTCTTCTGCTAGCCGTGTGACACTCAGCACCACTATGTGTGACTAGCCATGTGACACTCAGCATCATTATCTCTTACTAGCCATGTGGCACTCAGCACCGCTATGTGTTACTAGCCATGTGACACTTAGCACCGCTATGTGTTACTAGCCATGTGACACTCAGCACCGCTATGTGTTACTAGCCACGTGACACTCAGCACCGCTATGTGTTACTAGCCATGTGACACTCAGCACCGCTATGTGTTACTAGCCACGTGACACTTAGCACCGCTATGTGTTACTAGCCATGTGACACTCAGCACCGATATGTGTTACTAGCCACGTGACACTCAGCACCGCTATGTGTTACTAGCCATGTGACACTCAGCACCGCTATGTGTTACTAGCCACGTGACACTCAGCACTGCTATCTGTTACTAGCCATATGACACTCAGCACCGCTATGTGTTACTAGCCACGTGACACTCAGCACCGCTATGTGTTACTAGCCATGTGACACTCAGCACTGATATCTGTTACTAGCCATGTGACACTCAGCACCGATATGTGTTACTAGCCATGTGACACTCAGCATCATTATCTCTTACTAGCCACGTGACACTCAGCACCGCTATGTGTTACTAGTCATGTGACACTCAGCACCGCTATGTGTCACTAGCCATGTGACACTCAGCACCACTATGTCTTACTAGCCACGTGACACTCAGCACCGCTATGTGTTACTAGCCATGTGACACTCAGCACTGCTATCTGTTACTAGCCATGTGACACTCAGCACCGCTATGTGTTACTAGCCACGTGACACTCAGCACCGATATGTGTTACTAGTCATGTGACACTCAGCACTGCTATCTGTTACTAGCCATGTGACACTCAGCACCGCTATGTGTTACTAGCCACGTGACACTCAGCACCGATATGTGTTACTAGTCATGTGACACTCAGCACTGCTATCTGTTACTAGCCATGTGACACTCAGCACCGCTATGTGTTACTAGCCACGTGACACTCAGCACCGATATGTGTTACTAGTCATGTGACACTCAGCACTGCTATCTGTTACTAGCCATGTGACACTCAGCACCGCTATGTGTTACTAGCCACGTGACACTCAGCACTGCTATGTGTTACTAGCCATGTGACACTCAGCACCGCTATGTGTTACTAGCCATGTGACACTCAGCACCACTACGTGTTACTAGCCACGTGACACTCAGCACCGATATGTGTTACTAGCCATGTGACACTCAGCACTGCTATGTGTTACTAGCCACGTGACACTCAGCACCGCTATGTGTTACTAGCCATGTGACACTCAGCACCGCTATGTGTTACTAGCCACGTGACACTCAGCACCGATATGTGTTACTAGCCATGTGACACTCAGCACTGCTATCTGTTACTAGCCACGTGACACTCAGCACCGCTATGTGTTACTGGCCACGTGACACTCAGCACCGATATGTGTTACTAGCCATGTGACACTCAGCACTGCTATGTGTTACTAGCCATGTGACACTCAGCACTGCTGAGTTACTAGCCATGTGACACTTGGCACTGCTATGTGTTACTAGCCTCATGACACTCAGCACCAATATGTATTACTTACTAGCCATGTGGCACTCAGCAATCTCACATCCCTGACAACCATAATGTGTGTACCAATGCCGAGCTCAACTTTCCCGACAACATAATCGGTCAGCAGTTGCTTAGTGCTCAGGTTTGGCTTCTGCACCAATAACGCAGGGTGTCAGGCAAGGTAACGATAAGTAGCAATTTTGTAGGTCATTAGTTAGACTCGGCCGAGTATCGATACCACGATCACGCTCTTACCGATTGGGCCATCCCGTCCTGTCGGCCACAAGAATGTCATCCAATCTATGCAATCGGCGTGTTTAAGCCGCGACAATCTTGATGGATGCAGTATGATATTGTTGTTGCTAAACACAAATGCCAACCAGCATTACCAGTTATTTATTCTCCACTACACGTTGTTGACACCACTTCTCAACAGAAATGACATACTTGGGCAACAGACACTTGAGAATACGCTTCTCGGGCGTGAATAGACTCCATCAGACCCACAATCACCCACAATACCTCATTAGTGGTTGATGCATCTCCTTAACTCTGGTAATGAGCCATGACGCCAGGTGGTGCCACTTAGTTCAAGAGGGGTGGCTTAATAGCACTAGCTATTGCTCGGTGACTGGGAGGAACAGGTACTTTATAGATTGTCGTCTGTTGTCATTAATGTCGGGCCATGTTAATGATTGAATTCGTGGAAATGCCATTCGTTGTCCAGTGTTAATTAGACACACCTTTTATATACACACATGCACAACGTATACTTCCACCACAGCTCTTCACATGCTATTACAACTTACACGTACCAGCTGATTATACAATGGGGGCCTAATTTCCAGTTCTACACAGTATCATCACCTGTGTGTGGTAATTATATAGTGCTACAAACCGACTTAAGCTAAGATTCCTTACACGCGGTATGCGGTATGCGAATGTGGCAAAAAATGGGCTATATCCCTTACACGCGGTATGTGAATGCGAATGCGAATGCGAATGCGAATGCGAATGCGGCAACTCGATCGGTCCCTGTAGCGATCGGTGCGGCATGCGGCACGTGGTATGCGAATAGAAACGTCAGTCACACTTGTCCATTAGTTTTAGACTAGGAGAGGCGACTGATCATTACGGAACGGTCACACACAGGGGTGCTGAGTGGAAACATCTGGTAGTGGTGGTGGTGGGGAGATGCTTGCCGCTTACCGTGTAGAAGGAATCCTCCCATTCGCAGACCGCATGCCGCATACCGCGTAGAAGGAATCTTAGTTTAAGCCACTCAGAGTTACTTACTCCAGTCATATATTCTACGACAATGGCACTGTGTATCAGGTGTCGTTTACTAAATCCACCACCTTGGTTTTCATTTTAAATATAAATTTTAAATATCACAAAGATCGAGTTAAAATATAGAATAAAATTAAAGTGTGTGTGTATCTTGGCGCTGAGTGGGAACACTAGTATGACACACACAACATTGTTACCGGGTTAATTGTGGGCAAGTGCTGACATGACGTCAGTGACACCTGACACATCAACTGAACTAATACTGTCACAGAAATGCCGTCACAAATTTGTGCCACCACTATGCATGACTAAACGAAAATGATAGGCGGTCACTAGAGACTGCCTGCCTGTGTTGCTATTTTTAGCTGAAGGTGTAAACGAGGCAGGTACTAAAACATGTAGTAGACCCTCATTACCTACGTAGTCGTCGTCCTGACTACACTGGCCTTTGCCGGTGACACATATCGGCAGGATGCTGGCAGGTGTGGTCCCAATGGTGGACTGTTCCAACCATGGCTAGCTCATCCCTGCCCCCGGCTGGGTAGTGGCGAGTGACTTTTATTCTGACTGTGATGCAATATAGTGGGGGACGACCCCAAGCTTTGAAGCAATACGATGTCATCTCTGTATTCCACGAGCGGGGCAGGAGCCGACCCATCACCAGAGTATCAGTGAAGCACCACTCTTAGTAGATTCGAGCACTAGGAGCCCTGCATGCGGTAGAACTGACAGAAACACACACTGATTAATGAGACAACAGTATCAGTGAAGCACCACTCTTAGTAGATTCGAGCACTAGGAGCCCTGTATGCGGTCAGACTGACAGAAACACACACTGATTAATGAGACAACAGTATCAGTGAAGCACCACTCTTAGTAGATTCGAGCACTAGGAGCCCTGTATGCGGTCAGACTGACAGAAACACACACTGATTAATGAGACAACAGTATCAGTGAAGCACCACTCTTAGTAGATTCGAGCACTAGGAGCCCTGTATGCGGTCAGACTGACAGAAACACACACTGATTAATGAGACAACAGTATCAGTGAAGCACCACTCTTAGTAGATTCGAGCAATAGGAGCCCTGCATGCGGTAGAACTGACAGAAACACACACTGATTAATGAGACAACAGTATCAGTGAAGCACCACTCTTAGTAGATTCGAGCACTAGGAGCCCTGTATGCGGTCAGACTGACAGAAACACACACTGATTAATGAGACAACAGTATCAGTGAAGCACCACTCTTAGTAGATTCGAGCACTAGGAGCCCTGTATGCGGTCAGACTGACAGAAACACACACTGATTAATGAGACAACAGTATCAGTGAAGCACCACTCTTAGTAGATTCGAGCAATAGGAGCCCTGCATGCGGTAGAACTGACAGAAACACACACTGATTAATGAGACAACAGTATCAGTGAAGCACCATTCTTAGTAGATTCGAGCACTAGGAGCCCTGTATGCGGTCAGACTGACATAAAGACACACTGATTAATGAGACAACAGTATCAGTGAAGCACCACTCTTAGTAGATTTGAGCTCTAGGAGCCGTGTATGCGGTCAGACTGACAGAAACACGCACTGATTAATGAGATATGGCGGCCTGAAACAGGCTTTTATCACACAATCCAATTATAATAACAAACGTTTCGCTTCTTAGTGAGGAAAGGAGAATTAACGTCGGTTTTTACAAATAATGATTCAAATTACCGGATCTTTGTTATTTTATGTGTGCTTTTAATGGCTAGATTTAATGTCTGTCCGAACTTATGGCTTTCGTTAATTTTATTTCATTATCATGTACATGATGGGCGAATAAATATTGGTCCACTTTGAATGGATATGATTTCGATTGAAAACAAACACTGTTTCAAGTATCTTCTAGAAAATAACTACTATGTTCTTGATGATGCTACATCTTGTAATAGGTGGGGCTTTATGGCGACTGTATTTGAAAGCGTTGGTAGCGGCTATCTGAGCGGCGTATTTGCCAGGAGAAGCTGTGCCACCACCCGGCGCAGGGAGCAGCGGAAGCAGACGACATTCAGCTGGCGTGATGCGGCGAGACTAAGCAGTCTAGAACCACAATACCCCCCTCCCCCCAACCCCACCTTCCCCCAGCCAACCCGCTCCACAACCGCCACAGTCTCACTTTGCTGTCTGACACCACCCAGCACAATATCTCACTCTGCTGTCTGACAACACCCAACACCATGTCTCACTCTGCTGTCTGACACCACCCAACACTGTGTCTCACTCTGCTGTCTGACACCACCCAACACCGTGGCTCACTCTGCTGTCTGACACCACCCAACACCGTGTCTCACTCTGCTGTCTGACACCATCCAGCACCGTGTCTCACTCTGCTGTCTGACATCACCCATCACCATGTCTCACTCTGCTATCTCACACGACCCAGCACCGTGTCTCACTCTGCTGTCTGACACCACCCAACACCGTGTCTCACTCTGCTGTGTGACACCACCCATCACTGTGTCTCACTCTGCTGTCTGACACCACCCAGCACCATGTCTCACTCTGTTGTCTGACACCACCCAACACCATGTCTCACTCTGCTGTCTGACACCACCCAACACCATGTCTTACTCTGCTGTCTGACACCACCCAAAACCTTGTCTCACTCTGCTGTCTGACACCACCCAACACCTTTTCTCACTCAGTTGTCTGACACCACCCAACACCATGTCTCACTCTGCTGTCTCACACCACCCAACACTGTCTCACTCTGCTGTCTCACACCACCCAGCACCATTTCTCAGTCTGTTGTCTGACACCGTCCAGCACCATGTCTCACTCTGCTATCTCACACCACCCAGCTCCGTGTCTCACTCTGCTGTCTGACACCACCCAACACCGTGTCTCACTCTGCTGTGTGACACCACCCATCACTGTGTCTCACTCTGCTGTCTGACACCACCCATCACCATGTCTCACTCTGCTGTCTGACCACCCTACACCATGTCTCACTTTGCTGTCTGACACCACCCAGCACAATATCTCTCTCTGCTGTCTGACACCACCCATCACCGTGTCTCACTCTGCTGTCTGACACCACCCAACACCATGTCTCACTCTGCTGTGTGACACCACCCAACACCGTGGCTCACTCTGCTGTCTGACACCATCCACCACCATGTCTCACTCTGCTGCCTGACACAACCATCGCCATGTCTCACTCTGCTGTCTGACACCACCCAACACCATGTCTCACTCTGCTGTCTGACACCACCCAACACCACGTCTCACTCTACTGGCTGACACCACCCAACACCATGTCTCACTCTGCTGTCTGACACCACCCAACACTGTGTCACTCTGCTGTCTGACACCACCCAGCACCATTTCTCACTCTGTTGTCTGACACCATCCAGCACCGTGTCTCACTCTGCTGTCTGACACTACCCATCACTGTGTCTCACTCTGCTGTCTGACACCACCCATGACCGTGTCTCACTCTGCTGTCTGACACCACCCAACACAGTGTCTCACTCTGCTGTCTGACACCACCCAGCACCATTTCTCACTCTGTTGTCTGACACCATCCAGCACCATGTCTCACTCTGCTGTCTGACACCACCCATCACCGTGTCTCACTCTGCTTCTGACACCACACATCACCATGTCTCACTCTGCTCTCTGACACCACCCAACACCGTGGCTCACTCTGCTATCTGACACCACCCAACACCGTGTCTCACTCTGCTGTCTGACACCACCCAACACCGTGTCTCACTCTGCTGTCTAACACCACCCAATAAGTGTCTCACTCTGCTGTCTACCACCACCCAACACCTTGTCTCACTCTGCTGTCTGACACCACCAAACACCATGTCTCCCTCTACTGTCTGACACCACCCAACACTGTGCCTCAATCTGCTGTCTGACACCACCCAACGCCTTGTCTCACTCTGCTGTCTGACACCACCCAACACCATGTCTCACTCTGCTGTGTGACACCACCCAACACCATGTCTCACTCTCCTGTCTGACACCACCCAGCACCGTGTCTCACTCTCCTGCCTGACACCACCCAGCACCGTGTCTCACTCTGCTGTCTGACACCACCCAACACCATGTCTCACTCTGCTGTCTAACACCACCCAACACTGTGTCTCACTCTGCTGTCTGACACCACCCAGCACCGTGTCTCACTCTGCTGTCTGACACCACCCAACACCGTGTCTCACTCTGCTGTCTGACACCACCCAGCACCGTGTCTCACTCTGCTGTCTGACACCACCCAGCACCGTGTCTCACTCTGCTGTCTGACACCATCCAACACCGTGTCTCACTCTGCTGTCTAACACCACCGAACATGTGTCTCACTCTGGATACCACTCAGTGTCGATGCATTCCACTGACTGCCACTTTTGGTTCCAGTAAAATGACAACACAATCGTGTCAGTACCACAGCATTAACACCGGTCCCGATCAATAAATGTATTATAATCACACATGATCGACTGGATATTCTAACTAAATGTCATATTCCTGGCTCTTAGTGAAATGTTGTCTTCTTACCAAATGTTGTATGCCAGTAGAGACGGATTAAAATACAGACCTATTCACCCAAGAAAAGCTTCACTACGAATCAGGTTACATAGCAACCATGTTCTAAATACAAGTGAGGTCCACAGTGTAAATGTCGGAATTATACTTTCGTGGAAAGTCGGGCAGACTGTGTGTGCCTCCGCCCGCCTCCCATGTAACCACGGGCCTCGCAGTACATGCACAGCGTGACCCAGATGACATCTGGTGGCCACGTTAGAGAAAGCACTGTCACTACAAGTGAGACAACTAAGGGCCCCAGTCTCTTAACACGCCATCCCCACAGGCGCGGGACCCATCGCGTTATAGGAAGCATCTTTGGCCAACTGCATTGATTATTTGTTATATCCGTTGGCAAATTTATGGAGGAATTGCTAGTGGTAGGTGTGGGGCATAGGAATGGAAATGGGGGAAAACCATCGGACAACATGCCGTGTCGGGGGCTGGGGGGGGGGGGGGGGGGAGGACGGTACAGTGCAGCCCCTTGTGGGTGAAGAACCCGGTACAGGATGGTACCGTGCAGCCCCTTGTGGGTGAAGTACCCGGTACAGTGCATCCCCTTGTGGGTGAAGAACCCGGTACAGGATGGTACCGTGCAGTCCCTTGTGGGTGAAGTACCCGGTACAGGATGATACAGTGCAGCCCCTTGTGGGTGAAGAACCCGGTACAGGATGGTACAGTGCAGCTCCTTGAGGGTGAAGAACCCGGTACAGGATGGTACCGTGCAGCCCCTTGTGGGTGAAGAACCCGGTACAGAATGGTACAGTGCAGCCCCTTGTGGGTGAAGAACCCAGTACAGGATGGTACAGTGCAGCCCCCTGTGGGTGAAGAACCCGGTACAGGATGGTACCGTGCAGCCCCTTGTGGGTGAAGTACCCGGTACAGGATGATACAGTGCAGCCCCTTGTGGGTGAAGAACCTGGTACAGGATGGTACAGTGCAGCTCCTTGAGGGTGAAGAACCCGGTACAGGATGGTACCATGCAGCCCCTTGTGGGTGAAGAACCCGGTACAGGATGGTACAGTGCAGCCCCTTGTGGGTGAAGAACCCAGTACAGGATGGTACAGTGCAGCCCCTTATGGGTGAAGAACCCGGTACAGGATGGTACAGCGGAGCCCCCTGTGGGTGAAGTACCCGGTACAGGATGGTACAGTGCAGCCCCTTGTGGGTGAAGAACCCGGTACAGGATGGTCCAGTTCAGCCCCTTGTGAGTGAAGTAGCCGGTACAGGACGGTACAGTGCAGCCCCTGGTGGGGGAAGTACCCGGTACAGGATGGTACAGTGCAGCCCCTTGTGATTGAAGAACCCGGTACAGGATGGTACAGTGCAGCCACCTGTGGGTGAAGTACCCGGTACAGGACGGTACAGTGCAGCCCCTTGTGAGTGAAGTACCCGGTACAGGATGGTACAGTGCAGCCCCCTGTGGGTGAAGTACCCGGTACAGGATGGTACAGTGCAGCCCCTTATGGGTGAAGAACCCGGTACAGGATGGTACAGTGCAGCCCCCTGTGGGTGAATTACCCGGTACAGGATGGTACAGTGCAGCCCCTTGTGAGTGAAGTACCCGGTACAGGACGGTACAGTGCATCCCCTTGTGGGTGAAGTACCCGGTACAGGATGGTACAGTGCAGCCCCCTGTGGGTGAAGTACCCGGTACATGACGGTACAGTGCAGCCCCTTGTGAGTGAAGTACCCGGTACAGGATGGTACAGTGCAGCCCCCTGTGGGTGAAGTACCCGGTACAGGATGGTACAGTGCAGCCCCTTATGGGTGAAGAACCCGGTACAGGATGGTACAGTGCAGCCCCCTGTGGGTGAAGTACCCGGTACAGGATGGTCCAGTTCAGCCCCTTGTGAGTGAAGTACCCGGTACAGGACGGTACATGGCAGCCCCTTGTGGGTGAAGTACCCAGTACAGGATGATACAGTGCAGCCCCTTGTGATTGAAGAACCCAGTACAGGATGGTACAGTGCAGCCACCTGTGGGTGAAGTACCCGGTACAGGACGGTACAGTGCAGCCCCGTGTTGTGTACAATATTTTTTAATATTTTTTTATTGAGGCTGTATTTATACTGTCCATAGCAAGTAAGCCCGGGTACCCAGGCTTGTTTTCAATGCTGGCCAGCTGTAGTGTTGGTGTTGTCTTATCAGACAATATCCGCTGATAAGTTATTTGATTGTCTGCATTTCAGTAGCAGATAGTCTGTTGGTACATTTAGTAGCCTATGTTAGTTTTTTTGGGCCCTCTTGGCATTGTATTTTTGTTCTAATCTTATTACTATGCTAGTTGTTTTCTTAAGGTTCTATGTTAGTGTTTTGGGGTTTTCTTGGGAAGAATTTTCCGCTTTTTTCTACTTAATTCTATACTAGCCTATTTTATTTACATGTCCATAGGCCTGTACATAATAGGTGGTTGAGTTATGTTTGTTTGAATTTGATTTGATTTATATTGTTGTTGGATATGTTATCTGGCTTTTATATTTCCGGTTATCCCGCCCTGGGCTGTCCAGCTGGTGGGCCGTGACATATGACCTGCCCCCTTGTGGTGCAATTCAGTTGGGGTTCCCAGTTTTTATTTTGCACAGATATTTTTTGTACGTTTTTAGGTCAGGGATTTGTCTTTCTTTCACCGTTTGCGCATTCCATGCCATTTCCAGTGTGCTCCTTTCATGGGCTTTGATCTGGCTTCTGGACTGCCTTAGTAGTGGTGCCTTGCTTGCTCTGGTGGCCCTTAGTGGTTGGGTTAGACACTTAATGTCTTGGCTATATCCATATGCTAATGTTTTTAGGTGGATTATCCTTCTGTTTTCTAGTAGCTTTACTTTAGTTCTTTTGTGTAGGTCATAAGTGGGGTGTAGTTTGTCTACTTTCAGGCAGATTTTCAGGGCCCTATTTTGTAGTATCTGCAATTTTTTAAGTAGCTCTTTTTTAGCACCCATGTAGATTACATCCCCATAGTCAAAGTAGGGGAGTACCATGCCTTTGAAGATTTTTATTGACATATCTTGTGTCATATAGTTTCTTAGTTTAGCAAATAGCCATAGTTTGTGATTTACTTTTTGTATGATTTTTGTTACACACAGATTGTAGTTTAGCTGGCTATCTAGTTCTAGGCCTAGGTATTTGTAGTGATTTACACTTTCCAGTGTTTGGTTTCCTAGTGTGCATTGTAGGTTTCTTCCTGTGATTGCTGTATGTGAGAAGAGTACTGTTTTAGATTTATTTGCATTGATGGTTATTTTATTGGATTCACACCAGCCGTCCAGCTTTAGCAGGAGGTTGTTCAGTTTGGTTGCTACCTCCTCTACTGTGCTTCCTTCTGCATATACGACAGTGTCATCCGCATATAGCTGGAGACATTCTGTCTCCAGCCATTTTTCTAGGTCGTTTATGTATAGTATAAATAGTAGTGGTCCCAGGACTGATCCTTGGGGTACACCACAGGTGACAGTTTGTTGGTCTGAGAGTGTACCATTTACTTTAGTTTTTTGCTGCCTGTTGTTTAGGTAGCATTTTATCCAGTTTATTGATTTGGATTTAATGCCCATGTTGTTTAATTTTCTTATTAATATGCTGTGGCTTTGCTGAAGTCGATGAAGGCTGCTCCAACTAATTTCTTTTGGTTCAATTGATACCAGCACATCACTTGTAAGGTTTGCTATTGTTTTTGATGTGCAGTGTAGTTTTCTGAAACCTCCTTGCCTCTTGTTTAGTATATTGTTTTTTTCCAGGTGCTCATTTATGTGCCTGTGGAATTTTTTTTCAATTAGCTTGCCTGGTGTTTGCAAGATGGATATTGGTCTGTAGTTCCCCATGTTTTGTTTGTCACCACTTTTGTAGATGGGGGTGATGGTTGCCATCTTCCATGCTGTGATGAAGTGTCCCTGCTCAAATGATATGTTGAACAATATGGTACGCCGGGTAAAAGGTAGTACCGTGTAGAAGATGGTACAGTGTAGACAGTGGCACAGATTACAGTATCATCACTATGTAAAAACACCGTTCAGCATCAAATACGCAGAACACTATGTGAAGGAAACGAAGTACTGCCTGAGTGCACGAGGACACCACGGACGTCTGCCGACACCCCCCTGACACAGCGCCAGGTGACGAAACCACTGCTCGTAGCTGCCCGTACACACAATCACTGTCGCGGCAAAATCGATGCAATCTGTTCTTTGCCGTATTATTTGACTTATTGCGGATTGAATTCGGAAACATATCACGAGGTACTTTCATACACACACATGCCTCAATCCTCGAGGAGACAAAGTCAGAAAGAGAGAGGACAAAGACAAAGAAAGAGGGGGTGAGAATGAAGAGGAGAGACAGCGAGAGGGAGACACATGCATACAGACAGATAGAGGCATACAAACAGAGGCAGAAACACAGAAAATGACAGGGAGACAGACAGACAAACAGACAGCGAGAGACGGCGACGGGAGTGTGTGCACACACTCGGACGGGCAGGGGTACAAAATGGCCGACTCGGTTCTTGTGTGTGACACCAGTGGATAGCCAGTATTGGGTGCAACCTTACTGGTTGGTAGGTTCGTAGGTTTGCTTGTTGTTTGTTTGTTAGTTGTTGTTGTATGTCCTAGCAACATGTACGGTTATATCAGAACGGGTACTGACTTGTGACAGTGTGCACTCGTGGTGACTTTATAGTGCTGCCCAACTGGGAGACCTGATATCCCCTGTCACATTATCCAGACACTGAGCCAACCGGTCCTTGCCCTAGTTGAACCAGTTGAATGCCAAGCACCTGGCTAGGAAGTGACAAATATCAATGTGTAAGTCATTGGTTTGACCCGACCAGGGTTCGAACCCACGAACCCATGGGTTCAGATCCCCCGATCTCCCAAAACAGGAGCCGAACTCATTCGGCTATCCCGTCCGGTGCATGTAGGTAGGTAGAGGGAGTACGGGTATTTGGGTACGAGTAGACACTGTCTTCATCGGGTCACTTCTTGAGGGGCGGCAGTCCCCAAACCCAGAGCAAGGCAACATCACACATTGATAGCCACTTTTTTTTCTTTATTTTATCGTTGATTATTCACGCATGGCAGGGTTGAATAATCATTACAAAAATGGTAAATCTATACAAACGTTGTACTCTGACCCGCTACCGGTTTGAGTTGAGTGCGCAGACGCGCAGGTCTACAGTCGGCACATCGTTAGTGCTACGAAGAAGACAAACTTGGCACCCCAGGCACATATTTGCGATGCGCCATTAAGAAGCCGGGAAGAACCGAGCCTAGCAAACAGACCCCGACTCGGGATGGAGCGTGACGCGCGGGGGCTTCTGGGTGTCGTGTCACACGCAGCAGCGCCACGTTCGGTGGGCGGCGGGGCGCTGAACTACAGGAACACAGGCGGTGGCGCCCGCCTAACAATGGGCAACATGGCCGCTGGGAGTTGGACGCCATCGGCCACGTCATACACACGTCATCAGGCATGTAGCAAATGTAAACCGGGCCCAGCCCCAAGGGTGGTGGCAGGGCTGGGGTGACATTGGTTGGCGGGTGGGTGTGGGCTTTTATTTGTTGTAAGGAAAGGGGGTTATAAACCTCGCTGTCGGGGTGTTAACAACGTGAGGGTGAAAAATCCAATGACGAGACTACCAAAGAGAAAGAGAGAGAGAGAGAGAGAGAGAGAGAGAGAGTGCGAGAGAAGGGGGGGGGACGGAGGGAGGGAGATACAGATAGAGAGACAGAAAGACAGAGAAGAAGAAACAGACCAACAGAAACCGAGATGGAGGGAGGAAGAGTATAGAGTTTCCTCGAATAAACGCCACCATATTCAACGCAATAATAGAAATAGTAAACACCCCACTACCTCCGCCGTGGCCAGAGATAAAGAAATACATATGAAGAATACTTTATTAATAAGGGGCAACCCATAGTAGGTAAACCGATACATTCTCAGGCAGACATATTTTATGTGTACACTTTCTGCTTACAGTTTAAAGTTGCATAGTCGGATGGTTTTGAATTTCTGTATTTTTCTGAGATAAATATATTAGATCGATCACTAGTAGATCTACTTTACATTAGTTCAAAGTTACTATTATTTGAAATGGTTAACTTTTGAGATATTTTGAGTGCAAACATGGAAAATTAGTTTTGGCAAGCTTGCCAAAACTCTGACACCATAGACTTCTGCAGTAACAGGTTCTGTTAAATTGACTCAATATTGCCTGCTATGTAGAAACAAATGCTTAATACGTGCATCAGTATCTAAGTTAGATATGTCAAATCAAATCTAGATAATTGGTTTGGTTTTGAAAATTTGATATTTCATCGGACTATGCAGCTTTAAGAAAATTATAATAATTTGCATCACTCGGAAAAAGGAGACAAAGAGATTTCCGAGTTATATTTATTCATTGGATATATAAATGAAACATAATTATCATGAATATAGGATGAATATATCATCAATATGTAATCATCAGTGTGTAGTCATGACCTCGCGTGAGGTCGGCATGAGGCTGGCTTAGCAGTGGGAGCAACTGGCACAGAGGAAGGGTTCTTTGCCTGAGCCGGGGGAAAGCACATGTTGAGAGGTAAGGTTATCTGTGTTAACCACTATCACGTAGTTGCGGGAGTCTGAGGGGAGAAGATGGGTAACTTTTAGGACTAGATTAAAGGCTTCTAACTGAGTTATGAGAGGGAAAGAAGCTGTAATGGAGGCTGGGTACTCTAACATATAATAGGAGGGGGAGAAAGCGCCCACACCCTGGAGTGTTGAGTCACACTCAATAAGCCACTCTGGGGTGGGGCTTCTGGGAGGAGAACTACCTTATTGAATGTGGAAGTGAAGATGATCAACCAATCTAATAGCCCTGTCACACTACAACGTCTCTCACCGGCGTGCCGCCAATGTGCAAAATCACTTTTAATCGTTGAGAGACGTCAAACTTTTTGGCGTCAGCACACCGTATTGATAGCGTGTGACCGACGTTGTGGTAAAAGTTTGGCGTGCCGTCCTGATATGACCTTAGATGTTGGGAGGATGTAAAACAACAAAAAGCAACCGTTTGGCACAACGTGTGGTAACGACCCTCACACGTGTGCGGCGTCTGCCTAGCGTTCGCATAACGTTATTCCAGCGATCTCCACGTGCTTCTAACGTAGCCCTAATATTGGCACCCGCGCATTGGCGTGCGTTGTCGGTCGTCGAAAGTTTTGTGCAAGCACAAAACTTTGCTGATCCGATGATGCGCACCGCCGACTGTCACCGTCCATCAACGAATACCAAGGCGTGCCTAATGCATGCGTAACGCTTCCAGACATCTCCCGACTTTTTGCCAAAAAGTGACACACGTCGACATGCGTTGGCGAGAAACGTCATAATGTGACAGCACCATAAGTCTTTCAGGATTTCTTGGGCCAGGGGGTGCTGGCCTGCAGGGGCAGGGGGGAAACCTCTAACTCTAAGAGCTGCCAAAATCCTATTCATAAATCGGGTCGCGCGCCTGACTCACTTTGCTACATGCTGAAGCTTTCCTGCCAAGCTTTGGAGCGGTTTCTTTGAGGCAGTTTCCTTAGACTTCCAGGTCTTACACTCATCTAGCACCTCCTCGACCTTTGCTTCGGGGAGGGTAACGGTCATGGCTACTGAATCTATGATGAACTAGGGACTGGGCCGGAGTAACACACTTGGTTTGTGCTAGATCTAAACCTAACTCCCTTGTGATGTTTTGGAAGGGGGCAAAGGCCTTTTCGGCTCTTTCTTTAGAGGATTCTACCTCGATGAAGTCGTCGAGGTAATGGGGCAGTCACAGTACAACGTGTTTTCCGGTGTGCCGCCAACGCGCAAAATATTTGCTAGCACGCGAGACATGTCCAACTTTTCAGCGCATTGGAACAAAGTTTGACGGGTTGGTGGCGCGCTATTGGCGCATTTTTGGTGTTTTATTGGCGCGTTTTTGGCGCGTTATTGGCGCATTGGTAGCGTGCCAATGGGGTGTTGGTGGCGTGTTGGTGGCGTGTTGG